>CAJVGC010000001.1:43330142-43447319 GCA_910822075.1 Senecio squalidus
GTATCGTCCATCGAAAGTGTTGTCTTGGATCAACTTGAGATGGTGACCCTTGACAACGAAATCATCACCCAAGTCCGGGGTGGTGATTGCCGACCCTCGGGTGGGTGGCACTTCTATAGCTGCGGCCCGTCGGTGCATTGGCATGTCCAAAGGGTCCATAGCTGGTTGCGGTTCCGGTTTGTCTTCACAAATTAATTCTTCGACCTCATTCTGAAGTGCTTCCTCCTTCTTCTGAAGATGTGATATCTTCAAATTTGACTGGGGAGACTTGTCCAAAACCTGGTGGTGTCTGAACTAATAAGTTTCCTTTCCTCTTGCCTCGCTTCTTCGATACTCCTGGATTTGACTTTGGACTCGCGAGTGGTAATCCCGATGCCCTTGTGTTCATCAACTACCTGAAAAAGATAGAAAACAAGAAAAGCGTAAAACGTACCGGTGTAATGACAATTAAAAGTAACTTCTAAGTAAATAAATACTCAAAAGGATCGTATCACAAACTCGAAACAAAAACTAAAAATCAGTCCCCGGTAGTGGCGCCAAAAACTTGATGTGTAAAATCTAGTCTTAATTTAAACCTACTATTTCACGCAATTACACACTTATAGGCAGTGGACCTATTCGTATGTAATATAGTTAAAAGCAAGTAAAAGGTTCGTTCGCAGGGACTAATTTGTTTTTAGATTTCGAATTAATAATACTATTTGTTTTTGGGGTTTTTATTGTAACAAAAAGATCGATTAAAATTGCGAGTAATTAGTGAAAAGTGATTAATTAAAATCGAGTAATAAAAGTAATTAAAATTATCAAATATCGGAGAAAATACACATGTTTGACACTTCACTTATTTTCTATTTAAGTTTACGAAATTGGTTGATTATAAAACTTCTAGGATATAACAAAAGTCCTCTCGAATCTTTTATTAACTTTAACTACCTCTAATTATACCGTTCCTCTCTGATACAGTGGTAATTATTAATAATTAAGCGTTAAGTAACAAACCGGTATTTAGATATTTAACCTTATAGAGTTTTCTCTCGAATAACTCCTCTAAATATTAATTCCTCTCGAATATTAACAATTAGACTCATTCGTCTAAGTTTAATTATTTAAGTTGATATTATTAGGTCCTCTAGAATCCTAACAATTTTAAACCGATTATAGACCGACCGATTATTTCATACAAATTATTTAACCTATCTAGACTCCTCTTGAATACCTAAAATATTGATTAATTAACTTTATAATAATATTTTAAAACTTAGACAATCAAGGATTTTCGGCTAAAAACAAATACCTAAACAATCAATAACAAAAACTCAAACTTCAAATAAGATCCGTTAATCAAACAAGCATAAAACGAGTTTAGCTACGCATTATTAGTCTAAAACAGCAAATAAAGTAGTAGAAAACATCCTGGAGAATAAGTATTAAAAAGGAGAAAAACAAACTAAGAAATCTTCAAACGTGTCGTGACCGAATATTACGAATAACGAACTTCCTAGCCTTAATTCCTGTCCAAACGTCAATTCCAGCTCCAGAACTTGAGAATAAATAATTGATGATTAATCTGGCCGAATTGAGTTGGTATTTATATGCAAAAAGCAAGAGGAAAACGTATTCGACTCAAACTCGAAAACTTGCTGAAAATCACCCAATGCGCAGCACCACCCCACTAGTGCGCCGCACCGCGTTAAAAATCCGTGTCATAAACCAATACAAATGTGCGTTGCGTCGCACCATCACTACTCCGCGTCGCACTGAACATTTTGTCTAAGTATTTCGTAATTTAAGTCCATTTCTTCCCTCTTTTCCACTTCTCGGTCATGAAAACCTGTAAAATGGACAAAAACACTTTTCCACACAAATAAATGTAAAAACCTATCCTATCCATCATGTTTACTATGAAATGTGACCAAATATCGCATATAAATAGTTATATAAATATGCGATATCAGATGATGAGAAATTTACAGCTCCAAAACAAAATAAAACCACCAATAGTCTAGATCCTTGCATGCAAAGTGAAAATTAACGTTTTCGGAGAGATTTTCGGTAAAAAGTTACTTACCAAGATCAAAGAGATTTTCTCCAAGAAAACTAAAAGAGTCTTCCCCCAATTGATATGTAGAATAGAAGGCAATAACTTGGAATGCAAAAGAATAATAATAGGTGTTAGAATCTCTTACAAAAGAAGAAAAAGATGGAGAAAAAGGAAGAAAAGTGAAGAAAACTTAAAGAAAACGATGGAGATCAAAAGGAACTTGTTTCTTGGATGATCTTGGACTTGAATCCTTCTTCAAATGGGTGTTTTATGCCTCAAACTTTCTGGAAATGATAAGTGTTTAGAGAGAAAATGAAAGAAATTTGCATGGATGAAAGAAAGAAAATGAGAGAGAAGTGATGTTGTAGGTGGTTTGTCATGATCACAAATGAGTTTGTGAGGTGGGTTAAGGTCTCTAGGGAGACTTCTCTGCCCCATTTTCAGACCTTACACGTTTGGGACAAAGTGCCCAACCAAATGGCATGCAAAAAATGACTCACACAAAACAACAAAATTTCTGTCCAGCAGACATGTGCCCCGCACAAGGGCCTAATGCTGCGCCCTGTACCAATTTTCAGAATTTCCAGTTTTTCGTTTGCGTGATCGTTAAGCAGTTTCGTTCGCCGAAAGTTCCCGATTCTTTTTGTGATGAACTTAGGAAAGTTCATACTATGATTTTCTTTATATAAGGTTCATTGAATATTATATTTTCACTTTTGATTTCGAGATACGCACGATTTCGGTAAAGGAATAAACAAGAGCAAAAGCACGATATCTCAAGGATTGTTAGGTCTCAATAAGATCTCAACCACTAGCTAATCAATTACAAATAAGTATTTAGACGGTAATTGTTACAAACCGATTAACACTCAGTTTCTTAGTTTATTATAGCGGAATTATAATAACGAAGTAACGAGAATAACACACATTTATATTGTTTAGAAAAGTTCAACGATTACAATAATAGCGATCTTGATAAGTACGAATCCTAGTAAATTTTCTAAAAGGATAGAAGATTTAGTCTAACAAACATACCTAAAATAACGCATTACGTTTCATTATGGAGTTGAGTAGTCAGCTCCACAATGCATTGGTAGGTTCTGATCAGGTTAGAGAGAGAAAGTATGATTTAACATTAAGCACAATCTCTTAACATTACACATACCCCACACTCCTATTTATAGGAGAGTGGGGGCTTCACAAAAACTTCCCACATATTACAATTAAGTCCCTAACAAAAACTACAAATACAAAGTTATGAATATTCTATTCCTAACAATTCCCCCTTATTTGTAGTTGTTCACAATATGAAGTCTTTGTCTTTAAGCATCTTCATTGTTGTTATCTTGACCGTGTAGATGCTTGATTTGATCTTCAACCGCAACTTTAGATTTCATCAGAGTAGTTTGTTATAATCTTTGATATTTTTGTATATAAAGATAAGTTGCTTGAAGAATATTTCTTTTCTTTTGAAAGCTTGACCTTGATTTTGTATTGAACATGTCATTGATGAAGTATTCTCGAAGGTCTCGCTCTTTGAAGAAGTCTTAAGAGCCTAATCATCTAAAAACTCTTTTTGGCGAACCTTGGATGATAGTCTTAATGATCTCCTCCTTTGTCTTCGTGGTCTTCAAATTCAACTTTAGATTTCATCAGAGTAGTGTTTAAATCTTTGTATCGCGGAAAGCACACTTTGAAAGTTGACTTGAAGAATCTTTCATTTCAAACGAATGTTTTATGTAGACTTGTAGTCTTTTATTTCATGATTCTGATGTGAACATAACATTCGTTTCCTTTGTCCGTTTGAACCATAAAGTGGAATGCTCCCCCTTATTTGAGTACCCCCCTTAGTTGAGTAGTTTCACTTTATCGTTCAACTTGTAGAAGCTTGATTTATTTGAGCAATCATTCCAAAATCCTTGACGTTTTGATTTTTCATTTTATAGTTTCACTTTATCGTTCAACTCATACTTGAAATCAACTATCGGAAAGTTGATGTTTTACATCGTTGTAGCTTGATGATGAACATTCTTCTTTACTTTACGTTCTTCCCATTGGAAAACCATTTACACACGTTTTTCCCTTTGGTACACGTTCTTCCCCCTCATGATGATTATGACTCGTTGTAATCATCATGTAAACTTGTACCCAAATAGTATTCTCAAATAGCGTCCATGAGCGTGAAACTGGGTAAGTAACTACGAGATCATTTAGATTTCTCGTTAACACAACAATCAAAATCACAAAAGAAGTCGATTGTGTGACCTACGTTCAATGTTGCCAAAACGTTAGCATTGGTAGGATTTCCATTCGATCATCGTGAAATACCAAAATCGTTGATACCACTACAAATGTTCCGAGCGATATCACAAATACATGCTTTTATCAAATTCGTTCGTGTCCTAGAAAATGTTTAATATTTTGGCGCTAGACTCAATAGTGTATGAAATGAAATCGAGAAATGGAGTTGGTTTTCTCTTGTTTCAATATCAACATTCTCCGAGTGAGAATATGATAGAAATGTGCTACTTCTCCGTGTATAATGAAACAAATTCTTGTGAAGAATTTGAGTGGCGATGAGGTATATGTGCATTGCATCACTGGGTCCATGATGTCTTTTTCAATATCAAAAATCAACACAAGAAATTCGATAGAAACTTGGCTACCCGGCGATTTAATTGGCGAAGAAACGGTCTCTCATTCTTTTAACCGTATCACACACTCCTCACTCAACCTCTCATAATATTCAACTCCACCCTTATTTTGGCATTTTAAAAATGATGTTTTTTGTTGATTTTGCACCTTTAAACTCCAATCCTAGACCTAAATAACCCTCACATTCGAAAGTGATTCCTTGGTTAAGTCCCTCCGGCTCTGGTTGGACTATAGGAAAAAGGTATCTTTTTGAAAATCGCTCAAGGTGCATCAACATTTTGCCAAATTGTTTTGAAAAACATTTCCAAAGTAACTTCGAAAGTTTGTAATATTTTCGAAGAGATGCTCCCCTTCAACATATGCATGACAATATTTTCGAAAAGACGCTCCCCCTTCAACATATGCATGACACCATTTTTGGTTATGGGAAGTCTTTTTCGAAAATACATTCGAATATTGCATTTCGAAATATTTATTTGAAAAATTGTTTCGTTGAAGCTCATTTGAAAGATCTAGGAGGTTGTTCAAAAATGATTGTATGAACTCCCCCTCAACGTTTGATTCTCCATGTTTGATCGTACAAGTGTTTTTGAAAAGATTTGACATTTTGAAAACACTTGTTAATTACGAAAATACTATAAATATAATACTTTGAATATGTTAGTTCTAGTCGAGATTGAAAATCCGCTACTATTCACATTCATCATATTAAACTTGTATTTAGACCAATAAATTCGTAATTTTTCGGGTTTAGAACGGGTTTCAATTTGAAATAATTGAAAGCCTAAATCCTTTGAGGATTGCGTTCGAAACCGAGTTGTTCCGAATTCGTCGTGTGCCAATCTATCATGATATCTCGTGTAAGCACTTCCATGAGCTTCGAGTCCGAAAATGAGGTATTCCGGAGTCATTTTGATGATCTACGGTTCTGCACAATCAAAACAAATTGCTTTTGGTACCCATTTCATTTTGGGTCCTTTTTGGTTAGCTATGTGCAAAGAATATTAATTCCATTTCTCCGGTAAACACACATTTGAAGTAGTTGATATTGTAATTGGTGTGTTTGTTTTTGAAATTGGTGTAGATTTTGGAATCCATTTCTGTTTAAGAGTTGGTGAAGGACTTCTTGGTACAAAACCTTTTGAATTCACAGAAGTTCGTTGTTTAAATTTAGGAACAAAACTATTCACTTTTTGCACCGAAAGTGTGATGGTGCAAATTCAAATAACTCGGGTATTGAATAAGTGAACGCTTTCTTTTCCTTTTTGTTCATTGGAGGACAAAGTGCTTTCTATTCATGTTTGCTTGAGTCTATTTTAGATTTAAAACTCAAAGGTGTTGTAAAAATTCCATCAGTTTGTGATTTCGGTGAATACTTTTGATTCTTTTTCGGGAAAGAACTAGTACTCGGAGAAACCAGTTTTGAAAATGTTTTTGAAGATTTACCGTTGTAAACTTTGAATGGAACTTTAACATCCTTTTTTGAATCTTTTTGAAGAGTTTTAGATTTCCGTTTCTCCTCATGTGAAATGCTTGGGATTTTTGGTAAAACCGGACCATTCATTTTCCACATTGAATCAATCTTATGAGTTAAAGCTTCGATATCCTTTTCTTTTGAATGTAATGCATTTTAAAGAAATGATATCTTAGAAATGGATTGTTCATTCGAGGAGAAAGATTCCAGTGAAGATTTGTCATTCAAAGTTGAAGATTTATCAAGGGAAGCTTTTTGAAAAGACGCAAGTTTCTCTAAAAAGTTAAGTTTTTCATTCTCAAAATAGTTAGTTCGACATTTCAACTCTTGCTCAAGTTCCGAAAATTGTTTTTCTAAAATAAGAGTTGGAACATATACTTTTTGAAAGACAACTTGTTTCAAAACATCATCGGAATGAAGTTCTTTTTCGCTATAACTTGGAAAGTAATCATCCGAAAGAAGAATTTTCCTAGTTTTATAACTCTCATTTAAGGATTTGTAATCAAAAGATACTTGCGTTTTATTAAAAAATGGTCGTTTTGCATCCTCTTGTTCTTCATTTTCTTTGGATGATCTAATGAAAGACATTGTAACATTTTCTTTTCCCAAAGATTTTGTGTCGTAAAGACCGGGAGCATGATACATAGCTTTCTTTAGATATTTTGGATTATCATGACCCAAACCTTCTTGTGGATTGAAAGATCGAAAATCTTTTGGTTTGTTTGGAAAAATGAGTTGATTCGTTTGTTCTCGCACACAATTTGGCTTTGAAATTTCATTTCGATTTTCAACTTTAAGTGCTTGTGATTTTAAAGCTTTAATTTCCGTTTGATAATCTTCAATTTGTTTTCTTAAAAGCATAAGATTATCGTTAGCACTTAGTCTCTCATTTCTTTGAGTATTTAACTCATCGATTAACTCCATGCTTTTAAATCTTTCATCCATTCGTTCTTTCTTAAGATTCTCGAGTTCCTTTAAAATACTGTGATTGTATTTCCTCTCATCAAACGTAATGGGTTTTGATTGTTTTTGAAGTGTATTGATTAACTCCAGTTTTTCATTAAGTTCATTTGTAAGATGTTGAAGTTGAATCACACTTTGATCATATTTCCCCTTCCAAGAAGTTGCTAACTCTTTAAACTCTTTGAGTTTGGAATTGGTAAGGTTTAAAGCTTTAATATGAGATGTCAAAACTTGAGTTTCATTTGAAAGCTTATATTTCTCATTTAAAAGATTAGCTTTTTCGTTTGAAAACCATAAAACCAATTCGGTGTTAGTTTGCAACTTCTTTTCCAACTCAATGATCTTATTATCAAGGGTAGATCGAGATAAAGAATGTACCTCTGCGACGTTGTCCTGGCGTGATGATGATAAGTTGGAATGCGATATCGTCGATAAAAATTCTCGTGCACGTGTAGCAACATTTCGCTTTCGATCCAATCTTTCATGACCATTCCAATTAGTAGGAGACAATCTTCTCCCCGTGTCTTCACACAATTTCTCTAGCTCCTCTAATTTTGTCCAAGCTTGGTCCGGAGGACAATAAAATGTAAGCCCGTCATCGTTGTCGATTGTGAGATCCACAATATTCCCGGTAAAATCTTTCTTCATAATGAAATTTTGGTGGCGAAAATCCCTTAAAAGTTGATGAAGAATTTCTCAATGTTGAAAATTTGACGAAAAATCCGGATAATCTTCACACGTGGTATCTCACGCTTGTACAATCTTTTTCCCGAAACCTATTGAACTAATCGAGTACAATAACACCGTTGAATTCGCTTTTCAATTTCGATTACGGAAATATAAATCTCGTATTTTTCCGATGCTTGAATCTCGTCAAACTTCGTCGCGTAAGCTTAATCGGTATCCGAAAACTGTCGGGAAAAATAAAAATCTCTCTCTTTAAAAAAGTTCTTATTTTTCGATTTCGCCTCTAACGTGAAAACGTGGAATCGCGAAACTTCCATCCTAACACACGAATCCTTGTGTGTTGAATTTCTATGCTAACATACCAATCCTTGTGTGTTGAATTTCTATCCTAACACACGAATCCTTGTATGTTGAATTTCTATCCTAACACACGAATCCTTGTGTGTTGAATTTCTATCCTAACACACGAATCCTTGTGTGTTGAATTTCTATCCTAACACACTAATCCTTGTGTGTTGAATTTCTATCCTAACACACTAATCCTTGTGTGTTGAATTTCTATCCTAACACACCAATCCTTGTTCTTTGTTTTTTTTTTTTTTTTTTTTTTTGGAAGTCTCGAAATCTTTGTTTTCAAAAACTGATCGTGATCGTTTTATACTCTTTGTAAAAGATTTTGTTCGTATACTAGTTCGACATCGTGTAGACTAAATGATGTATTCGAAGGACACTGAATTGTGTTCGTGTGGTGTAATTCGAATAAGACTGATTTCTATTCGTGTATTTTAATTCGTGTATGTTCAAAGTGTATTCGAATGGGTAGTTCGAATGGTGAGTTTGAATTTGATGTTTTTTCTGTTCGTATATGTTGATTTCACAATCTAATGGACACTTAGACAAATTCCGAAATAAAAACTCCTCTTCGTGTGAGAGTCCTAGTAGAGTACCGAGTAACACTTAGTTCGTTCACCACTTACCCTAGTCGAATACCGAGTAGTTCGAATACTTGTAGATTTTACCCTTTACACGACTGCAGTGATTAGACTAGTCTAACCAGTTGAAATCCTAGTCTAATGGACTGTTCTAACCAGTTGAAATCCTAGTCTAATGGACTAGTCTAACCAGTTGAATCTAATGGACTATTCTAACCAGTTGAAATCCTAGTCTAATGGACTAGTCTAACCACTTGAAATCTTAGTCTAATGGACTAATTCGAATATGTGATTAGACTAGATAAACACCTTACACGAATTGACTGAAATGAGTTCGTGTATATGAGTTCGTGTACACACAAACACAATTCGTGTGAAGAATTGGTGAAATTCCTTCGTGTTTAACTCGTGTATCACACTTTGTATTCGTATATATGAGTTCGTGTATGCACAAATATAGTTCTTGTATATGAGTTCGTGTATGAACAAATACAATTCGTGTATATGAGTTCGTGTACACACAAAAACAATTCGTGTGAAGACTTGGTTAAAATCCTCACGTTTTCGAGATAGTTATACAATTTATCCTAGTCGAATTGCTATGTGATTAGACTGAATAAGTACCTTACACGAATTCGAATGAAACACGAATACACTATTAGAATGTGAATCCTTTTTACACGAATACAACTTGAATTCGTGTAGGTTGTTTTTGTAGTCTAATGGTCTATTTCCAGTCGAATGAACGGGTACTTTTGAGAGTATCCCGCTCTGATACCAATTATAGGTTCTGATCAGGTTAGAGAGAGAAAGTATGATTTAACATTAAGCACAATCTCTTAACATTACACATACCCCACACTCCTATTTATAGGAGAGTGGGGACTTTACAAAAACTTCCCACATATTACAATTAAGTCCCTAACAACGACTACAAATACAAAGTTATGAATATTCTATTCCTAACAGCCTTCGTTTCTTTTCGTCACTCAGACTCGAAAAGTAAGACTTTAATAAACAGATTTATTAATCTGGGTTAAATCGTTGATTTTCCCAACAATCTCCCCTTATATGTTTGGATTAAAGTCTTTTACAATAGAAAACATCAAAAACAAACACAAACTTAAACACAAGTTAAAATAAAACAGTTTGGGAATTAAAATATTACTTTCTTCTTTTGGAGACTTTCTTTTGCTTCAATGGCACATCCCATGGAGTAGGCTTCTTTATTTCTTTTGCCCACTTTAATCATTCTGTTTTCCATCCCATCAACTTCTCCATCTCAGCATTTGACTTGTTGAACAGTAGTTGATAATCTTTCTTGATCAGTTCTACTTTGTCCATCAATGTCCCCATTTCTTCAATTCTTCCAAGGTTATTGAATAACCAGCTAATCAGCTTCATGCGAAATGGAATACATTGGTCAGATTCACACTCACTTAGAAGAGCAATGCAGTGATATATAGAGGACATGTTTAATCTGTCCTTTGCTTGAAAGCATTCCTCTCCCCCACAGTCAACATAACACAAGCCTTCATAGTTATCAGTCTTCACGTATGTTCTATCTTGAAAGATTAAGCCTTTGGGAACTTGATGAAGACTGCTTGTTTCCAAACCAAGTGATTTAGCCCCAGCTCTCACTCTGTTGATTGTGCAGAATTCTCTATAGTCTTCCTCCGAGTTCAGCTTCATCATATGGGCAACATTCACATTTGAGACTGCTTCTCTTTTTACCTCAAGTCTGTGTGCAATGTTGTTTATTCTTGGGCTCAGACTGGCGATTTCCTTCCATTCTTCTAAACCCAATGTATGCATTTTGTGTACCCCAATTCTGAAGGAATTCCCTTTCTGGTAGCATGTCAGCATTAGATCAGATCCACCGGTATCACAACAATCCAAGTCATGGATTTTGTTTGCATTTTTCCTCATGATGAAATTTGATTCAATGTAGTTTAACCTGGCTTCTTCCCTTAGTACTTGCTTAGCCATTTGTTCGTCAGCCTCAATCCTCTGTTGTTCTTCATTGATTGCCATTTCTTCTTCCTCTTTCATTTCAGCTTCAAGCACTTCAGCAGCTTTAATGCACTGGTATTGTGTTTCCGTGGGTTTGGCATCAAACTTCTCCAAGTATAGACCTTTGACATATTCCTTGTAGCAACTGTCATACCAGCTTTGTATGCATGTCTTTGTAGTTTTGTTAATTTTTCAGCTTCAGCTTGACTGTCAGTTCTTTCTTTTGTTGATGTCTCAGACTGAACAGTTGGATTCGCCATTTCAGTTTCTGCCTCAGCTTGAGTAGTTTGATTTTCCATTTCAGTATCAGTATCACTATTAGGGTCAACTGCAGCTTTTCCTTTTACCTCCTTGTCACTCCCTTGATCCTCTTTCTCAGATTCACTTGAGATGTCGTTGTAATCAGTCTCATAGTGATCCTCAGAGTGACCAGTTTTCAGATTGAATCTCACTGTTTTGAAGTATCTTTTCTCCCCTTCATCTCTCTTTCTTTTCAAGTTCTGCTTAGGGAGGTCAGACTCACCAGTAGTTGTAACATTTTTCTCCCCCTGAGTCTGAGCACCCATGGATACCTCATCCACCACTTGTTTTCCCTTCCTGTCTGACTGAGTTCAGAGGTCAGTTTCATCACCATACCCTTTAATTCCCCCAACTCCATAGCATTTTGGCATTTTATGGCACTCATCTCAGCCTGCATTGCAGTCAGTTTGGCATCAAACTGAGTTGACATGTCCTTAATTGCTTGTAACAGCAAAGGCACATCCACAGTAAACTCAGACTGAGATGTGAAAAAAACAGAAGATATGGGTTCAGTTGGTATAGCCTCACACCCCCCCTGTTGATTAGGAGAGCGATCCTTGGCCACAGAGATGGAAGTTTGTACCTCACTTTGTTTGAGAAGTGAGGCATTGACGACTTGTGCAGAAGAGTGAGAGAGATTTTGTGGTTCAGTATCGTGAACTAGCACAGAGCTAGTGAAAATTGCCTTAGGAATAGGCTGTGAAACGGGGGGGGGGGGGGGTGTTCCCATACTAAGTACATGGATATTCAGGAGTGGAATATCGTCTTCAAGGCTTACCACATGTGTCAGTGTGGCAGCAGCAACGTGTTACTCCAAGTTGACTACACTAGTTTGGTTTTGGGTAGTCTGGGTAGTCAGTTTCACCTCTTGATCTAGCAGAGGGAGGATGGACTGATCTACAGCACTTGAGGGGAGTTTAGAACTCTCAGCGTCATGGAATAGTGAGTCCATCAGTGCTTGATTTTGAGTGGGGCTAGATGTGAGAGCTTTCTCTAAAGAATTTGGTGAGTTCAATAGGTGGGTCGTTGAGTTGCTAAAACATCAAGGTGTGAAGTGGACTGTACCTCAGACTGAGAGGGGATACTCTCAGACTGAGGGATAGAAAGAATAATATTCATACCTGAGATTGCCTCATCTTGCCCTTCCCCACCAATCCCCACCTCAGCATCTGATAGAGGAATGTTGGCCACCAAATGTTTGTCAATTCCTTCACCTTGATCTACTGAGTCTGAATGGTCAGACGCAGTGATTTCAGGATCAATAAAAGGTTTATCAATCCACTGAAGCATAACGGGTGTCAAACCTATCTCAACTTCAGTGATGTTGATGTAAGTGAAAATTTTAGAGGTCAATCTGGGAAGAGGGCACACATAGAAAATTTGATCAAGTAGATCATAAGCTTCCTTTCCCAGAGCCTCCTCAAAACTGAGTGAGAGAACCCGAATGAATGGGACATCATTCGTTCGTTTTGATTTTAAAACAAGGGAGAGAATCTCGTCAAAATAGAGTTGTGAGTACGAGATTCGTCTGCCCGTGTCCATTGAGTGAAATAGATGAGTCTCGAATTCATTCATTTGATTTAGACTCCCTGATTTATCCCCCAAACACCGTATAATACTTGAAAAGAGGAATTTCCATTTGCCGGTGAAGAATTTATATTCTATTACCCCTGTATGACAGGCTGACCAATGAGAGGGAATGCCTCAGATCGAGCTTGTTGTTTAGTCAGTCTGGCTTGAAATCCCCCTTCACCAGCTTCAAGATCGGTGGGAAGCAATAGTGCCGCTCGAATTGTTTCCTCAGTTATGGTAAGGGTATGCATTCCATCATTTTAGGTGCCAGTAAGTGCAGTCTGATCAGCGTTTGCAGTGCAGGTATACCACCACTCACATAAAACTGGTGGATACATCACCGTTTCTCGAAAATAAGCTCCATAGAGAGGATGTGATAGCATGAACTGACACAATTGTTCAAAGCCTCGATTATGTCGATTGGCGGGAATATCTGTAGTAGCCACCCTATTGTTATCTTTGATTTGAACACGACTGTGAAAATCAGCTCCAGCAACCATGCGAGGGGTAATGTGAAGGATCATGTTCATATACGCCATTGAAGAGATCACAAGAAAAGATTAGAGAAAATAAAAATTAGGTTAAAAATTGAAATTGAGTTGAATTTAAACTAAAGGAGCGAAATTGTAGGAATTTAGTTAGTAAACTTTCCATATAGTCTATGCAGTTTGACAGTATTAACACCTATGACCCCTGAGTTTGTAAAACAGTTAAAACTAACCCATAAATTAACGAATTTGTATCAGTCTTTTAAAATAAAAATAAAAAACCTAAAACGAGCTAACTTAACCAAAAACAAATTGAAAGAGAGAAAAAAAATTAAAAAAAACTAATATTTACGAAAAGTACATTCAGTCTGAGCTCATGGTCAGACTGATGATGCTCGATCTGACTAAAAGGTTAGACTGAAATTTTGATTCTTTGTTAAATTTTAAGGATTTAACATGCCTAGTTCGCCTAACAAATAGTAGAACCTGTCCTAACTCAGAGGTCTCGTGAAGATATCTGCCAATTGATCATGAGTGACAACAAACTCCAGTCTGACTTTGCCTTTCTCCACACAGTCTCGAATGAAATGGTGTCTTATTTCAATGTGTTTTGTCATGGAGTGAAATACAGGATTCTCAGTTATTTGAATAGCAATCTTGTTGTCACACAGGATTGGAGTGTTTTGAATCGTGATGTTAATATCAGCCAATTGATGTTGCATCCATAGTAACTGTGGACAACAACTTCCTGCAGCCACATACTCGGCTTCAGCAGTGGAGGTTGCCACTGAGTATTGCTTTTTGCTTGACCAACTGACTAACTTTCCTCCCAAAATCTGATATCCCCCTGAAGTACTTTTTCTGTCCAATCTACACCCTCATAGTATGTATCTGTGTATCCAATTAGTTCAAAACCAGAATCTTTAGGGTACCATAGGCCAAGATTTGGAGTACCCTTAAGATATCTGAAAATTCGTTTGACAGCTTTAAGATGGGATTCCTTTGGGTCAGCTTGATAACGTGCACATAGACAGGTAGAGAACATGATATCAGGTCTACTAGCAGTTAAGTACAGTAAAGAGCCAATCATACCACTGTAATAGCTTGACAAACTGACTTGCCAGTTTTGTCTTTATGTAACTTATCAGATGTACTCATTGGTGTTTTCATTTCAGAACATGATTCAAAACCAAATTTCTTTATTAAATCATGGACATATTTACTTTAATTTATAAAAATTCCATCTTTCTTTTGTTTTACTTGTAGACCAAGGAAAAACGTGAGTTCTCCCATCATACTCATCTTGTATTCACTACACATGAGAATTGAAAACCATGTACACAACTTTTCAATAGTGGAGCCAAATATAATGTCATCAACATATATTTGTACCAAAATCACATGTCCTTTTTCCTTTTTGATAAAAAGTGTCTTATCAATTGATCCTCTTTTAAATTGATTTTTAAGAAGAAAAAAAAGTCAGATAAGGTATCATACCCAGCTCTAGGAGCTTGTGTGAGACTATATAAGGCTTTGTTTAATTTAAAAAAATGATCAGGAAAGTTAGGATCGACAAAACCTGGAGGCTGCTTGACATATACTTGCTCTTGTAAATCACCATTCAGAAATGCACTTTTCACATCCATTTGGTATACCAAGAAGTCTTTGAAGGCTGCATACGCTAAGAATAAACGAATTGCTTCAATTCTGGCTACAGGAGAAAAAGTTTCATCATACTCAATGCCTTCTTCCTGCTTGTATCCATGAGCCACCAAACGTGCTTTGTTCCTGATCACTACCCCATCTTTGTCATATTTATTTCTAAATATCCATTTGAGTCCAATGATTGTCTTGAACATGGGACGAGGAACCTTAGTCCATACATTGTTTCTTATGAATTCTCCTAATTCCTCTTGCATGCCATCAACCCAGTCTTCATCCAATAGAGCTTCTTCAACCTTCTTTGGTTCCATCGGACCTAAGAAATTTGTGTAAAAACAAAAATTAGTTGTGGCATTCTTGTGTCTGGTTTTGACTCCTTCATTTAATGAACCAATGACAGATGATAGTGGATGCCTTTTGAGAATCTTGATGTTTCCCGGCTCGCTTTGTTGAACTGCAGTTGCTGGAGGCTGAGTATCATCAGTTTGAGCTTCATCAGTCTGAGTGTTTTGGATCTGAGTATGGCCAGATTGAGAGGTGTCAGTCTGAGTTTCATCAGTTTCATTAGACACATTTGTTTCAATCTCAGGAACACTTTTTGAACTGGATTCATCAAGTTCACTCTCTGACTCTATATTTTGATGTACTACTTGTTCATTCTGATCTACAACATGGGAATCAGCTTCAAACGTTGTTACCAGTAGTTCATCACATAACTGATTGATGGTTGCTATGTCAGTCTGTGAGGTTAGTTCATCTTTTTCAGACTGAGTGGTATCATCAAAGGTTTCATTGATACTTTCTTCCACAACTTTTATTCGTTCATTATATACTCTAAATGCTTTAGCGATGCTGGAGTATCCAACAAACAATCCTTCATCAGCTTTAGGAGACATCTTACACAACAAATCCCGTTGATTTAGAATATAAGGGACTGCCAAATATATGAAAATAATGGATTGAAGGGACTTTGTTATGGTACAGTTCATATGCAGTTTTCCCATGTCTCTTAACAATGATGGAACTATTTTGTGTAAAGCAGGCAGTGTTCTGCTTCAGCCCAGAATTTTATCTTCATGTTACCATAATAGAGCATAGTCCTGGCAGCTTCAATTAACGTTCTATTTCTTCTTTCTGCAACTCCGTTTTGTTGAGGTGTTCGAACTGAGGCAATGTTTTGAACTATTCCCAATTGATCACAGAAATTTTTCAATACTGAGTTCTTGAATTCAGTTCCATGATCACTCCTCATCTGGCGAACAAGAGTATTCTTCTGTCGCTGTTCTCTCTTGATCAGACTGATAATCTCCTCTTCTGCATCACTTTTAGCCCTTAAAAATATAACCCAAGTAAATCTAGTAAATTCATCCACAATCACAAGAGTGTATTTATTTCCTCCTTGGCTCTCAATTCCAATTGGTCCAAACAGATCCATGTGTAACATGAATAGAGGTTCATCAATTGAGTGCAACATCTTGGATGGGAATTGAGTCTTGGTTTGCTTTCCAAGAACACAAGCTGAGCATACTTTATCTTTGGAATAGGTCAACTCGGGAAGTCCCCTAACCAATTTACTTTTTGATAAAGCATTTATGTTTTTGAAGTTTAGATGTGATAGTCTTCTATGCCATAACCAATTGAGTTCCTCTTTTGTTATCGTGAACAAGCATGTCTCAGCCTCATCATTAGATGTACTCAGATCTAAGCAAAACATATCTCTTTCTCTTTTGGTAAGTAACAATGGTTTTCCCTTGTCATTGTAAATTATTCATGCTTGCTTTCTGAATCTGAACTCATAATCTTCATCAGTGATCTGACTTACACTTAGTAAGTTATTTTGTAACCCTTCTACATAAGCGACTCTTTTGAAAGTAACAGCTCCAGCATGTATCTTTCCATATCCTCTAGTCATTGACACCCCATTGTCACCATATCTCACTTGAGGCCCAACTTCTTCTTTATAGTCTTGCAGGAAAGACTTCATTCCTGTCATGTGCCTTGATGCTCCACTATCCAGATACCATGTTGTAAGGTCCTGCACATGAAACAGAGAAAATTAGTTCCTTTTGGGTACCCACTTTAGAGTGGATCCATGAACTGAAACTGATTTAAGTTTAGGTTCAATCTTGCATTCAGTTTTGGAGCTGGTGTAATTCCATTTATTGAATTCTTTCATGCAGTTAACGGAATAGTGACCTATGACTCCACAATTTTTACATGGAGATCTTTGAGACTGACTTGAGGTGAAATTGACTTATTGTTGTGATTTTTGACTAACTTTGGCTTAGTTTGAAAGATTTATTTTTTCTTTTGAGGTGAGACTGACTTTGATTTTGTTGAAACTGACTTAAACGTTTGTGAAACTGACTTTTGTATGGGTGGAGCTGACTGAGGTTTTGGTGAGACTGACTTCTGAAAAATATTTTTCTGTGGTCGAGACTGAGTCAGTTGCTTACAAAACACAGCTTCATGTCCTTTTTCACCACAATTGTAGCATGCCCTCTTAGGAGGAGTCTTTGGCCTGATGTGATGAGGTGATTTATTTCTGACTAGAGTTTTTACGATGTTTATCAATAGTTTTGTTTTCATGACTTTTGTTAGGGATTTTGGAACTGACTTGACTCTGTCTTAGGTTTACTCACAACCTTGGGTAAGACATTATTTATATGCAAATAATTGTTCACAACATGCACATTTGTATCAGTTTCAAATAAATTAACACATTCAGACTGAGAAGAAGTTGAAGAATCACTTTTATTAAAGATTTGAGAAATTACAGGTTTGACAAAAGCATTTGACATCATAGTTTTTTCTCCTTTCATATAAGTGAAAGTGTTTGGAAGAATTTTTGGTTTAAAAATATTTTTTTTCTCTTTCAGCTTCTTCTTCTTCTTCTTCAATCATATGCTTCTTCAGACTGAAGTCTTCACCCAACACAGCTTGAACTTGTTTGGGTACCCGTCTGCTCAAACAATCTTCATTTTTTAAGGATGATATGCACCATGATTTACAAATTCTTTTATAATTCTCAGTTTCTTCTCTAAATTTATAATTTTCTTTTGCAAGATCACTATAAGCTTCAATCTGAGCATTTAAAAGAACTTTATAACTTTCTAGTTCAATTATTTTATCATCTTTAATTTTCAAAATATTTTCATGATCTTTAATCTTTTGTTTACATTCAGATTGTTCTTCCAAAGTAGTGGTCAAATCAATAAAGATATACTCAAACATTTGAAGTTTTTGTTCATTTGTATAAGTATTGAAGTTATGTACCTTATAAAGCTTTTATTTGTTCCAGTCTGAGTTGCAGCTCAGTCTCTCAGCTTCCTTCAGATCCTTCTCAAACTAAGATGCAGATTTCTCAGCCTCAGTCACTTCCTATGTGAATGCCATTAAGCACTTATCCACCACTTCCCCATCCTCGCCTGATGATAGTTCCTCATCTAACCATTCTGCAGCAAAAAATGCCTTCTGCTCAGTTTGAGGCTTTTGAGTATTTGAACTATTTCCTTTCTTGTATTTAAGATACTTCTTCCTGTATCTTTGAGCCCTCTCAGCAACCTCATCCATGTGCTAAGTCTGAGCATTTTTTACTTTACAATCAGCAGGCATGTGACCATACTCATTGCATTTAAAGCATTTAACCTTCTTTAAGTCAAAAGGTTTATTTCCTTTGTAACCAGTCTTTTGTTCCAGTTTCATAGTCAATAACGCCAACTGGTTCTCCAACTTTTTGACTTCAGTTTCATAATCTGATTCTGAGTCTGAGTTTGATTCAGATTCAGATGAGTCAGCTTTAGAATATATTTCTTAGTTCCTTTTGCTAGTTTCAACCAATGCAGCTTCAGGATCCCTTGTAGTTCCTTTTTCCTCTCTTGAAATTCTTCAAAGTTCAACAATCATCCAAAGAGGCCAGACAGCTTGTAAGTGGACAATTTTTCACTAACCACAAGAGATGTGATAACAGATTCAAATTTATTTGGCAAGATATCAACAAACTTCTTGCATATTTCATCTTCTTCCTTCATCATTCCTAGAGCTGATAGGTCATTCAACAGAATTTGGAACCGTGTATGCACGTCAGCCAAGGTTTCCTTATCTTTCACATAGAAATTTTCATAATTTCTAATCAGACTGTTTAATCTTTGCTCTCTCACAACTGGTACGCCTTCATAAGACACAATTAAAGTATCCCATATTTCTTTAGTCGATCTGCATCCAGTAATCTTTGAGAATATCTGCTCAGACACAACGTTTCCTAGAATACTTCTTGCTCTTGGATCTAGATTGAAAAGCAGTTTATCAATATCGGTCCATTGTGATCTAGGAGTTTGAACCCACCTTGCATGTTGAACAACTTTGTCTCCTTCCTTGACCTCATTAATATTTTTTCCTGGAATGAATGGTCCTTCACTTACAGTTCTCATCATTTCCTCATGAATTCCGGACAGATGCCACTCAGCCTTAAGTTTCGAATGGGCAAAGTTGTGACCATTGAAAATAGGAATACCTTTTCCAGCCATAGCAGGTGTATTAAATGAAGATGATGACATTGTATTTGAGATTTATGTATTGATCATTTAAGATTGGTAAATTTATTAAAATTTAAATCTTATTTGCTCTAATACCAGTTGTTAGGTCTCAATAATATCTCAAACACTAGCTAATCAATTACAAATAATTATTTAGACGTTAATTGTTACAAACCGATTAACACTCAGTTTCTTAGTTTATTATAGCGGAATTATAATAACGAAGTAACGAGAATAACACACAGTTATATTGATCAGAAAAGTTCAAAGATTACAATAGTCAAGCTCACTATTTATACACAATAATAGCGAGCTTGATAAGTACGAATCCTAGTAAATCTTCTAAAAGGATAGAAGATTTTGTCTAACAAACATACCTAAAATAACGCATTACGTTTCATTATGTAGTTGAGTAGTCACCTCCACAATGCCTTAGTTTCTTTTCGTCACTCATACTCAAAAAGTAAGACTTTAATAAACAGATTTATTAATCTGGGTTAAATCGTTGATTTTCCCAACAAGGATAAAGAATACGATAACCGACAAATTTGGCATAACCTCTTAACTTATATTTATGAGAATACTAACTTAATTGGCACTTAGATAAAATAAAATTATTACGTCTCGTGAGACGAATCAGCAAATACAGAAAACCCGATTCTCAATAACAGTATATCGTGAGCAAAACAAAGCAAAACACAAGGGTCAAAAGAATTGCGAATAATCTTAAAATAACAACGGTAACTCAAGTACCTCAAATTGACGGGACATCACATTTAGTAATTATATCCATAACGGGACATATATATGTTTACATGACCATGTTTGTAGTCGTAAGACAAAACATACCTAAAGCTCTTATGGTTGAGTTATTGACCATATCCATCAATTAAAATTCACCATTTCTTTTATGCTAGAGTATGCTTATCTGGCCGCCTACACGGATCGTTTCATGAGCTTGCAAGACTCTGTCCTCATATGGTAGTTCCGAAGTCGCGACGTATCGAGCATTTCATCTATGGTTTGCACCCCAAAGTTCGTCATTCATTGAGGAGTATATAACCTTCCACCATTCAGAGTCCTATTCAGTGGGCTGGAGCTATCACCGATGATGTGGTTCGAGACGGTGTATTGTCGGACGGGAAGAGGAAGGATCGCAGTGACGAGGAGCAGGGAAACTCCAAAGAAGTTAAACGAGATTCAGGTCAATCTAGCAGCAGTTCGAAATCTGGGTATACTCGTACACTTCCTCTATGTCAGAGGCGTAATCATCACCATGAGGAGCACATGATATGCAGTTGTTCGCTATACCGTAGGAGACGCTACTTGGCCAAGGTTTGCCGTTCCAAGTCTGTTGTTGTCGTACCAGTGAATGCATTGAGGCTTAATTCCAGTTTTGGTTGCGGAGGTACCGCTCATTTTCTTCGAGATTGTCCTCACAAGCAGGGAACTGTTTGTCATGCTAACCTACCCCAGAACGTTCAAGGAAACTAGGGAAATCAAGGTGGTCAAAACACTCGAGCTCGTATTAGAGCATATGTACAGAGAATAATATCTCTCGGGTCTTTTCGAATTGGATTATGTAATCTAAACGTAAAATGTATCCCTTCCTTTCTAGTTTTTACAAAATATAAGATCCGTATTTTGATTCATTGTAAAACTCCGAGAAAATGTTTTTTAGTAGCATGGGTCAAATGTGAGTTTTAACGTTTATGTTAGGATTAAAAATCGTGAATTTGTGTAACCACTTAGCAAACTAAATTATATTGTAAAATGGATTATTATTTCTTAATCAGACCTTAAACATATATATAAAATGGGCAATCATGTTTAAGTGTTCGTTTAATAATTTATAAACGTTTTATAAAACAATCTATTAAGTTAACTGTTTTGGACTAATTGTTTCACCTGTTTTGTGTCATCCATATCTTGTTCATTTTGAACTCAAATTCAGTGATTCCGCATTCCTCGATGTAACTCTCTGAGTCTACTTTCCTTATATATACGATTCATCCTCTAAATCTTTCTGAAACTCAAGTTACAACAGTTTTAACTAAGGTATGTATTCACTGAATTTTCGTCGATATTTCTAAGTTTATTCTTAAACCGTAAACATACAACCTTTCTAACCTTCCTAAAACGAGTAAACTTGAATACATTGTGTATCGATCTTAAAATTAATGACTCTATTACTTATGAATCGTTGCTTACTCATTTAGGGGAGCTCTATACCTAGTTGGGACTAGCTTGTGACTTATCCTATACACACACACTCACACTACTAGAGTAGTGTCTTTGCCATTTATACGAGGTGAGTTCATCGCCCCATTTACTACTGTTTTACGTATTTTAAACTAATCGGGGGAAAGTAAAGCTCAACCAAACGAACTTGATAAACGGTTTTCAAAACTTACTATTTATAGAAACTTTCTATTTTTGGGAACTTGCTAAATTTAGAAACTTATCTTCAAATGTTTACTTAAAATGTTTTATTACATTCTCGATGAGCTCGCTCAACCTTTGTGTTGACTTTTTAGTTTTATTTTCAGGTAATTAACAGGCATAGGATCTAGCTGGGACCGGACTCTTATAGACTTGGATTTATATTTCTTGCATTGGTGGTTTTATTTAAACATTGATATATATTGGTTTTATTTCGGGCTTGCATGCCTAAGTATCTTATTTCATTCTCGGATTAATTTTGGATATTATTTCTTTGTAGTGATTGACGTAATTGGGACCAAGGGATTTTACCTTGGACATGGCGACGTCATGACATACGACTTTTATTTATTTCATATAAATTATATCTTTATTTACTAATATGTTATGACGATCGCCAATCAGTTGCACCATGCGTTTCCGCCACTGGCGGGATGTGACAGATTGGTATCAGAGCACATCGTTATAGAGAACTAGGTGGTTTGGCCTAGACTATAACTAGGTGTCCGTTATATAGATTCTTTTAGGATCATTTTCATTGATTTCATTACGTCTCACTACTCGTACGCGATGAATCATTCGCCTAAAGAAGAGGACGACCAATATCGGCTTTCGACATTGAAATAATTTTGTTTTATGGATTTATTCTTTTCATTTATTTTTCTTTGATCACATTTTTTGGATACTATTTTGGAACCTCGATTAAACTCTCATATTTCAATTTCTTGATTCGAATATGTTAATATTATGATAATGAACATGGGGAGCGGACATGTATATGAGGCGAGATGTATATAATTATGGGTGGCCAAAGTAATTATATCCATAACGAGTCATATATATATATATATATATGTTTACATGACCATGTTTGTAGTCGTAAGACAAAACATACCTAAAGTTCTTATGGTTGAGTTATTGACAATATCCATTCCTAAAAATTCACGATTTCTTTTATGCTAGCGTATGCTTACCTGGCCGCCTACACGGATCGTTTTCAAGAGCTTGCACGACTCTGTCCTCAGATGGTAGTTCCGAAGTCGCGAAGTATCGAGCGTTTCATCTATGGTTTGCACCCCGAAGTTGGTCGTTCTTTGAGGAGTATTGAACCTTCCACCATTCAGAGTTCTATTCAGTGGGTTGGAGCTATCACCGATGATGTGGTTCGAGACGGTGTATTTTCGGACGGGAAGAGGAAGGATCGCAGTGACGAGGAGCAGGGAAAGTCCAAAGAAGTTAAACGAGATTCAGGTCAATCTAGCAGTAGTTCGAAATCTGGGTATACTCGTACACTTCCTCTATGTCAGAGGCGTAATCATCACCATGAGGAGCACATGATATGCAGTTGTTCGCTATGCCGTAGGAGACGCTACTTGGCCAAGGTTTTCCGTTCCAGGTCTGTGGTTTCCGTACCAGTGAATGCATTGAGACTTATTTCCATTTTTGGTTGCGTAGGTACCGCTCATTTTCTTCGAGATTGTCCTCACAAGCAGGGAACTGTTAGTCATGCTAACCTACCCCAGAACGTTCCTGGAAACCAGGGAAATCAAGGTGGTCAAAGCACTCGAGCTCGTATTATTGCATATGTACAGAGAGCTGCGGAGTAACAGCATAATCCGAATACCGATGTTGATACTTTACTTTCTGATTATGAGCCTTACGTTTTGATGATCTGGTTCGTGACGGTACTTTCTACTTGAATTTCGGGACGAAATTCTCTTAAGTAGGGGATACTGTGACAATCGTCATTCTCTCCGTCCTTAGTTAGCTAATATGCTTGTTGATCATTACCGAAATTCACTAAAAATTTAAAACTTTACATATGTTGTTGATTACCACTGTACTTATATGAGATATTACTTTTGATATATGTGTATACCTATGTATGTGTTGATTTCGTATTAGTTAAGTGCACAAGTAGGTAGAACCCACTAGAAGAGCTCCTAGATAACTTATCGGCTAATTTCGTACTTTAGATACTTATTCACTTTACTACATTTATTGATCGTTACAAATTAACATTTGTATTTGCGTTCGATAACTATACATAAGGTAACTATTCAAAGATTCCTTGTATCGTGTTTCCGTATAATGCACTTAAGAATGTCGTCCACTACTTGCGCGTTTAAACGAGTTGCATAGTCACAGTTAGCTATAATTAGCAAGTATTTGAATTTTATATATTTATATGTTTCCATCAATCTCGCGTCACATTTCTTATTTGGTTTTGTATTATTATTCGTAGTCAAAAATTATTGAAATCTAGTCTAGCAGTATTCGGGTTAAACCGCATCAAAGCCGAATCCATTGGATCTTCATTTAACCCATTAAGCACTACCAAATAATCCAAGTAAACATCAAATAAGCCCAACCCACCACCCTTGAAACCCATAATCGGCCTAAAGAAACAACCAGTCGTTCCATTTTTTCTTTAGTCGACCTAAACACCTAAACCCTAATCCCTTTTTGCTCCAAACCGTCACCCTCACTTGCTGCCATAATCAGTCGACCATGTCCCCCTCTTGCAGCCTAATCGTGACCTTGAAGTCTCACTTTTTCGTTCATCATCTTCAACAACAAATTCTAGGTAATTGGTTTCTTTTATTTCTTGGTGTAACCCTAATTCGGATTCATAATTTGTTATATATTGTTGTGTTCTTTGGCCGATCACCATTTAGTAATTGTAGTTGTGTTATGTTGTTAATTCTGGTTTGGAATCACCTCTCAGCGTTGTAATCATCATAAAAATCGTTCGAATAAGTATCGTATGCTAATCGTCATTTAAAACATAAACTAAAAAGCACATACGTTAATAGTTAAAACTTGATGAATTGCATTGTTAGTCTGTGTTCTTCGTGCCACATCTTAAAATTAGTCGTGAATTGGAGTTTAAACTCTAAATATATCTTGTAGCCCTAGAAAGCTAGTTTTCGGGAATATAAAGTAGGTTGTCTGAATGTTTCTCAAACTCCCAGAAACTGAATATTTGTAAACGTGTTTGAAACTGAATATTTATTTTTTCGCTGCTATTTTAAGCTATTTTGTTCGATATCTCTCGGGCCTTTTCAAATTAGATTCTATAATCTAAACGTAAAATGTAGCCCTTCCTTTCTAGTTTTCTAAACTATAAAATTCTTATTCTGACTCATTGTAAGACTCCCAGAAACTAATTTTTAGTAGACATTGGTCAAATCTGAGTTTTAACGTTTATGTTAGGATTAAAAATCGTGAATTTGTGTAAACCACTTAGCAAACTAAAATATTTTTTAAAATGGACTATTATTGCTTAATCAGACCTTAAACATATATATAAAATGGGAAATCATGTTTAAGTTTCGTTTAATAATTTATAAACGTTTTATAAAACAATCTATTAAGTTAACGGTTTTGGACAGATTGTTTCAATTGTTTTGTGTCATCCATATCTTGTTCATTTTTAACTCAAATTCAGTGATTCCGGATTCCAAGATGTAGCTCTCTGAGTCTAGTTTCCGTATATATAAGGTTCATCGTCTATATTTGTTCTGAAACTCATGTTACAACAGTTTTAATGAACGTATGTATTCACTGATATTTCGTCGATATTTCTAAGTTTATTCTTAAACCGTAAACATACAACCTTCCTAACCTTCCTAAAACGAGTCAACTTGAATACATTATGTATCGACCTTAAACCTTAATGACTTTATTACTTACGAATCGTTGCTTACTCAATTGGGGGAGCTCTATACCTAGTTGGGACTAGCTTGTGACTTATCCTATACACACACACTCACACTACTAGAGTAGTGTCTTTGCCATTTATACAAAGTGAGTTCATCGCCCCATTTACTATTGTTTTATGTATTTTAAACTAATCGTGGGAAACTAAAGCTCAACCAAACGAACTAGATAAACGGTTTTCAAAACTTACTATTTATAGAAACTTTCTATTTTCAGAAACTTGCTAAATTTAGAAACTTATCTTCAAATGTTTACTTAAAATGTTTTATTACATTCTCGATGAGCTCACTCAACCTTTGTGTTGACTATTTAGTTTTACTTTCAGGTAATGATCAGGCATAAGATCTAGTTGGGACCAGACTCTTATATACTTGGATTTATATTTCTTGCATTGGCGGTTTTTATTTAAACATTGATATATATTGGTTTTATTTCGGGCTTGCATGCCTAAGTATCTTATTTCATTTTCGGATTAATTTTGGATATTATTTCTTTGTAGTGATTGACGTAATTGTGTACGAATGGATTTTAGCTTGGACATATAATGACATACCTCTTTTATATATTTCATATAAATTATATCTTTATTTACTAACGTGTTATGACGATCTCCAATCAGTTGCACCATGCGTTTCCGCCACTGGCGGGGTATGACAGACCATTTTCGAGTACTTCTTTCATTGTTCTCCCAATTCTTGTCTTTCATTAAAATCCATAAATCTTTCTTTCCATTGTTCGTAATCACCTCGGAAAAGAACCGTAGGTCTTGTATCGGATCCAGTTGATGTTTGATCCCTTGACGTCATGATTATTGACTCTCGTTGATCGTTTAATACTCTTTGTAAAAATTCCAAAAATACGTTAACTACAACACAATGAATGTATTCGCGTAGGTATAAAACTGGTTCGAATGGACTTTAATTCGTGTTGGTACAAACTTAGTCGAATAGTCTTAAATTCATTTTGGTACATATTTTAGTTGAATAGGTACTTAGTAACCTTTTAACTTCTTGACTTAGATACCCCAATCGTTCAATTCGTATTCGAGTCCCTTGTGTTTATGACCGAGCAAATCACCGTGATCGATCAAGCCAAAATCAAGTTCGTTTCACGACTACCTATTCGTTCCAACACTTGTCCAATATCTGATTTTGAACGTAGTCTGATACACCTAATTCTTATCATCCAATTCGAATGTCAATGTTCGAATCTTTCAAATGCCATTTGAACACTTCATTAGAACTACTTTTCAACACACACGAATTATAACCCCAAACGAATGAAGATCACACGAAGATAAAATGTACTAGCATGAATAAAATTGCTATTCGTGTTGGTTGTAAACCGAGTTGAATTCACCTAATCGTATGTTCCCATTCGAATTGACATGGAATTTTTGAGAGCATCTTGCTCTTATACCAATTGTTAGGTATGAGAATCAAGGAAAAATATGGAAAGTTAACCAAAAGTCATATTGTTACATCACACCCCTCGCCTATTTATAGGCAAGGGGTTAACATTCAATACATTGTAAGATAACCTTCTAGAAACCATATTAACTAATTCTAATCTCTACACATGACAGGTCTTGATCAGTCTCAAACTAACAACTAGGTGATTAGAATCACTAATAGGTTGCGGAATAACGAATTAGTGAGTGAGTTAACAAATTGAAAAACGAATCAATATAGATTTGAGTAAAAGGAATGTATATCATTCAAAACCCAAAAATGGCGGGATAAACGGTTACAATTGGTATTTCACTCATTCAAGCGCTATGTAACATGCCACACTAAAGCTAACTATTACATTAAACATTCCTTATGTTCATATAAGAATAGTTCGAGTGAACAAAATACATTAATTCATCCTTAAACTATAACTCTGGTGAACTTCAGTTAAGTCGGGTAGACTAACTTGTTCACCCGAGTAAAAGTCTTCAATGCATGACTATCTAAGTTTTAATTCGGGTGATGAACATAGTTCACCGGACTAATTCCTTAGATACAAAATCACTTCTTATAAACACCTTGAAGCTTCAGCCATCACTCTAATTATGCTCCAACAATCTCCCCCTTGGATGATGCTTCCAAAATCTTCATCTTGCTAGGTTTAGCTCCATTCCCATCTTCATACAAAACCATCTTCATGTATCAATCATCTTCCTTGTTTGTTCCACATTCTGATCTTTTCTACTTCCCATGCAACTACCTCAAAAGCCATTTTTCTTTCTTTATCATCTTCTTCAAGTTTATCAAGAGGTAACTGATAAATTGTCAATAAATCTTCATTAGTGAGCTCTCTTAAGTCTGAATTTTCATACAGTCTCTCATCTTCTCCATCAGCTCTTTCTAACACAATCTCATCATGCACATAATCCATCCACCATCTAATGATCTTTGGCTTTTGATGAACAACTTTAATTTTCTTCATTGGAGTTATGTACATTGTCATTCTCTTCCTTTTTGTTTTAAACTTCTTCCCAAAGTTGACAAAGTCATTTTTAGCACAGTCTTGAATAAACTTTTCATATTCTTCACCATGAGGATATGCACCATGATTCACCGTCTTTAACTTGCTTAACTGTCTAGCATCTTCCACAGTTATCTTCATTAGTTGTATCATATGAAGAAGTCATTCCACCATTAACACTTTTTCTTTTAATAACTATGGCTCCATTGTAATGATCAAATATCCATCCCACTATTGGTGGAAGAATCCCTCTTCTCATTCTTGCTAGCTCTTCTTTCTCAGCCCTTGCCTCTTCTTGGGTTAATTCTTTAGATCTTGACCAAGATCCTCCTTCATTTCCTTGCACAGATGTTCCTTCAGGTTCAATAGGAAAACCATATTTATCAAGTTCACCTCCATCTGTAGCAGTATTATCCACCCAATCTGAAAACTCTTTAATGATATCATTGGCTACTGGGTTATTGAGATAATAACCTTCAGGTAAAGTTGATTTTTCTTCAGTTTGAGCTTTTGAAAACCAAGTTTCCTTCTCCATATATTCTACAAAAAGATCATCATCCTCTTGATTTACCTTCATCTTTAACTTAACCTCTTGACTCTGCTTTCTCCACTAGAGACTTCAAGGTTATAGTTTGATTTGGATCAACTGTTTGAGTAGAAGATCCTCCAGCATCCTTCTCAGTGGTTACATGAGTTACCATTGGTTTTTCTTTATCAGTTGTTTGAGTGGCATCAGTCATTTCAACTTCAATTTGACTTGCATCAGCCATTTCAGCTTTAACTGCAGATGATCCACCTACATTCTCCTTTTATTGTAACCAAACATTACTTCCTCCAGCACTTTCTTGTAACCAAACATATTTTTTTTCAGTTCTACTACCTTGGAAGGTAATAAGCTTGCAGACTTCACAACTTTGGATTTTAATCTTCCTCCAGCAAGATTTATTTTAACATTACTTCCTCCACTTGTGGTTTCTTCAGTCTTGTCACTTGGTATATCCTCTTCTTTCACAACATTTTCAACCTCTTTCTCGAATTCATTTTCTTCACCTTGCTCATCATTACTTTCAATGTTTATCACCTTCTCCTCTCCGTCCAATTCTTTGTTCCATACTTCACTTTTTTGATGTAAAGAGTGATGACATCAGTTGAGTTTTCATCAATAATACCTTCATAGTGTTTGTCAAACATCATTTATTTAACTCATTCCCAAACTAATCTACTGCTCTAAACTTATAAATTTTCTCCCCACACTTAAATTCTTCATTTTCATCATCGCCCGAATTAAAGTCTTCATCACCAGGCTTATTTTCCACTTCCAACTCTTCACCCGATTTAACTGCCTCTTCCCCAGACTTATTTTCTTTACTCATCTTCCCTTTTCCTTTATCACTCAATTCTTTTTCCAAGTCTTTTGAAATTTTATCTACTATAGACAAATCAACCTCTACTTCCTCATTTATAGATTCACTTCTCAAATTCTCCCCCTTAGAAACATCATCATCCATCTGTATTGTTTGCTCTATATCAACATATTTAAGCACAACAGTGGTGGTATCCTCGTCATCATCAGCCATTGCTTCAGTCATTATCACATCTTCATCTGTTTTATCTCCCCCTATTTTGGTAGCATCATTCTAGGAGAGATATTTCAACATGAGATTGAATCTAATTTGATCTCTAATGACTTTTTGAATAACACTCTTCCATCTAAGCTGAAAAATTAAAAATCTTTGCTTCCTCACCATCTCTTCAAGCATCTCATTTTTATCCTTAAGTTCCAAACCTGTCCAGACTCTAATTCCTTCACCTCCTTTCTTATTTGACTTATAAAATTTCATAGTAGCACTGGTAGAAGGAACTTCCTTCACATTTTGTACAATTGGGGTGTTCAAAGTTGGAATATTGGGTGTAAAAATGTGTGTCTCAACCATCCACTATCTCCCCTGCTTTGAGCTTTTGAGGTTTGAGAAAAAGGTGTGTGTGTTAACTGGTCTACATTTTACATTGAGTTTGTAGGGGATTGAATGATTAGTTCTTTAGGTGGAGGTGATGGAATATATATAACAGGTGAAAGTGGTTGATTTATAGGTTCTTGCTCTTCTTCATGTTATTCTTCTTGTTGTTGTTGTTCATGTTCTGTACCTTGTTGATTCTTCAATTCTACAAAAACTTGTATAGCTACTTGAGCTTGTTCAATCATGTAAGGGAATAATGGAGTGAGTCTTCCAGAAAATATAATTTGGCCTTTGAAAATGACTTGTTCATGTTGTTCATGATCTTCCAATTCATATTATCATTCTCCAAGACTGTTTCTTCAAGTACAAGACCAAATTTAAACATTATTAACCTGCCTTAAACAGCAAAATCAACACCAAACTTAAAATTTCTTAACCCGAATTAAAAGAAAAACAACACCAGACTTAAAAATATTTTTGAATTTTTCCCATTTTTCTCCCCCTCTTTATAGATTTTGAATTAGAGTATTTACAAAATGCAAAAAGAATATGTTTGTGAAACATTTAATCAAGATTCTTAAGACCAATGGCATGAACAAGATAATTGAATCTTGTGACACCAAAAGCCTTTGTGAAAAAGTCAGCCAACTTTAAGTCAGTATGAACCTTGACCAAGTGAATAAATTTCTTTTCAAAACAATCTCTTATAAAATGATGTCTAATCTCAATATGTTTGGTTTTGGAGTGTTGAACTGGATTCTTAGTGATGAACATTGCAGCAGAGTTATCTATGTGTATGGGAGTGTTCATGAAGTTAAGACCATAGTCTAACATCTGATTCAGAATCCATAAAACTTGGGAAGTGCAAGAACCAGCTGCAATGTATTCTGCTTCAGCGGATTATTGAGAAACAGAAGTCTGTTTCTTGCACTGCCAAGAGACTAGCCTATTTTCTAAGAATTGACAACCTCATATGGTAGATTTTGTATTAAGATTGCATCCCCCATACTCACTGTATGTGTAAGCATAGAAGTCAAAGAAAGAATTCTTAGGATACCAAAGTCCTAAAGAAGGGGTTCCTTTAAGGTATCTAAATATTCTCTTAACAACAATTAAATGTGAAACCTTATGTTCTAGTTGAAATCTAGCACATAAACAAACACCAAACATGATATCAGGCTTGCGAGCTGTAAGATACATTAAGATCCTATCATAGACCTATAAAAATGTTGATCAATACTCTCCCCCTCCAAATCAGGATGTAACTTAGTTCTAGTATCTATAGGAGTAGTAGCAGCCTTACAATCAGTAAAACCAAATTTGACCAACATATCTTTCATATACTTGGACTGATTAATGAAAATTCCATTGTCCAATTGTTTAACCTGAAGTCCTAAAAAGAATGACATCTCTCTCATAGAGCTCATTTGGAACTTAGAATGCAACAGACTAAAATTCCTTACACAACACATCTTTGGTTGGCCCAAAGATGATATCATCTACATAAGTTTGCACAAAAATGGATTCCTGGTCAACTGTCTTAATGAATAGAGTTTGATCTATTGTGACCCTAAGATAGCCATGTGCAATTAAGTATTTGGACAATGTATCATACCAAGCTCTGGGAGCTTGGTGTAAACCATATAATGCTTTGTCCAACTTAATCACATGATCGGGATATTGAGGATCAATGAAACCTAGGGGTTGACTAACATACACAGTGTCACACCCCGCTTGGAAGCGGAAACACGGAGCGTTCCAGTTATAATATCAAAGTCAAGATTACAACAATATAACCGATAAACAAAACATCAAATCAAATAGATCATGCCAAATGTTACAAAGTACATCAATAAGTCAAGGGCGGTAAGACGCCTAGTACAAATACAATTCCAAAAGAAATCAACAAAAGGATCGTCATGGAAATTACAATAAAGAGTTCAAATTCAAATTCCCCAAAAGCAAGCGATCCGAAAATAAACTATGGCATGATCAATGAAAATCCTCATTTTCCTGCAAAGCGTTAAAACGACATCAACAACATGTTGGTGAATTATTCGCAATTTTAAAGTAAAAGTGACCCATAGACAAGTTTCAGTGTACCAGTAAGTTTAAAATCATCTATCTTGTATTCATCCAATAGTGAAAGGTACTATGCCTAAGTAGTCATACATCTCGATCCTAAACCAATCAGTTTAATCCCCTAGCCTAAGGTGTGTTAATCCAAAGGCAACCAGTTTAATCATACAGTTTAATATTACGGTCATAACATCCGCTCGTAGTAGCAGCCTACAGAGGAATGTGGGTTAGGTACATAACCCAATACAGATCTATACATATGAACCACGGGCAAAAGCTTAACGAGTGTATTAGAGGGGAGCCACCATGGCTTAAACACTTAAAACTAAGGCAAACCAAATTCACTGGGTAAACAAGATAATTTAGAAAAATATTTCGCATTCATGCAGACAGTTTAATATACACAAACAGTTTAATATACGCTTTACAGCCCAAAAGTATTTAAGACAAGGGCTACGAATAACTCACAAAACAACTTCAGCAAATCTCGGGTAAATACAATCACGGGACCACAATTCCACCGTCTAAGTGCCCTAAAACAGTAAATAATATAGTCTCAGTATCTCTATAAGTATAGTCCGGTTTAGCCTTGTCGGTTAAGATTAAGTTTAATAAAATATTCCAACATTTAATAATTTAAATCAAGACGACGTATTCGAGAGACGATGTTCCGCGTCAAAAAGGGTGAGTGGCAAGATATCGGTCTTTCACGTCCACAATGTCGTTGGAAACGAATGATTTCTTCGATTCGAAAGGAATATTGAATACCAAGGTTTTATTAGATTGACCAAGGTTAAAGTTGTTGACTTTGTAAAAGTCAAATGTTAAAGAAGTTGACTTAGAAAAGTCAAATGTCAAAGAAGTTGACTTATAAAAGTCAAACGTCAACATTGTTGACTTATAAAAGTCAATTGTCAAGGATGTTGACCTATGAAAGTCAAATGTCAAAGATGTTGGTTTTGAAAAATTGAAGACAACTATTTTAGGTTGAAACATAGGTAATTGAAGTTGTCGCAAACGTCTAACATGACGTTTAGAAAGTTTGTACTTCTTTACTTTTCATAAATATAGTTTAAAAAGACTTTTAGTTATCAAACTATAGTGAAAAATGTCTTTACATAAATGTTTTTAATAAAGTTTTATCGCAAAAATAATAGTTGACGGCTTTAGATTACGATCGCATTGTGTAACAAATGTTTATTTGTCAAAATGTAAGAAATATGTTCGTTTTGAATAAGTATTCGGCATTTTTGATTGCGTTGGCGTCTTTGAGTCCAAAGACGATATTTTATCATAATATGTTACTTTTATATATATTAGTATATTTATAATAGTGTTTTAGAGTTGTTAGAAATGTAACATGAAAACGGAGGCTTTGAAACGACAATTTACGGAACCAAAACGTCGAGACGGTTAAACAACGAAACAACAAGTTTTTTTTTTTTTTGAAGAAAAACAGCCCGGTGCGCCGCACCAGGCATGGGGTGCTGCGCACCTAATGCATTTCCCAAATCTTTAATTTTAAAGATTTGTCGAAATCCGGATGTTTAAAGACTTTTTGGTTAAAACGCTTACTGTTAACAACTTACATTATGTTCCAAATATATTTATTAAGTGTTACATATATATAAATATATCATTTTACATAATAATACATACAATATGTTAATTTCGGTAATAATCACATCTTTATATATTTTAGTCCAAATCTTTGTCCATAACCAAAATATTCACAAGTGTTGGTCTAATATATTATTCCTAACCATTTTCAAGGCTATAACCGAAATATATATGGAAAAATAATAACGAAATATGTAAAAAGTTGAATATGAGAAAAATGTCGATTTTACCGAAATACAACCGCAAGATCTTAAGCTTGAGAAGATAAACCCGAAAGTAACTTTTTGGTGGTGAGATGATGGGAAAATCACAGCTCCAAAACACAAAATAAAACCACCATTAGTTTAGATCTTTACATGCATGATGATAAATAACGTTTTCGGAAGGATTTTCGGTAAAAGTTTACTTACCATGATCAAGGAAATTTCTTCCAAGAACTAAAAGAATCTTCCTCCAAATGATGTGTAGAATGGAAACCAAGAGCTTGGAAAGAAAAAGAAATATAGTTGGTGTTAGATTTCTCTAACAAAAGAAGAGAAAAATGAAGGAAAATGAAGAAAGTCTTAAGAAAACTTTACCAATAGTTGATGGAGATCAAAGGAACTTGTTTCTTTGATGATTTTGGACTTGAATCACTCTTCAAATGGTTGTTTTTAGCTTCAAAGTTTCTGGAAATGGTTGAGTTTGAGAGAGAGAAATGAGAGAAAAAGCAAAGAAAATGATGAAAAATGAGAGAGAAATGGGGTTGTGTGTGTTTGTGTAATGATAGAAATGAGTTGTGAGGTGGGTTTAGGCACCCCAAATGAGTTTTCTCTGCCTTATTTCAGGTCTTACACGTTTGGGAGAAGTGCCCAACAAGAATACATGCAAAAATGACTCACACAAAACAACAAAATTTTGGTCCAGCAAGGTAGGTGTTGCGCACCTACTTGGTAGGTGCTAAGCACCGACCAAAAATTCAGACTTCTTGCTTTTTCGTTTACGCGATTGTTAAGGAGTTTCGTTCGTCGAAAGTTCCCGATTCTTTTTGCGTTGAACTTAGGAAAGTTCATACTTTGATTTACTTTATATTAGGTTCATTTAATTTTATATTATCACTTTTGATTTCGAGATTCGCACGATTTCGGCAAAGGAGTAAACAAGAGCAAAAGTACGATATCTCGAGGATAAAGAATACGATAACCGAAAAATTTGGCATAAACCTTCTAACTTATAATTATGAGGATACTAACTAATTGGCACTTAGATAAATAAAATTATTACGTCTCGAGGGACAATTTAGCAAATACGTAAAACCCGATACTCAATAACAGTAAATCGTGAGCAAAACAAAGCGAAATACAAGGGTCGAAATCAATTGCGAATAAAATAAAAGTAATGACGGTAATATAAGCACTTCAAATTGACGGGACGTCACACACAGTCTCTTCAAGAACTCCATACAAAAAGGTTGATTTTACATCCATTTGAAACACCTTAAAGTTCTTAAAAGAAGCATAGGCCAAAAACAATCGTATTGCCTCTATTCTAGCAACAGGGGCAAACACCTCATCATAGTCAATACCTTATTCCTGTGTAAATCCTTGAACCACAAGCTTAGCTTTGTTTCTAACAATAATCCCCCTGTCATCTTTCTTAACCATAAAAATCCATTTAACACCCAAAATGTTCTCTCCTATAGGCCTTTCTACCAAACTTCCTACCTCATGTTTCTTAAATTGTAACAACTCCTCTTGAATAGCCTCTGCCCAACTATTGATAGTCAAAACAATATCTACATTCTTAGGCTCAATGTGAGAAAGAAAGAAAGAAAACAAAAATAAATTTGCCAAACCAGCCTTACTTCTTGTCTTGACACCATCATACAAATTTCCTATAATATTACTCATAGGATGTGTTTTGTGAATTTTCAAAAATGAATGAATATACTCAATAATATTATCAGAAAGGTTTGTATGATTTAAATCAAGACCATCAAAGAATAAAGAATCAGGATTTGCTTCACTTGATTGTTCTTGGCTTTCATCCTTAGAGTTATTTGCAATTTCTGCACTTTGACTAATATCTGCACCCGAATTAAATTGTGCTTCACCAGAGTTGTTTTCACTTTCTGTACTTTGATAAATTTATGCACCTGAATTAACTTGTGCTTCACCAGAGTTGTTTTCACTTTCTGTACTTGGATCAATATCTGCACTCGAATTAATTTGGACTTCACCAGTGTTGTTTTGACTTTCAGCTTGTGAACCCGAATTAATTTAATTGATATCTTGAGCTTCCAAAGCAATGTATTGGTTTTCAATTGAAACTGGAATGTCATCTCCTTGGAGAATATCTGCATCAGTTTAAATTTCTAAAGATTCTTGACTGAGAAATGTTATATCTTCTGATGAATGAGGTTGATCATGGGTACTTGCGTGATCACATGCTTTCTTTCTTGTACCAATATCAAAATCATTAATGTCGTCAATATTACTATCAATTTCTTGAGAATCATGCACCACTTCTAAAACATGTTCTTGACAACCATTGAAAGAATTCACAAAAATGTCCAAATCAAATAACCAATCAGCCACTGAATTCTTAACATTTGGGGTGTATTCATTGAAAATCACATTGATGGACTCTTCTATGGATCTAATTCTTCTATTAAAAATCCTATAAGCCTTTGAAACACTAGAATATCCAAGAAAATATCCATCGTTAGTCTTTGAGTCAAAATTTTCTAAGTGATCTTTTGTATTCAAAATGGTACACTGTCACCCATAAGCTTTGAAGAAACCTATAAAAGGTTTTCTCACTGAGAACAGTTCATATAAAGTCTTTCCTAAGCTCTTAACAACATGGATTCTATTATTGACATAACACATAGTGTTCACAACCTCCTCAAAGTTGTAACTGCTAAACAAGATGCACTTAGCATGGCTCAAGCTCCTTCAATTAGTGTCCTATTTTTCCTTTCAGCTACCCCATTCTGTTGGGGTGTGATGTCGCTCGATTATACGCATTTTCTTTCGCGATATTTGTTATTTTTTTGTGTCAAAACGTAATGGATAGACCCGTATTACTTAATTTTGTGTAAAGTTTATGTTTTAGGTGTTTTAACATGTTTGGAGTGAAAAAGAATCATTTTGGGACTAAAAGATGCGAAATAAGACAATTTGGGAAGCTGCGGGACAAAACACACTGAGGTGCACTCAGAAGAACTGAGACGCACCTAGAAGCACTGAGACACTACATGCAACGCATTCAACTACACACAAATTTTGGGAGCAATCTGAAGTCAGAATGCGGCGCATAAGGAGTGCTGGCAGTTATTTTTTGTTTTACAATGCTATTCAAGTCTGAGAAGTGAAGGGTTTTTGTTACCAGCTCTTAAGGAACGATTTTGGGCATTATTATCATTATATTACACATCATTTTGGGGACAAGAATCAGTTCAAAATCATCACATAACAATCACATTATCATTGGAGAGCAGGAATCATAGTAAGTTTTAGTTAATTTCGGAAGTAGCATTGATCATATTTCATTGCTTTTGAATCATTTGGTTACTTTGGAAGCATTTTATTAGTACTATTTCACTTTGGTATCAAACTTTTACTCTTTCAATTTCAATATAATCATGTCTTATTATTATTATTCGAGTTTGATAAACATTATGCGTAGCTAATTTCGTTATATGTTTGCTTGGATATGTGATCCTGTGTATGATTAATCTTGAGTATGATTGTATGATTATGATGTGTAGAGCTTAATTGGGGATCCGTTTGGGTTAATACTTTAGTAATCTTGTTAAAATTGTTTATACTTTTATTTGGTAATCTAAAACCGGGTATTCGAAAGAAATCCGTAATTTTTACTAAAATAGAAACGAAATAATCAATCGGTCTATAGTTGATTTAGAGTTGCGGTATTCGAAAGGAATCGCTAACAACATTTAGAACAAGTAAGTGTTAATACAAACGCTAGTTAATAAATTAAGAGAAATCGGTTTATTGATTAGTAAGCTATTCGAAAGGAAGCTTATAGATTAATTCTCACACATCGAGTTGAAACTTTATGCACGGTTATTTTAGGTGTTAGCTATATTCGAAAGGAATAGTTACATGGATAAATAATCGGAGAAATCCGGTATTCGAAAGGAACTTAGGATTTTATATTAGAAGTTTATCATCAATTTATACTTAGGAAAGATTATATACTCGTGAACGGTCCAAGCAAGCGTACTTTATCTCTATTTGAATTACAAATCACTTTTAGTCGTATTTACTTTAAGTCTTCCAAAGACTAAAACCGAATTTGATACGTCTTACTTTTAATTTTTAAACTATTATCTCAATTATAAATAGTCCTTGTGATCGAACCCGTAATTTGCCCATACTTTACTACGATCGACAAGGGTACACTGTCCGGTGTCGTAGTCTAGACCAAGCTTATTTTGGGAAAACTAGATTTCGCACATCAAGTTTTTGGCTCCGCTGCCGGGGACTTGATAATTGGGATTATTATTTGTCGTTTATTTGTATATTTTTCAAAGTATTTGTTCTAATCTATTTTAGTTTTTAGATTTTGTTTTATTTATTTTCAGGTGCTTTTCACGTTTTGGTTTTTTGTTTAGTTGTGATTTACAGGTTGTAGATATTAGACGATGTACAGGAGATATAGCAACTATTATGGATATTCGGATAAGGGGAATTACCAAGACCCAATATGTGATTTTGGATATGGTTATAGATATGATAGAGGACGGGGGAACAACCAATCTCACGAACGGGAATTTTAGTATGAGGAAAATCAACCGAAGGAAGAAGAAGAGCAAGAGTTGAAAGACTTGTTTAAATCCTTTGTTGAAATGAAAAAACAGTTAGATATTGGGATTCTTAACCAATTGGAATTGCTAATTCTTTGAATTGAACTTGATCATCAGGATTTTGATGTGGCAAAACAACGGTTAGAATGGCAGTTGGAGAAATTGGAAGAAAGAGCAAGGGGTCAACAAGAGGAACAAGTAAATGCAATTTCAACACGGTGGGGATATGAGTATTGGGATGAAGAAACTGAAAACAAAGAATAAGCTGAACCTGAACCCACTGCGCCGCAGTCACACTTATTGCAACGCAGTGTTATCTCATATGCCGTTTCCGAATTTGATAGTGATTTTGAGTCGGACGAGGAAGAATGGGAGGACCCGGTAGTTCAAATATATATAGCCACATCCGAATCAACTACTTGTCCACCGGTTCAATTTTATGACACGGAAATTTTTCAACAATTTAAAGAGGAGGAAGCGAAGGTACAACCCGAACCACCAAAACCGTTTGCAAGAGAAGCTGAATTTTGGGATAAAATGCATTGGGTAAAGAGTTTAGATGAGGAATTGGAAGACTTCCTAGGATTGGATATAGGAATCTCGGATGGGTCAGTTATTGGTGACTATGGAGATATTACGTGGGACGGATTAGAAAGAATGTTCGATTCAAATGTCGACTTAAGTACCACAAAGAACGGGGAAATAGGCGATGGTGTAAACAAGGAAATAGAGTGTTGGGAAACTATCATGGAGGAGGTTGAGGGGGATACGCATGTTGCGGTTTGGGATTTTTATAAGAATATATATGTGAAACCGGTTAGGAGTTATTTCAAAGAAGAGCCCGGAAATGTTCATGTCCACTTTCGACCATTTGTGACTTGTTTAATTTATCGGGAAACGAGGGAGTGGAATGAAGAATGGGTCAAAAGGAATGATGCGCTTGATGCCTCCAACGATCTCTTTATCTTGGATGACTCGATTGACAAGTGAATGGGAGGCAACCAGGTTTGTTGTATTTTTCCCTTTATTTTTTATTTTATTTTCTTTTTACATTTTCAGTAATTTTAAGTAATTTAGAAGTAATTTTAAGTATGGGAACGTTTGAAAAAAAGAAAAAAAAAGTTCAAGTTTGAGCAGCAATTTACACACCAAACTGAGGTCCCACAGCGACGCAGTGGGTTAGTTTGTTTGGTTTTTATGTCGTTTGGTGATGTTTGAACATTGTTTGTTTGTTATGTCGTGTCGGTCGGAGTTTGAACAATTTTTATTAATTTGCTTAGGTTTTTAATGTGCTAATTAACTTGTTTCATTTGTGATGTGTACAATACAAAGTATGGCAGTAAGTTCAACACGTGGGAAGTCGAGTCGGGAAATCAAGCAACATCAAAGCGACACGCACAATTTTGTTTTCTTTTCTTTATTTTATTTTATTTTTGTATTTTTAGTCTTTAATTTCCCTTAGTTTATTTTTCTTTTAGATGGAACACATTAGGGACAATGTGTTATTTAAGTATGGGGGACATCGGGAAATTTGCTTATTTTATATTCCCTCTTATATATCCATCACATGTTCTTATTTGTCCCATTTGAGTCTTATCATTAAAAAAAATAAAAAATTAAAAAACGCTTAAACGTAGTTAGGGAAAAAGATATGGGCTTTTGTATTTAACTTTATTCCGGTAATTTTATTTAGGAACATCTTTAGTTAATAAAATATTTGTAAGTAAGAGTTTAGGTTTCTTAGTTTTATTTCCTTAAGTTTCCCCGAAAAAAACTAAAATCCAGATAACCGCTAGATATCCTTAGTACCGAGCCCTTGTAGTCCTTGCACCCTTTCGGGGGTAGTTGAGGAATCCTAGTATCACTTAATCCCAAATGAGAGTTAGAGGCGAAGAAAAAGGCCATAGGCCTTTCCCGTCAACAAAAATGAACTCATCCTCACTATAACGAAGACTCAAATCCCGTTATATTTGTTCACTTCAAAGAAAATATATAATAATAAACCTATAATATTTGAAGTGAACGAAAGTGAGAGGCAAGCTAAAAGATGTAGACTAACCAAAAATTCACAACGAAAGAAGATCCGAAAAGAAGAAAAAAATGATTTAGTGATATTTTAATGTTTCCCCCGAAAGCAAGGCGATATAGGGGTCGGCCCGAAAGGATGATCGCTCCAATTACGGTTGGAGAGTGAGGGAAAAGGGGTGGTTATCTAGACATATCAAAACTAGGGGATAAATTAGGAATTGAGATTAGGAAATTGCGGTTTTTATTTGCTTAAGTAATTTAGTAGCTTTTGATGTTCGTAGTCGGTTTTACGATCTAACAATTTCACGCATACCTGTATTTGGAACACCGAAATGTAGTTAAATGCTAAAGTCCGTGATTCCTTAATTTTCCTTAAGTTTTATATTTTGTAAAATGGAGTTAGAGTCTAAGTCGGATTTGCTTGGGGACAAGCAAATGCTTAAGTATGGGGGGTTTGATATCACTCATTTTTATACAAAACTTTTGCGATATTTGTTATGTTTTTAAACCAAAACCATGATGGATATACCCTTTTATACTTATGTTTTGTGTCAAAGTGTGTTAAACAGTTTGAAACTAGAAATGGAACAACTAGTACTCAAAAGGACCAAAATGCAGCTGATAGTAAAACGGATGTATCGGGAGCATACGGACTCGAAAAGACCTCCGGTCTGCGCCAAAACGACCGCAACGAAAAAATATACAAAATGGGAGCCACTGACCCTAGAATGCGCCACATTCTAGGTGTTATGCGCCGCATTGTGGTGCCTGGCAGTTACATCTTCGTTTTTGATTGCTATTCAAAAGGAGAAGTGAAGAGTTTTTACACAAGCTTCTTAAGCACGATTTTTGGGATATCACACATCATCTTTTTTCATGAGTTTTTGAGGCTAACACACCATCCATTACATCAATCTTTCATCATATTATCATAATCAATCGTTAGGGAAACGACATCATAGTAATTTTTAGTTTATTTTGGAGGAATCATTGATCGTATTTCATTTCTCTTTGGATATTTTATCGAGACATTTCATCGAATACCTGGTATGAATATCATTTTCTTTTATAATTTGTCTTTTAATTATATTATGAGTGAGTAATTAAATAATACTTGTTTGGATTGGAAACTAGATTAGATGATTGGAGTTTTTGGGATATTTTTTTGAGGTTGAATGTTTATGTTCGCTTAATCGAAGAACCATTCGGGTTTAAATTCTTAATACTGTTAGATAACTTATATTCAAGATTTGATTAAGAACTTTAGTATTTGAAAAGAGCTTTAGAACTTGATTGATGAATTGAACGAAATAATCAGACGTTCTATAGTTGATTTGAGGTTTAGGATATTCGAAAGGAATCTTAACGAGTAATCAAACATTTAGATTAAAACTTGAATGTTAGTTGTAATTAGGTTCATATCATTATCAAAGTCATTTTATATAAAACGTAAGTAAGGTGTTAGTGACAAACACATTTTGTAGGTATTCGAAAGGAACTTATAATAACTTATTAGACGTTTTACGAAAAGGTTAATCGGTCACTAATTAATCTAAATTATTAGTATTCGAAAAGAACTGGTAATATAATGATTTGATAAACTGAATTTGATTTTAGCTAAGAAACTATTCGAAAGGAAGTTTTATAAGATTAAGTCGAGTATATAAACTTGTTGCTTAATGACTTAGATGTTTGAGGTTTCTACCGTATTCGAAAGGAACGGTGTTTCGTTTTAGATGTCTAAAGTTAGCTCGGTATTCGAAAGGAATCGTGTTATTACATTAGAAGTTAATTCAACCAAACAACCCAAAGTGACAATCGGATAACTAGAAACCAATCCAAACGAGTATTTTTTTTCCCATATCTTGATTTATCACAAAACGATACTTGTCACTTTTAGTTAATTTAGAAAACCCCCACTATTTACTTATATTCGTTTCATAAACGACAATTGAAATATCCCAATTAAAAGTCCCTGAGTTCGAACCCGAACTTGCCCAAACTATACTACAAACGAAAGGGTACACTGCCCGGTGTTATGGTCTAGCGAAAGCAAAAAAGGGAAAACTAGATTTCGCACATCAGGGTGTTCTAGGACAGCTAAATTGTCTAGTAATTCCCTTAAGTGCACAAAACTCATTTAAATTTGCATTCTTAAACTCTGAACCACTATCACATCTAATTATTTGACCTGTTTACTACATAAATTCTCAGTTTGCACAACAAAATCTTTGATAATCTCAAGAGTCTCATGTTTGTGAGCAAGGAAAAATACCCAAGAAAATCTTGAATAGTAACAATCTCAAAATCATTAATGTAGTCAATATGATTTCATTCCAAGACTCTTTACACTAACAGGACCAAACAAATCCAGGTGTAAAAGATGTAGAAGTGTATCCACTGAATTATGAGTCTTAAGTTTAAAACTTGATTTATGTTGTTTTCCTTTTAAACAAGAAACACAATGGTCATTTAAATGAAAATTTCTTTTAGGTAATCCAGAAACTATATAATTTTTGACCAGTTTGTTTATGTTTTTAAGATTGACATGACAAAGCCTTATATGCCATAAATCTGACTCCTTTTAAGTGGTTTGGGATATGAAACAGTTAGAATAATCAGTTGCTTTAACTTTGTTCATATCCAAAATATACATGTCCTCAAACCTTTTGGAAAACAATCATGTCTTTAGGTATAACAAATTCATGTTTCAAGATGTATAAATATTCAGAAGTGAAAGTAGTTGTGTACTTTTTATCACATACCTGAGACACAGAAAGCAATTGTAATTCAAATCTTTCAAAAAGTTCACCTAATCCAATGTCAACTCTCCAGTTGAAACTTTCCATTGACCAGTTATTGTGCCACCCATATCTCATCCAAAGGAAACATGTCCACCAAGGAAAGCAATAAATTCTTGTAACAACTTGAAGTTCCCAGTCATATGTCTAGAGCATCCACTGTCCACAACTCATATGTTATCATCAGGATCAGTTGATTGCTCCTAAACAAAAGAAAATTCTTAATGAGACTTGGGAATCCAAGTCTATGCAAACTTGGAATTGAAATTTTTAAACTTGTTAAATTTGAAATAATCATGACAATGTCTTTCTGGCACAAATTCTTGATACTCTGAACTAAAAATTTCAACGTACGAGTTAAATTATTCTTCACGAGAGTTAATTTTTTACTTTAATTTTTTTTTAGTTTTGACTGTCTATTTATCTGAATTAAAATTTTTAACACCCGAGTTAATATTTTCAATACCAGACTTAATTTGACTAACATCAAAACTGATTTTCACATTACTTGACCCTAAAAATTTCTAGTGTAGACTTTAACTCAGATGATGAATTTGTCAAATTCTGCACATTAAAACCACACAACATAGGAGGAGTAAATCTACCAAATTGAAACACATTCATACACTTTGACTTTTCATGTTTAATCATGCATTATTGAAAATTTATTCTACCAAATTTAAGTTTAACATGCATTTTAACACTTTCAGACACACTTTGTGATTTTGATTTCAACCAACATTCAACTAATTTATGTCTCTTTTTGCAAAAACTACATATTGGCTTTCTCTTTGACTTTCCAGTTTTGACTTTTGTAGATTTAACTATCAAAGACTCTCTAAATGCAATTTCATTCATAATCAACTCATTTCTAGTAAGCAAAGAAATATTCATATTATGAAACTTATAACATCCTTCATGCAAACAATTATGAGTACAATCAACTAGTTAATCAACAATTTCTAAAAACTCCGCATTATTACACAACTTGACATTGTTTGACACGGAATTACAGATTCTATTAAACTCAAAATCAGACTCAATCTTCTTATCATTTCTCACACACTCCTTCTCTTCCTTCAACTCTTCAGCATAAAACTTAACACCTGACTCTTCTATATTATGACATGCTCCAACATTAGAATTAACATTAAGACTAGTAGTAGTACTTAAATCATTCACATTAATATAAGAACAGGTTTTATTACATTGTTTTAATTTCAACTCAACATTAGACTGTAACACAGAACCATCATCAAATCTATTTAACCAAGTAAACTACTTTCAAAACATGTAGATTTAGGATTGACAGTTATCATTGAAAGGTGGTGGTACATCATTGAAACCAATACCAGTCTTTGCTTAGCTCACAATCTGACTTTTAATTATCCCATTCAATGTTTTAGATGACAAATTGAATTTATCAACTTGAATTTTTGAATTTTCAAATTCATGTGATATTTTCTTGAATTTGTCAAATAAGTTTTCATGTTGAGTTTCCAATCTTCCCAATGTACCCTTGTATACATCAATATATTTCAAAAAAGAATCAATTTTGTCTTTATAAAAATTTTCAGATTTTTAATATTCTCTTTAATGAAATTTAATCAAGTCAATTTCCTTTATCAAACTTTGATTGTGTTCCCTAGTGTATTTAAGAGTATTTAAGCATTAGTGCTTAAACGTTTTTGTTTTTGAAAAAATCATCCTCCTGAACTCCATTCCATTCACCAAATGCGATAAAGCCCTGTTTTTGTCCACTTGAGCTTGGATCGTCACTTCCCACTTTGACCTCAGTTGCAGTCAACTTCTTTGCATCATCTTTCACTTGATAACTGTTCCTTTGATAGTTATTATTCATCCTTCTAGGTGCTCTACATTCTTTTGAAAAATGACCTAGTTCATCACAGTTGGAGCATTTCAATTTGGTCTTGTCAAATCCAACCCTATCTCCATTATCTTTCCTGACGTTGTTCCTTCCAGTCTTTTTAAAGAATCTATTTGCCTTTACACTCGCCATTTTCATCTGCCACTTCAAATCAATTTCCTCCAAGTCATCAGGATGGATTTGTTCAAGGTCTTCTCTTGCTAACTTAGCTTGAGTCAAACTTCCAGCCACAAAAGCTTCATAACTAGCAACAAAAGGTATGTAAAACATGTATTTCTCTCATATCCCATTCAAATTAATTCCATTTATACCAGAATTCACATTAGATGACTGATAAGCTCTAGATTCTCCACTTTGACCTGTATAACCTCCATAACCATTTGCATTGTATCCAACAGATGTATGATTAGTTGAACAACAATTTCCAGAATGACAATTTGTATGACATTGAGGTTGAACTTGATTAGGATAGTGAGTTGACTTCATAGGAATTTGAGCTTTCAGAGCACATCCATAAGTGTTACTTGCTTTCTTCTTATCATTAATTTTCATATCAACTTCATATGACTGTAGTATTCCAACCAATTCCATTAAGCTCATTGCATTAAGATTAGCAGTTCTCTTGATGATCATCACTTGAACAGACCATTTAGTAGGAAGAGATCCCAAGAGCTTCTTACAAATGTCACTGTCCTTCATCATAACTCTAACACTTTTCAAATCACTCACCGATAAGGTATACCTACTAATTTGTTCAGCTAAAATCTCACATCTCACATATTCAAACGACTCATACAACTTCTTTAACATGTCCTTCTTGTTTTCCTTTAGCTCTAGATTTCCTTCATAACGCAACTCCAGAGCATCCATTAGTTCTTTAGCTGAAGAACAGTCTTTGAAATTGTTATAAATCTCAGTAGGTAATGCCAAATCACAGCTCCAAGTGCTCTAAAATCTATGTCAATAGGCTTGTTATATGCTTCAGTGTACCTTTCTGGTTCAACATCTACCATTCTAGTACCACCCCTCTCTTGCACTCTAGGACGATGAGGTCCATTCACAATCGAATTCCATAGTTGCACCTCACTGTTGTAGAAAAAATTCCTTGAAACGAAGCATCCACATCATAAAATCAGATCTAGGAAGGAATTTTGGAGGTCTTCCACCTGAACCTGTTTCGTTATCGTAATTCACAACTGGAGCAACCATTACAGTAACATAAATTTAAATTTAAGAACTGAATTTTAAATCGGATGAATGAATTTTAACTCAGATGAACTGATTTAACTCGGAGTGATCCAAACTGTATCAAATTTGCAAAAATTATCAATACTCTCTTCTAAAACAACTCTAATGACCAAATTCACACTAAAACAAACAATTAATACTGAAATTCCTTCTTAACAACTTTTACCGCCAAATTTTCAAAGCTACAATTACTCAAAACTTTGATCTTACTGTCTAATCCTTTATAACTCGACTTAACACCTTAGATATAGCTCACTCTCACTCGACAACTGTGCTGAATCAAACTGAATTTGATTTACCAGCTCTGATACCAATTGGCAGGTGTTGATCAGTCTCAAACTAACAACTAGGTGATTAGAATCACTAATATGTTGCGGAATAACGAATTAGTGATTGAGTTCACGAATTGAACAACGAATCAATATAGATTTTAGTAAAAGGAATATTTCATTCAAAAGCCAAATATGGCGGGAGAAACGGTTACAATTGGTATTTCACTCATTCAAGCGCTATCTAACATGTCACACTTCTCTCACTATTTATAGGCTAACACTAATGCTAGCTATTACATTAAACATTCCTTGTGTTCATTTAAGAACACTTTGGGTGAACAAAATACATTAAGTCATCATCAAACTATAACACTGTGTTCTCGAGTTAAAAAGATGATGAAAAGAAAAGAAATGAAAAAATAAGAAAAGAAAGTAAAAGAAAAGACACATATATTTTTTAATTTTCTTGTGTTCTCGAGCTCCCAAGTAAAAGAAAGAAAAGAAAAGAAAGTTTTCATTTAATAGTATTCTCAAGTTAAAAAGAAAGGATAAGAAAGTAAAAGAAACATGTAAATTTACAATTATGTCCTTTATATATAAACTAAAATTATCATCAGCTTGTCATTTATTATGTCCTTTCGGGTTCATAAGGACCTGGTCCGATCTTCATTGCCACCTTGTCATCTATTATTGTTGCATAAACATCTCTTTCTGACTTTCTGATTTTTACCTGAATTGTGTCAGGATATATGATTTTCGGCTCATTAGAATCCAGGAACAAAAGTTCTGCAGCGCGAGAAACCAACGTCTTTGGTTCCTGTGAATCCGCTAACAAGTCACTGTGATCACGAGAATCAGATACTGAGGCACTTGGTTCAACTGAAACTGAGTCATGAGAAACTAACGTCGCGTTTACCAAATAAGAATCTGTTAACGAGTCCTTCTGATCATGAATCTCCGAGAGTGACACTTTTGGGAGGTCAGGAAGAGGTAACGGTGAAAATGGCGTATCAGCCGTCAAGAAATCATCAGCTGGTGGACTTTCCAATGCCTTCAACCTCAAGCTGCAACTTCTTGATACTCACCTCAAACTTTGTCCCCGAATCCACTAACAAAACAAATGCACATTGTCTAGAACAATATTCGATTAAACACGATTATACAAATAGCAACGGATTAACGATATACCTGTAGAACCGAAGCAATAGAGAATAATGAAACACAATGTAACACCAACAGGAATGAGATGAATGAGTTTTCGCGCCATTGCTGATGTAGAGCTTTCTTTTCGTGCAACGACAGAAGCCGGATTGTTGATAGGAAGATCACCAGGGATGTCGGGCGACGACATCGAATGTAAGCATATCCTTGCATCTCCTTTCCACCAGGAAATCTCCAGTGACCCTTTTATTAATAAATGTGTTAAACCAGTTTACATATATATATATATATATATATATATATATATATATATATATATATATATATATATATATATATATATATATATATATATATATATATATATATATATATATATATATATATATATATATATATATATATATATATATATATATACATATATATATACACACACATACGTACACACACTAAAATGGGAGAATACCTGTGTCGTGATTTTCAATAAAGGTGACCCGTAACCCAACCCGCCCATCTTGTCAAACTTTAATGTAAGCTATCAAAATCTCTACAGTTCTGTTGGTCTCATTACAAAGGTGAGCAAAAGTTACTCAATTTTGCGTCGTTTGACAAAATGATTCTTAAGGCCACAATAATCAATTTACAGAACTTCTACACCAACAAGATACCTGATATTGTTTTAAACAATACTCGTGGATTTACGATACAAAGTAAAACTAAATAATTCATTGCAAACATAAATAATTCGTTGCAAACATCTTCAACTTGAAACTAAAACAATTAAAAGCTTAACAAAATAAAATTCAGTGAGCTTGCTGACAAAATAATATCCGAAGTTCAAAGAAAAATGATCAAAGTTTTTTAAAATGTAGTCAAGATTCAATAAAGCTTCAACTGATTCACCTGCTCCTATCATTCATCATTGTTTCGAGCATTGACATCCTAACTTGAAGAGGACAACCAAAAAGAGCTCGAGTTTTGTCGGGACGTTCGGTAAGAAAAAGATATGCTGCTGATATATCGGGTAATCCCATACCCATGAGCTCTAGCTCTTTGTAGATCTCTCCCTCTGTATAAACATGTGGACGAGAGCTTTCCATTACCTTACAAGAAAACGTCGACAACGAGCTTCATTAATCAAATAAATATAAACATAGAATTACTAATATGGATCATGCTAGTCCAACTAAGTTAGCTTTATATTAATGCAACAAACTTATGCAAATTAAATACTTGTAATAATACCTTAGTATTACGATCTATAGCATCGGCCACTTTATCAATAGAAGTCATAACTTTCGACGTAAATGCGTCATCTTCATCTGACTTTCTTTTCTTACCTTTTGATTTGCTTGTAATTGGAAGCTTTCCTACTGGTTTTGGTGTAGACAAAACATGAAAATCGTCAATGTTGTTAGAATTCTCCACACCAGTCTCGTTTGTTTCTAATACTTCGTCAATCTCATCAATCATTTGTGCTCTTTGTTCAGAGCGGATTTGATTTCTTTTTTCTTTCGCAGTCATGGCAAAATCACCTGTTGCTCTATCTTTTGCAAACAACTCAAACATCTCGTTATAGTGATAAATTGGTGTTGTCTTCCATTTTATAGCTGCTGGTTTCTCCTATTATTTATAAAAAAAAAATTATAAACAAACAAAATGTATAAAAAGAGAGTATTAGATAGGATACCTTAATTAACTCTTCCCATACTTCGTCTTCTGCCTCAATTAACTTGGTATTCGGGTTCCATGAAAACCCGCTTAACGAAACACCACGAAAAATATCATAATAAAGAGAAAATTTTGCTTTTAGAGTTTTCATTCGGTTCACTAAATGTCCTTGTTTAAAATCCTTGTTAAGCTTTTCGGTTAAATCTTTAACCATGTTGTTGTATGCCTCAGTAGTGAAAGAACCATTAATTCTATTACCGTCATTTTGTTCTTTAAGCATGGCTTCAATGAATGCAGCATCCATTTTAGAATTCCATATAAAATTTTCCCTTTTTCCAGTAGGCACCTCATTAACTTTCTTATTCCCACAAGGCACCTCATCCATTTTGTTGCTCACAATTTGTTCCTGTATAATTAGCAAGTATGTTAAATATATAAGTATAGAACTACGTAAATAACAACATATTTAATATACGTAACAGGTGAAAACAAATCCACAAAAAGGCATTTAACATGAAGAATTCAACATTAATCATTAAACATGTTTCAAGTCAAAAAGTACAAAACATACTACACAACTAATTAGACATATTAATTTCATTATTAGGATGCGCCAAATATTCGTTCCACATTTCATTTGCAATTGAGTGTCTTATGTGTTCTCCTGTTTCATTTGGAACATCAACTTCTTCATCTTGTTGCTCATTTAGCGCCTCATGTATCACTTCATCTTGTGGTGCATTTAGCACCTCCCGTATCACATCATCTTCAAGTTGCATGTCACGGTCTGTCTCAAGTAAAAAGTTGTGTAGAATACAACATGCCAAAAATATATTTGATTGTGTTTCACATGAGTAAAAAGGTTCTTGTGTACTTCTAATTATGGGAAACCTTCTCTTTAAGACTCCAAATGCTCGTTCAATAGAGTTTCTTAATGATGCATGACGAAGGTTAAATAATTCTCGTGCATTTTGAGGTGGACGTGATGAGTATTCCTTTAAGTGATATCTAACGCCTCTATAAGGTGCTAAAAGTCCGCTTGTATGGGGTAAACCACCATCAACCAAATAAAATCTACCTATAAATATAGTATAATTAGTATCGTAATATAAATTTGTTAAGCTAACAAAGTTTGTTTTAACATCTTACCGTTAGGAATAAGTAACTTATCCTCTCTAGTGAATGCATCTTTTATTATTCTCGAGTCTGATGCTGTGCCTTCCCATCCACTCAAAACATATGTGAACTTTAAATCAAATGTACATGCAACTAAAATATTAATTGTTGGATATCCCTTGCGACCACGATATCTAGGGGCATCTTCATTAGGTACTCTCACACGAACATGTGTACCATCAATTGCCCCTACGCAATTCTTGAAAAAAGGATAAAATCGGCTTCTTTCTTGAATCTCTCTTTGAACAATGTCACCGGTAGGTTGTTGTATATATTGGGATTCTAATAATAGTATTGCATTTAGTACTCTATGAAAATGTCTACTAGTTGCGGATTCTGATCGACGATAAAACCATGAAACAAGACGAGTTCTTAAATCGTTTCCTACAATATGTAAAAATCTCGCAACTTGTTCTTCAACCGACATTCTCTGAGTCGGTCGAAGACCACCATCTGTTTCTAACTTTTGACACAAAATAAAAAATGCACTTTGGTTCATACGAATAATCTTACGACACTTGCCACTTGTTGAGAGATTGTGCAACATCTCTTCTCGAACTTGTTGTCTATGCAACATCATATCTCGAGTTGGTAAATTTACACGCTTTGTGTTCCGTAATCTACGATGTGCAATAAGAGCCACTAGTAGACAGACCAACTGAATTGCAGCGAAATTAGTAGTTCTCGCCACACGATATAGGTTATCATCCATTCCAACTCTAGTCACATATTAAAATAATTTTATTATCAATGAACATATACATTTAAATGTGAGTTTCTAATTTACATTTAAATGTTAGTTTCTAATTTACTTAGATAATCTGTGATCATACAACAGCGTAAATAGCAACTATGAGATCACACAAACATAACTCGTACAGATTGACTATTGAGATATTCTCTTTTCATATAACATTTGTATTCAATGTGTTGCATTTATATTAAAATCAATAATCTTTCAAATGTTTATTGTAGTGAAAGAATATTAGTGATAGAAAGAAGTTGATCATCACTACACCTGTTCTTGTCTCATAATTAGTATCATAATGCATTATGCATGCATAAATCTATTTCTTCATATGAAATCTAGTAGGCATAAATCTAGTAACTTTTTTGGTACGGGTTAAAACTGAGTTGGGTCGGGTTAGGAACTTTTGCCTAAATTTTTGATACAAATGTTTGAAATAACGAACATCATACTCATCTAAAAAAGCATAATCAATGAACGAGTTAACTTAATGGTCATCAATCCTACAGGCTATAGGCAATCCGGTCGCGATGCAAAGATTCTACTTAGACTCGAACATTTTCTTGTTTTGGTCATATGGTAATTCAGCAAATATTCAGTTTGCAGTTGATGCAGTCACAAGCATTGGGGGAAAGGTTGAGAAAGTAATTCTACAACGACGATTTAAGTACTTCCCTCATGTTAACACACCTATCTTACCACCTCTATAACTGATACATTAGAAAAAGGAAAATATACGACTATTTAGGATTATAGTGAACTATTTGAGAAGCATTAAGTTGACCCTTTTTGCAAAAACTATGCAGTTTTACAGAGGTACGGTTACTGGGAACATTTGGGAACATTTGGTGTTGCTTTGCTTTACGTGTTGGCTGGGCTAGCTTTATGGTCATTAGTGGTGTATATGAAGAAGATCTCTAAAGTATTGCTCATGTAACAACTTTAAAAAATAATCACAGCTGCTTCGACCCATCGCTTCCACCCACCCGGGGATCGTCTTTTACTTGAGTTTATTTTATATTTGCCATATTACATATAGATTTCCTGGTAGTTCAGATGTCGATTTGTTTTCCTCATTTTGAATTTTTGTTTTACCGAGGAAAACAACAAAACAACAAGACATAAAATTAACCCATTATCACAACATCACAGTATACGCAATTTAAAGCAAACAGGGGATTTAACCCATTATCACAACATCAAAATAGTGTAAAATTAAAATAGTTTTACTGTTGTTGCTTATTTAATATATATCAACAAAACTAGTATATGCTACTAATATTAGCAAGATTAAACCAGTAATTTCAATATCAATATAAAACGGTAGTGGTGTACCGTATATAAAAATAAAATGCTAGTCATTTCATACTTAATATCAAAAATATTACACACGGTGTATATGAAAGTGGTACCAAACAGAAGCAACTTAGGAGGTGTCTGTAATTTGCTTTAACAAAACTTATTATGCATTTTCATCATACAATCATAATTTATTATCCCCAATTCAATTGTTAGGTTTTGCAAAATGTAATTTATACAAAAACTTACAGCAACTTATACATGGTGTTTTTAAATCATATAACAATATATACCATATAGATCACTAGAACGTATAATTATTCATAAATAAAAATTTAAGTAATAAAAGAAGTTACAAACCTGATTTGTTATTGCAGCTTGTAGAAGAAGATCGGTTTGTAGAAGATGAAGATCATATATGATTGTTGTGAGCTGTGATAATATAGTGGTTTAATAAAACCATACCACGTACATATAGTTAGGGATATATTAGTCATTTTCATAAAATCAAGATTTTTTCCTTCACAATCCCCCCATTTTTGGCCAGATTTTTTAGGGATTGATAATCCATTAATTTTCCATTTAAATCATTTCCATTCAATTCCTTTCTTGCCTAAATAAAACCCAAGAACACTCTTTTCTATTTTTATTTTTTCCTTTCCTTTCTTTTCTATAAAAAACACAACTGGAGAACACAGTGTAACTCTGGTGAACTTTAGTTAAGTCGGGTAGACTAACTTGTTCACCCGAGTTAAAGTATTCAATGCATGACTATCTAAGTTCTAATTCAGGTGATGAACATAGTTCACCCGAACTAATTCCTTAGATACAAAATCACTTCTGATAAACATTTTGAAGCTTCAGCCATCACTCTAATTATGCTCCAACGGAACAAAATCCTTGTACATCTGAACTTGATTCTAAGAATGAAGATGTACTTAATGAAACCGCTAGGAAAATTGTTAAAGAAGCTTTATCTAAGGAGGCAAGCACTCCCAACGAACAAGTTTCAAATGTTTAGCATATTTTCCTGGAACATAAGGGGGTATGAACCAAGCCCCTAAACAAAAAGACGCTCTAAAGGTTTTAGAAGAAAATGGATTAAGTATTTGTGCAATTTTGGAATTTTGTGTGGCTTCTTCAAAATTGAAAAAATCGTGTGATAGTGTTCAAAACCTGGAACTGGATTTCATGTGTCAGCCCGTGTGTTGGGGGAACTCTTATCATTATTGGTTGGGATCAAGGAAAAGTGGATGTCATGGTGTTATCTCATACATGCCAGGTAGTTCATTGTAAGATTAATATTTTGATTGACAATAAAAGTATGTTTGTATCATTTGTATACGCAAATAACAAAATTGACCAGATGAGAGAATTATAGAATGATTTACTTGTTCATAAAAGATTTATGGCAAGAAACCCATGGGTGATATCAGGTGACTTCAACGTTTCTCTTAATATTAATGAAAGTACTCCTTGCTCTTCTCTTCTGGTATCATATGGTAATGAGAGAATTTCGAGATTGTATTAAAAAAATTAGGTTGAAGATATTAGTCGCGTGGGGCTTCAATTTACATGGAATCAAAGGCAGTTTACATGGAATCATAGGCCGAATGGTAAATCTGGTATTCTGAAGATGTTAGATAGGATTTTGGGGAATGAAGAGTTTATTGATCATTTTATTAATGCAAAAGTCGTATTCAATCTGAAAAGAAATCCAGTTCATTCTCTATAAATATTTTAAATTAAGGAAATAAAGATATATAAAGCCAAGCCATTTAAACTTGCCAACTTTATTACACAAAAAACTAAGTTCTTATAAGGACGTGAAACATGAATGGGAAAAACATGTTGAAGGTTATAAAATGTTCTAGATCACGAGAAAATTAAAAGCTCCTAAACAGCCATCGAGGAAATTGACGTGCTTGATCGAGTTGTCTCTTTGCGAAAGGAACTAGATGATGTACATAAAGATTTAGATAAAGATCCTCCAAGCACAAAATAAAGTGATTTTCTCGAGCTTCTAATGATGTTGTACTAGATGAGGAAAAATTCTAAAAATAGAAATCAAAAATCGAATGGTTGCGTGAAGGTGATCGAAATACACATTACTTTCATAAAATGATTCAAGGTAGGCAACATAAAAGTCGTATACCCATTATCATAGATATGAATGGCGCGGTAATTGAGGTGTCTAATATTTCTAAGAACTTTGTTGATTATTACAAAGATTTCTTGAGAACTAGTGAAAACACAGAAAATATTTGAGAATGAGTTTTCGGGCTTTGCGACGAGTTTAAAATTTTATATTTTAATCGATAGCCTAAAAACAAAAGCAACAACTTAAAATTATCAAAAGTTAAAAAAACATAAAATTAAAGGAAAAATATAAAACTAAAAACCAACAATCATACATAACTACTTTATTTAATGGTCAAAATAAGCTAAAACCCAAAATCAACAAACAAACGAAATAAAAACATAAATATTTTATTTAATAGCGTAACACAAAAAGTAAAAGATAACCAAATATTTGAAAAGAAAAAAATGCAACCCAAAAAGAAAAGAGCTTAAATTAAAAATTAACAATCAATCGAAATGAACGAATAGTATCGTTTTTGATACCGTAACCTAAAAATAAAAGATAAAACTTGAAATCGAAGAAAAAAAAGATAAATAAAATAAAATTTAGCAGGCATGGTGTGACACCCGTCACCAAACCCGGTTCGTCAACGTCAAAATTTTTGTTAGTCAAATTCCATGCATTAGCTTGCCTATCGTTACTAAGCTTTGAGTTAAACATTTACAAAGTGGTTAGAGTAAACTTTCTATTTTTGGAAATGTGCTTTTGTGTGTCGAACGTAAACTTATTATTTATATACTTCATTATGTCGGGTGAATGTTTCACCTTTTAGAAACTAGAATTTACATGCTAGATTATGAGTTTTAGAAAATTTCACGTATGAGCATTTGTTTCTATTAATTGAATTACAACGGAAAGGTAAACTTACTACTTTTAGTTATTCCTAATTAATCTCGAGTCATATGTCATATTTGGTTGCGTCAGTTAATTCTGGAGTTACTTTTATAAAATGAAAATTCATTTAATTCTAATCCAGTTCGTCTTTGTTTTTGCCTGTGTCTTACTATCTATTGAACAATGTATTTAACCCATACCTATATTTTATAACCCATAACCCATTTTGTTAAAACAAATAATTAATAAAACCATTTAAAAAATCTTAACAATAACCTAACTAGGTAACCCCTTTCTTGGATTCTTTTTCCATCAGCCAAAAACAACAAGGATCAACCATTTCTTGCCTCCATCCTCTTCTTTTTTGTCGAGTAATCAGCAGCAAGCATAAAGGGATCAACAACCGTTCGGTAATCATATTCATCTGTAATCATCACCATACTCCCTCTCGGTTTTGATTTCAAACCGAAACACACTCATCTTCGTTTCAGTTATTTGGTAATCAGTCCGATATTTGTTTTTGTTATAATTATTTGTGTTCATGGTTGTCAATCTATAATTTTTCTTAGCTGATCAATGGTGTATAGGGTTTTGTTTTATATGATTTATAATAAGGGTTTTGTAACAAGTAGATTTTTGTTAAGAGTTTTAGTATTTTTGTATATATGGTTCATAATTTTGTTAAATCTGGATGTATGAACATTAATGTTAAGGTTTCAAGTGTGGTTCATCAAATCTAAGAATTTGTATGTTTATAAAACGTTTTTACTTGTTGGAATTCGTTGTTGCTGGTTTCTCAAATATGAGCATAATTACAATTAGTATTCACGAAACCATAACTTGGTCTTAAGTTCGTATTTTTCAATGATATCTATATCCCCGTCGTCGTAGGTTTTCAATTCGTCTTTTCAATGGTAGTGGTCTCGGCATTTGAATCAAAGTGTAGGTCAATCAAATGGTTGAAATGAAATTGTGTCCCCTAACCTGATGTTTCATACAGGTTTAGAGTCCAACTTGGTCATAAAAGAGTCTTTTTAGTTGAATCAGGTTGTAACACCGTGCCCGAATCCGACCCGATACTTGACTTGTAACTTTGACCAGAGTTTACATGGGAACAAGAAGATCACATTAAATCCAAATATCCGCACTTATTCATAAATCAACCGGATACTAGTCAACCATAATTTTCGAGGACGCAAATCTTTAAAGTTGTGGAGACTGTAACACCGTGCCCGAATCCGACCCGATACTTGACTTGTAACTTTAATTCGGACTTTGTAATTGAATACAATTGACGATTTATAAAAGTTCGATTTGAGTTATGTATATTTGGGTTATCTTAATTCTATTTAAACCTTGTAACATTATTAATGTGTTATCTTGCATGTGTACATTAATGTACACTAAAATGTGTTTAATACACATGGACTTATATAAATGCAAGTAATTCTAGTAATGTGTTAAAGACAAGTAGTTTAATTAACACATGCATGCAAGGAACTATGTATGTATGTATGTATGTATGTTTCCTTGTTCTTAGCCTTGTTCTTAGCCTTCAAGTTTGGTCAAATGAGTTACACATTTCTTATTTATGGCTTTAAACACCTCTTTAACCATTTCTTTTTGTAACCTACAATAATTAAATTTGGAGTTAATTATTAGGGGAGTTACATTTTGACCTTTCTTTATCACATATCAAACTCTATAAATTGGTGTCTTCTTGTCAAAAATCACACCCACACAAAGCTCCATAATCAAAACTTCAAGCCTCCCATAATCGATTGAAAAGGTTCCCAATTCTATGTTTTTCATCATAATCATGTTTATCTTGTATGTTACTTAAGCTTACCATCATCATCTTATTAATCTTGTCTATTCAAACTCTAATCTAGAAAACTCTAAATTTCATGATATATTCTTATTCATATATATTCTTATTTCTAGATTTGTAAAGGCAAGTTTGGTGTTCCTTTCAACGTATTACGTATTCATAATCTAGTATCCGTATCTACCTCTGTATTTAATCATGTGAGTAAACTCGATGCCCTTTTTATTATATAAATCTTTGGGCTGTATCATGACATTCATATTCATACTTACATTCATACTTTTATGTTTAATTCATACTTATGTTCACATTCATATTTTATGTCTATATTCATACTTATAGTAATATGGTGATTCATATTCATATTTATGTTTATATTCATACTTATATTTATGTGTATATTCAAACTTATATTCATATTGAGATTCATACTTATATTCATATTAAAACTTATATTCATGTTTATATACTCACTTATAATCATGTTTATATGTATACTTTTTGTATTATACTCATCGTAATACATTCATATTGGTATTCATTCATAAAAGTCATTCTTATTATATTCATTCGTAAAGTCATTTATGTTTATATGTACTTATATTCATATTTGATACTATATTTTTGTATTATGGCAAACATTGGAATGAATCAAGTGACACAATCATTATGGGATGCACACACGATAAATCAAACATTCAAACAATCAAGCATTCATTATATGTATATACTAAACGGGAAACGGGATAGATCTATTGGCCGTTATTAGACATTCCGACGTGTTACTGTGAATGTCGAGGCCCTCGACCGGACCCTATGTGACTTTGATCACATATGATATACATCAGACTTGATACAAACGCGTGTTATGCCATTATACACATATTATACTTTCTTACAATATACAATCTTTATACATTCTTTTATTATACATTCTTTCATACTACATTTTGCATATTTATTTATATTACTTTTATACTCTTTATTACGTAATCTTTTTAATACTTTATACTTGTGTCTTAAACTTGTTTATTCACCAATACTTTTGTATTGGCGTTTACTTTTTACATGATACAGGAAATGGATAGGTTCGCTTGAAGAAAACATAAGAGCTTGGACCTAGTTAATGACATTAATGAATAATTTAAGTTTTTTTCTCGTTTTTCGGTTACTTTTCTGTAAAACATTTATTCATCTTTAATGCATTCATTTAAACCATTAAATGTGTCTATTATAACCTAATAGAGGAACACGAGTTAAGAACAATTGTAATGCCTCTGGTGTATTCCGCTTTATCTGGGGTGTTACAGTTGGTATCAGAGCTCGTGTTTATAGGGAATTAGGTGGTTAGAAAACGACCTAGTCTATAAGCTACCCCACACACGTCCTCGTGTGTTCATGCATCATAAAAATTGTTTTTAACTAATTTTTGTGTTACTCTTACTAAATTATTTTGAGAGATTCTTCATTCGTCGTTTTCAAAAATTATAAATACTATATATATATTTCTAAACCTTATTAAAGATTTAGTACTTGTTTGCGTAGTAACTGTAAGGTTTGGATGTGACTAATCGAGAGAGCGTTAACGATACTGGTTCGTAAACTCTCGACGAACACTCCTCTCCTAGGCCAAAGCGCGACACTTAAACCAAATCTTTAATAATGAAATGTTTTACCCTTCTCGTCTTGAATTAAAATTTTCTAAAAGTTCATGTTATAAGGTTGTAAGGTTTGGAAGATCGGTAGTTCAATTTCTGTCTAGAGCGGTATCTCGTTACAATTACGTATACCAAACTGGGAAATTTGAACGAGAGTCATCCTCTCCTAGGTCACGATATGATTCTTTGGAGTTGGTATTCTTGATATGTCGAGAATTTCTACGGATTTAACCGTAACCCTCAAAAATCAATTTTATTCGTATTTATACGTATTTATATATTCATTATTTTATGATTTCTTTAAACATTATACGTGAGTGATACGGATACGTTAATCATACGTGAATCAATAATCATTCGTTGATCATTCGTTAATCATTCGTTAATCATCCGTTAATTATTCATTACTCATTCGTTAATTACCTGTTAATCATTCGTTAAATCATTCGTTGGTCATTGTTAAGCGTACGCCCAGTCAATTATCGTTACTCGTTAAAGTCTAATCTTTATTCATTCTTATTTTCATCATGTTGAACAACGCTGCCAACCGTCAACGCAACAACCAACGCCGCCTTGCGTAAGCATAAGAAGGATCTTCCATGTTATCCTGCGTTTCTAGCTCACATCATCGATACAAGGAAAGAAACGATCAAACTTGAAGATATTCCCATCATTCAGGATTTCCCCGAAGTCTTTCCCGAAGACGTATTTGGATTACCTCATGTACGACAAGTGGAATTCCGTATTGATCTCATTCCTAATGCAACTCCTATTGCCAAAGCCCCTTATCGTCTCGCTCCTTCGGAAATGCAAGAGCTTTCAAGCCAATTGCAAGAACTAACCGACAAGGAGTTTATTCTCCCTAGTTCTTCTCCTTGGGGTGCTCCTATTTTATTTGTAAAGAAGAAATATGGTTCGTTTCGGATGTGCATCGATTACCGTGAACTTAACAAACCTACCATCAAAAATCGTTATCCTTTACCTCGAATCAACGACTTGTTTGATTAACTGCAAGGTGCTACTTGTTTCTCTAAGATATACCTTCGTTCGGGCTATCATCAACTTAGAGTAGCCGAAGAAGACATTCCTAAACTGCCTTTCGAACTCGCTATGGTCATTTCGAGTTTATGGTTATGCCATTTGGACTCACAAACGCACCTGCTGTTTTCATGGATCTAATGAATCGCGTTGGTAAACCATACCTCGACAAATTCGTCATAGTCTTTATCGATGATATTCTCATTTATTCAAAATCCAAATCCGAGCATGAAACTCATTTGCGACTTGCTCTAGAACTCCTCAAGAAAGAAAAGCTTTATGCTAAATTCTCGAAGTGCGAATTTTGGCTCAAGGAAGTTAAATTTTTGGGTCATGTAGTTGATGCGAAGGGAATATACGTTGATCCCACTAAGATCGAGGCCGTTCGTAACTGGCCTATTCCAACTAATCCTTATGAGATTCGATCTTTTCTTGGGTTGGCAGGCTATTATCGTCGTTTCATCGAAAACTTCTCAAAGATCGCTATTCCTTTGACGAAGCTTACTCATAAAATTGAGAAGTTTGTTTGGGGAGATGATCAAGAATCAGCATTTCACATTCTTAAAGACAAACTTTGTAAAGCTCTTGTTCTTAGTCTTCCTGATGGAACCGAAGATTTCGTGGTATATTGTGATGCATCGGGAAATGGTCTTGGTTGTGTGTTAATGCAACGAGGAAAAGTTATAGCTTATGCATCGAGACAATTGAAGAAGCACGAAGTCAATTATACCGTTCATGATCTCGAACTTGGAGCGGTTATCTTCGCTCTAAAGTTGTGGAGACATTATCTCTTTGGTACGAAGTGTATTGTTTACACGGATCACCATAGTCTTCAGCATCTATTCAATCAAAAAGATCTAAACATGAGGCAACGTAGATGGATTGAATTGCTTAATGATTACGACTGTAAAATTAAATATCATCCTGGCAATGCTAACGTTGTTGCCGACGCCTTGAGTCGTAAACCTTATTCAAAAGTCTACAATATTCGTGTTCTTTCGGATCTTCATTCGTTAATCGGTATTGCGCAACAGAAGATAATCAATGGTGGAAACTTGGCTAGTGAATTGGGTTGTGGCATTGAAAAGCAATTAATCATCAAACCAAACGGTCTTCATTATTTCAATGATCGTCTTTGGATACCTTCAATCGATGATCTTCGTAATCTTGTGATGAAAGAAGCTCATAATACTCGATACTCGATTCATCCCGGTGCCGATAAAATGTATCATAATTTGAAGCATTCCTATTGGTGGTCAGGCATGAAAAAGGATATATTCTTATTCGTTCAAAAATGTCTAACTTGTTTGAAGGTTAAAGCCGAACATCAAAAGCCCTCAGGTTTGTTAACTCAACCCAAAATCCCGTTGTGGAAATGGGAAGGCATTGCGATGGACTTTATAACCAAACTTCCACGTTCATCAAAAGGTTACGACAGTATTTGGGTAATCATTGATCGTTTGACTAAAGTCGCTCACTTCATTCCTATTTGTGAAACTTATCGTGTCGAACGCTTAGCTCAAATCTACATTCAAGAAATCGTAAGAATTCATGGAGTACCGCTTGACATCATTTCTGACCGTTATGGTCGATTCATATCGCGATTTTGGAGATCTCTTCAATCCGCACTTGGAACTCGCTTGAATCTCAGCACCGCTTACCATCCTCAAACGGATGGTCAATCGGAGCGTACTATTCAAACACTAGAGAATTTGTTGAGAACCTGTGTCATCGATTTCGGTGGTAGTTGGGACTCACACCTCGGACTTATCGAATTCTCCTACAACAACAGCCATCATACGAGTGCAAACATGGCCCCTTATGAAGCTTTATATGGTCGTAAATGTAGATCGCGGGTATGTTGGCAAGACATTGGGGAAACGCAAATAACTGGACCCGAATTGATACAAGAGACAACCGATAAAATCGTAAAAATACGCGAAAACCTCACCACCGCTCGTAGTCGCCAGAAAAGTTACGCCGATAAGCGTAGAAAGCCTCTTGAATTTGTCGTTGATGATCGCTTTCTTCTCAAGGTTTCACCTTGGAAAGGCGTGGTACGATTCAGCAAGAAAGGGAAGCTTGCCCCGAGATACGTTGGACCCTTCATAATTATCGAGCGTGTGGGTAAGGTTACGTATAGACTTGAGTTACCGACCGAACTAGAGAATGTTCATCCAGTCTTTCATGTATCTAATTTGCGAAAAATGTCTAGCTGATGAAAATCTACATGTACCATTGGATGAAATCCAAATCGATTCGACTATGCACTTCGTAGAGCGACCTGTTGAAATCTTAGACCGTGAAATCAAGAAACTAAGGAGAAGTTCAATTCCAATAGTGAAAGTACGTTGGGAATCTAAACGTGGACCAGAGTTTACATGGGAACAAGAAGATCACATGAAATCCAAATATCCGCACTTATTCATAAATCAACCGGGTACTAGTCAACCATAATTTTCGAGGACGAAAATCTTTAAAGTTGTGGAGACTGTAACACCGTGCCCGAATCCGACCCGATACTTGACTTGTAACTTTAATTCGGACTTTTACATTTGACGATTTATAAAAGTTCGATTTGAGTTATGTATATTTGGGTTATCTTAATTCTATTTAAACCTTGTAACATTATTAATGTGTTATCTTGCATGTGTACATTAATGTACACTAAAATGTGTTTAATACACATGGACTTATATAAATGCAAGTAATTCTAGTAATGTGTTAAAGACAAGTAGTTTAATTAACACATGCATGCAAGGAACTATGTATGTATGTTTCCTTGTTCTTAGCCTTCAAGTTTGGTCAAATGAGTTACACATTTCTTATTTATGGCTTTAAACACCTCTTTAACCATTTCTTTTTGTAACCTACAATAATTAAATTTGGAGTTAATTATTAGGGGAGTTACATTTTGACCTTTCTTTATCACATATGAAACTCTATAAATTGGTGTCTTCTTGTCAAAAATCAAACCCACACAAAGCTCCATAATCAAAACTTCAAGCCTCCCATAATCGATTGTAAAGGTTCCCAATTCTATTGTTTTTCATCATAATCATGTTTATCTTTTATGTTACTTAAGCTTACCATCATCATCTTATTAATCTTGTCTATTCAAACTCTAATCTAGAAAACTCTAAATTCATGATATATTCTTATTCATATTTATTCTTATTTCTAGATTTGTAAAGGCAAGTTTGGTGGTATTCATAATCTAGTATCCGTATCTACCTCCGTATTTAATCATGTGAGTAAACTCGATGCCCTTTTTATTATATAAATCTTTGGGTTGTATCATGACATTCATATTCATACTTATATTCATACTTTTATGTTTAATTTATACTTATGTTCACATTTATATTTTATGTCTATATTCATACTTATAGTAATATGGTGATTCATATTCATATTTATGTTTATATTCATACTTATATTTATGTGTATATTCAAACTTATATTCATATTGAGATTCATACTTATATTCATATTAAAACTTATATTCATGTTTATATACTCACTTATAATCATGTTTATATGTATACTTTTTGTATTATACTCATCGTAATACATTCATATTGGTATTCATTCATAAAAGTCATTCTTATTATATTCATTCGTAAAGTCATTTATGTTTATATGTACTTATATTCATATTTGATACTATATTTTTGTATTATGGAAAACATTGGAATAAATCAAGTGACACAATCATTATGGGATGCACACACGATAAATCAAACATTCAAACAATCAATCATTCATTATATGTATATACTAAACGGGAAACGTGATAGATCTATTGGCCGTTATTAGACATTCCGACGTGTTACTGTGAATGTCGAGGCCCTCAACCGGACCCTATGTGACTTTGATCACATATGATATACATCAGACTTGATACAAACGCGTGTTATGCCATTATACACATATTATACTTTCTTACAATATACAATCTTTATACATTCTTTTATTATACATTCTTTCATACTACATTTTACATATTCATTTATATTACTTTTATACTCTTTATTACGTAATCTTTTTAATACTTTATACTTGGGTCTTAAACTTGTTTATTCACCAATACTTTTGTATTGACGTTTACTTTTTACATGATACAGGAAATGGATAGGTTTGTTTGAAGAAAACATAAGAGCTTGGACCTAGTTAATGACATTAATGAATAATTTAAGTTTTTTCTCGTTTTTCGGTTACTTTTCTGTAAAACATTTATTCATCTTTAATGCATTCATTTAAACCATTAAATGTGTCTATTATAACCTAATAGAGGAACACGAGTTAAGAACAATTGTAATGCCTCTGGTGTATTCCGTTTTAGCCGGGGTGTTACACAGGTATCCATAATTTTGTTTTTTTCGTTACCTTTCTTTTGGAAGTGGTCTCAAGGTCTGATACCTTTCTTTTGGAAGTGGTCTCAAGGTCTGATTTGAAGTTTAAATTGGTCAAAACTTGCAAATACAAACTATGGTATAATCTGAAATGTTTTTGGTAAACTTTATATCACCTTTGAGGAATTTTAAATCTTAGGATATGTGGTGTTTGAACTTGTTAATTTTTCAATGCCATATATAGAGGGTCTTTTATCTTCATTAATTTTTCCAATTATGTTTGTTGTCTTTAAATATTTTATACAAAATGGTGAAACGTCTACTGTCCAGAATGTTCGATTTTCAGAGTAACTTGTCGTTCGCAATTTATTTAAAATACGTACGAGTTTCTATAATTCATGAGATAACTTAATGGGACATCAGAATAAATTTGCGGAGTCCATCTAATGTGCGTACTCGTGTCTTTAAAATTAGGAAACTCATACTCAATTTAAGAGCATTGCGTGATTTCTATATCTACCCTAATCAAGAATCAAAGTGAGTTTCGTAGCCCCTATGTTTTATAGTTTTATATAAATGTTTTCGGGTGAAAGTGAAAGCACCAACAACTTAATATAAATCATTTTTATATGATTATGGTTTATATTTAAATCGAACTGGTTTTACGAAAGTTGCAAAGAAAATTTTGTTGAAATTAAAAACATTTTCATGGCTTGTATAAATCATCACAAGGAAATGGGTTTCCAATTTAATCAAAGTACAAAGTGACTTTGACAAACAATTCGATCAAAGGACAAAGAGACTTTGACAAACAATTCGATCAAAGTATAGTAGTATTTCGACATTCCAGACAATTCGATCAATGAACAGTGAGACATTGACAATCACATCAAATATATAACCATGTGGGTTATGCTTTATGATTTCTTACATGATAGCCATACTATTTGTTTTAGATTACAATTGCGTGTTAAGCAGATATCTTTGTATCAAATTATTCTACATTGTGTTTAAATGCTCACTTAAATCTTATTTTCGATAAATGTGATTTTCTTTCCTAAACTTACTCTACGAACTCGTCAACTTTATGTTGACATTTTAAGCTTTTACTTTCAGGTAACGAGGTAACGATAAGACATAAGGAGGTTATGATGACTTGGACTTAAAGAAAGACTTTTCTAGTTGCATTTGTTATATTATTTATTTCATATGTTTGGATATTCAATTGTTATATTGTTTCACTTCCGACTTGGGAGATTTATCTTCCTAATCTAAATTATATTACATTTTATATTGTGGATTAACTCATATGATATAAGTTGCAGCTTATGATTGTGTAATGTCATTACACATTTATTTTATCTATTTTTACATTTTATTAAATATTCTCTTATTATGACTTTCAATGTGTTATGACAATAGTGAATCAAATGCACCCTACGTTTTCGTTATTGGTGGGGTGTGACACATGTTGGCTGGTGGGAGTAGGCTACATGCATGCATTACTATTCATCATGCCAGTATCATGTTTCGTAAATGTTAGTATACGAGCTTTTTATGTCCGCACGTTGCAACGAGTTTAATTACTTACATTTTAATCGATAATTTAAAAAAAAAATACAATTACTTAAATTTAAACAAAAAAAAAGAAGTAAAGAAGAACCTAACCCAAAATGAAATAAACAAAATTACTCTCTTCGTCCTTACCTTTGACCCAAAATTTCACTCATCGTTCCTGATTTTTAAAAAATTTACTAGTAACCCGAAGTTGCTTTTTTTTTGTTTCACATGTAGTCTAATTATTAACATCGTTATCTTTTCTATTAAAGTTGGTCATGTGACTTGTACATAAGCTCAATTTAGTCATTTTCTATCTTCCCTTCACTTACTTCTCTTCCTTATTTACGAATATTTTTACAATTTTGTTTAAAAGATAAGGATCATTTACGTAACTTTTCTTTTACGTTGTGTTCTCAACTTCTTTTTTTAATGGAAAAGAAACTAAAGGAAATGAAATATAAAAAGTAGGGTGTTCTTGAGTTTTTTTTTAAATGAAACGAAATGAAAGATAAGGAAATGAAAGAAAAGTTTAATGGTTTTTCTTTATAAAATAAATCAGCCCATATATGGCCAAATTACCTATCCTATTATTAAATCTCCACATCGCCTACGATTCCGTGCCATATATAATTTTTTAATTGGTTTGGGTCGGGTTGGGTATTCGCCTGGAGCGGAGTCCAGTCCAGTTTCTGGAATTCGCTGCGTCCTACCATCGTTCTGGATTTTGCTGGCGTCCTAACATCGTTACACGTGTGTTGCTATCTCTCCACCTCTACAACACTTTTCCTCCACCTCACTTTTATTCAATATCCATAATTTTGTTCCCTAATTTGTGCTTTGATTGCTGATATACATAATCTACCTGAATTGTTTTCTTGATTGTTGATTTTTGAACCACCTAGGGTTTGTAAATTTAGGCGATTAGGAAATTGATGGTTTGAATTGGTGTGAATTAAGAAAAAGATTTGATTTTTGTGAAAAAGATTGAATTTTGATTGTTGTTGTGATGATGATGGAAGAATGGTATTATGTATGGGCGATTGGAGGGTGAGCTGTGGTTTCACCGATGACACATGTGGCCGGTCCTATCTTCTTCCACCCCGTCTTCATCTGTAGCTGCGGTTTCGAGTTCTTTCATATTCATTGATTCTAACTCTTTCTCGAAGGTATATATACATATCCTTTTATTCGCATATACATATACATATTTGTATCTATGTTGTATGAGTGTGGTGTTGTTGTTAGTTAGTATAGTATTTAATTGCTGATTATTCTTTGAATTGGTTTGAAAACCGCTTTATGAGAACTCTTTTTGTGTTTGCGGTAAAAAGTTTGAAACTTTGGTGGTCATATGTTGTTTGCTTATCATAGCCTCAAATATTTTTACACGGATAATCCGGCTGTTGAAATCAGCCATCAAGGGTCATTGATTTCTGTAGTCAGGTTTGAAGATGGCCTACTCTGCACCTACTACTCACAGTGGTTGTTCATTGAGACGATAAATTTGCCAAAAATGTAAAATTTTCCTAGCAAATATATCCGCATGAATCTTGAATCCCGAAATGGGTAGGTATATCTTTATAATTTTGGTTTATTTGTCTAAGTACATATTCATGGATTTGCAGGAGAGACTTCAGCTTGAAACCGCAAAACTATACAAACTAGCGGGAATTAATCCGTTGGCAGGTACTTGATTTTTTTCATAAGATTCACTTGTAACATTATATTCTTTAATTTGTTCCAATTATTGGAAATAAAAGAAATTCGACATTAATAACTCTGTATTATAACAGAGCTCTCTCGAATGTTGCAGATGAGGTAACTTTATACTGGTTTTATTTATATATTTATCAAAACCGTATAATTAAATGGTGTCAGTTGATTATATCCATAGGGACTCTTGGCTGAAGGGTTTTTCTGGATACCATCCCTTGCGGGTCCTAGAACGATCGCTGCTCGACAGAGTGGAAGTGGCATATCTTGGCTATTTCCTTTCATAGTAACTTATGTGAGCTCGTAAGTTTTTTTTTTCTTACAAAATATTCAAAGTCTATAATACTCTTTTACAGAATGGTCAACCACCACTTGGATGGTCATATACATTTGCGTATCTTGTGTTGTCGGTGCTCCTCGTGGTTTCTCAATATATCTCCGTTCAGATCATGCAGTCATCACAGGTTAGTTTTTTTAAAATATGTCGGTCTTTCACGGTCTGGGTCGTGTTGGGTTGACCTGCAAATAATTTTTTGTCGGTTTTCTATAAATAGTTAATATGTAAATTATGATTATAAAAACAATGTTATTACAATAATAGATAAAAAATTTGAATAAAAACTCATTAGGAGGTTGTACTTATAAACACACACGAATCGATCTGTTTATACAGATAATGATTTTATTATTTTGTTTCTTTCTTGTATGTGTCTATTTCATTTAAGCCACAAAGCAACGATCCGAATTTGAAGATTTCTCAAACCATAACTAAATTTCTGTCGTTGATGATTGGTTATTTTGCACTTTCAGTGCCTTCTGGACTAAGTCTTTGCTGGTAAGTTGTCATAAGATTATAATCCAATTTCAGTTTTGATTTCAAATTCAGCAGAAAAAGCTGTGTTAATTTCAGTAGGAAGCAGTGTTTTTGTATAAGGAGTGGGGCGTTCATCCGCTTCAGATTATACCGATCGAAAGGCCATCGAAAGGCACCGATGTGTCTGTGACCAGAGAACGCAGGGGTATTTTGTTTTAGCCATATTTTTTAGAATTATACGAAAAGTATATACTTTGTGCTAATTCATGTTAATTTGTGTCTAAAACAGTGCTTATCGAACCGCACATTGCAAATCCAAACGCGGAGGTTTGAAATAAACGATAAGTAGCACAGGTTGACTTAACTTTACCATCATCGTACTAGCTTCGACCAATCAGAATCAGGTTCCAGGAATGGTACAGAAACTAAGTACGTTTTTCCTTTTGCGTCTATGAATGACTGGGTTTGGGTCCTATTTTATCTCAGTCAGAAAATTTGGCTAATATGCAAATGGGATGAAATTCACTTAAATAATCAATATCTACATGTTTCATACATGATACATCATTACATACTCTTAAGTTGTTTTATTCGAATATTATTGGTATTTATTAAAATTATATTATATTGTTTATGTGATAACGATATTGATTACTTGAAAATAGACAAAACGTATTTGTAGATCAGCTACGGTCTAATGTTTATCCTAACTGAAAATGGCACACTGAAAATTATCTACGCTTTAATGTTTATCCTAACTTTGTTGCAATTACCGACCTTCTGTTTATTTCTTTATTTGCAAAGTGATTATGAATAAATAGAGCGATTTTTTGGGTGCAAGTTCGTTTACTGTTTCAAAATCGTGTTTTCTTATTCAATATTGTTGTCTTTTGCCGCAAGATGGAGCAGAGACATTTGTAAGTGCCTCTAGCATGCCTATTAAACCCACACCGGAGCAATTTGTACAACTAAATACCCCACCATCGCATAGGTAACAAATGAACCTTTTACAACTCCGTTGTTATGTATCCAAACGTATATGTGGATTATAGTCCGTTTAATATGTCGTGGATTAAGAAATTGCCCCTGAATTGTGAATATGTTTTTTTGTTATGCCAGATGCTCAGGTAATGATCAAAACGTGATGCATTCCGACAACACGAAGTCAAATTGCTGCTGCAGAGGCTGCTTCGTACTTAGTAAACAAAGACTCGAAGAATGGTTCCAGAAATTCCAACAGCTGCTGCGTACTATCGACACAGGATGACGAACTCGTGCAACGCACGAGTATCTTCTAGTTATGAAGGAAACGAGATTCCTCTACCCATGTTTTTTTGCAAAATGACCAATATAACCCTTTAAACCTACTAACTACCTATTCTTTTCTCCTAAAACTCAAACATGCAGCAATGAGCATATATTCATATGAAGAACATCCATATTTTCACACCATCTAAACAATATTAATTTATGCATATTAATCAATTTTAAACAAAATTGTACATATAATATTATTTATCTAATTCGACATGGACCATGATTTTTATTAGCTTAAACAGAAATGTATATTTTGCATAAAAGGATATAATTGTAAAATTGCTTTTATTATACTTTTCAATTCAAATTTGAAAAATAGATAACTACTTATTTTTTTTTCTTTTCCTATTAACTCGTAAACACAAATAGAATAATATATTTTCTTTTCATTTCTTTTAATTTACTTTCCTTTATCATTATTTCATTTCAATTTTTTAAAATTAGAACTCAAGAACATAGTGTTCTTCAATACAAAATAAAATATATAAAACTAAACCTAATTAAGTCTAACCCCACCCCCACATCCCCAACATCCATTTATGTTGGCCATTTTCCTTGGCCGTTTTAATCGGCGGACGACCACCAACATCACTTCGATCATCTTCCTCCACCGCTGTAAAATATACACCTCGTCATCTTGCTGGTTACACTCTCTCCACGATGCCACTCTTCTTGATCATATCTCAAATTAGATTTCGATCTAAAAATGGTCTTAAGAATATTGTTGTGATAGTCAAGGATCTAAAACAGAGTTTAAAGTTCTTTTTATTTTGATTTCGAGGATGATGTCTACTTTTGCAGATCTGAAACACAAGTTTTATGATTTCATTTTCGATCTAAAAGGGACAATTATGGTTTCGATTTGATTTTGGTTACAACCCGACTAATGTTGCTTTATTAATATTAAAATCAATTTTTCACATTTGTTTATAAGTTTCATTTTATCAATTAGTTTTTTCTTAACTTGTGCATTAAGCATATCGTCATGTACATGTGTGTGTCAATGTGTGCGCGTGAGATAGAGAGGATAAAATGACTAAAATTACCAAAATATCCTCATGTACTCGTAACATGACCAAATCTAACGGAAAAGATAACGAAATGTTAACGATTCGGCTATACGTGAAATAAAACTACCACTTTTGGACTGCCAATGAAACTTTTAAAAGTTAGGGACAAGGAGTGAAATTTTGTATCAAAGTTTAGGACGAACGGTGTAACTCTTTCTTATTATATATAAGAATAAATAAATAGAAGATTTAATTACATAAATCGTCCTTATCCTTATTGCTTATCTAAAATTACGGAATTTATTCCTAAGTTAAAAAAGCTGGATAAATTGTCTACATTTCAAAACTAAGTATGTTTTTCGTCCATAAATTTTAACGGGCATATATTTTAGAGACGATATATGTAATTAATAACTACGATTTTAACGAAACTTTTTAACGGACATTCATTTTAAGGATGAAAAACGAAATTATTTTCAAACAATGTACGATTTATTTAACATTTTAAACTTAAGAACGAAATATGTAGTTTAAAATAAACCATAAGAACGATTTATGTAATTAACTATTGAAAGTAGGGGCGAGCGTATCATACCGGTCGGTATCGATTTATTTTTAGAAGAAATTGCAGTCCTGAAATAATGGATGACGGGAACAATGCTGGTATTTTGCGGTATTAACATGTTGGTACCGAAAGTTTTTGATACCATGCATGTAAGCCAAGTGATATCCAAGTAATACACTCAATATTTCTAGTGATTTATTCAACAATGAAAATGCTCTATAAATAGAGCTACAAGCAACAAACTGAAATACCTAGTCTAAAGGAAGCTAACAACTAGACTGCTACTATCATGGAGTGTCCTTTAAACCAGGACCACTAACAAGACTTATTCAAACTGACACAACGTACTAATGAACATTCTAAAACAATGCAGACTTAATTTAACCATGGCACCCATGTGCTTCAAACCCTCCCATAAACTGAACTTACTGTTCAGTTTACTCTTCAAACTTGCGAACTCCCAGTTGCTTCCTCATTCTTTCAAACACCTCCAAGGTTACCGGTTTGGTCATCACATCTGCTACTTGTCGTTCAGAGGGGCAGAATACTAACTGGGTCTTCTATTCATTCATTAAGTCCCTCAAATAGTGAAAACGCACATCTATGTGTTTTGTTCTCCTGTGTTGAACCGGATTTTTGGATAGCTTTATAGTGGAGCTATTATCACAACTTATATCAATAGTTCCCATGCTTTCCTTTGTCAGTTCTTCCATCAGACCTTTCAACCATATGCAATGACAAGCACTCTGAGTAGTAGCCACATATTCAACCTATGTTGATGATAGGGTAACAATTTCTTGCTTTCTAGAACTCCAGCAAATAGTTGCATTGCTCCAAATACATACATAACCAGAAGTACTTCTCCTATCATCCAAGTCTCGTGCATAATTACTATTTGTGTATACCTTCAGCTTTGATGTATTATTTCGCTCATACCATAAACCATGACCGAAAGTACCTTTAACATACCTAAGAATTCTCTTAACCAAAACAAGATGTTCTTCTCTAGGGTCTGACATAAATGTAGAAGCAAAACACACTGTGTCACTGTCAAATACATCAATCTACCTACAAGGCTTTTTGTATTATGATCCATCCACCTATCTCCTGTCTTTGTAACTTTCACACTAGGTACTATGGGATTTTTCACTCCATTGCTTTCCCATATATGAAAATGAGTTAGGATCTCCTTTGCATATCTTCGTTGACACATACCAATTCCATTTTCACCTTGAGATACCTCCACACCCAAAAAGAACTTCATTAGACCCAAGTCAGTCATTTCAAATTCTTGCATCATTGAACCTTCGAACCACTTGCACATTTCTTCATTATTCCCTGTGTAGATAAGATCATCTACATAGAGACTCACTATCCATAATCCTTTATAAATAATGTGTGATCATAATTGCTCTTCGTGAATCCTTCTCTCAAAAAATAACTTTCGATCCTATTGAACCAAGCTCGAGCAGCTTGTTTCAATCCATAAAGGCCCTTCTTCAACTTACAAACTTTCATCTCCTCTCCCTTCCTTTTGAATCCTGGTGGTTGCTTAATATACACGGTTTCCTTGAGTTCTCCATTCAAGAACGCACACTTAACATCTAGTTGATATACCTTCCAACCCCTTTGTGCTGTCATTACCACCAAGGTTCTTATTGTGTCCCAACGAGCAACAGGAGCGTATACCTCGTTATAATCTATACCTTTCTTTTGTGAATAGCCCTTTACCACCAGCCTTGCCTTATGTGTAACACCCCGGCTAAAGCGGAATACACAAGAGGCATTACAATTTGTTCTTAACCCGTGTTCCTCTATTAGGTTATAATAGACACATTTAATGGTTTAAATGAATGCATTAAAGATGAATAAATGTCTTACAGAAAAGTAACCGAAAAACGACAAAAGACTTAAATTATTCATTAATGACATTAACTAGGTCCAAGCTCTTATGTTTTCTTCAAGCAAACCTATCCATCTCCTGTATCATGTAAAAAGTAAACGTCAATACAAAAGTATTGGTGAATAAACAAGTTTAAGACACAAGTATAAAGTATTAAAAAGATTACGTAATAAAGAGTATAAAAGTAATATAAATGAATATGTAAAATGTAGTATAAAAGAATGTATAATAAAAGAATGTATAAAGATTGTATATTGTAAGAAAGTATAATATGTGTATAATGGCATAACACGCGTTTGTATCAAGTCTGATGTATATCATATATGATCAAAGTCACATAGGGTCCGGTCGAGGGCCTCGACATTCACAGTAACACGTCGGAATGTCTAATAACGGCCAATAGATCTATCACGTTTCCCGTTTAGTATATACATATCATGAATGATTGATTGTTTGAATGTTTGATTTATCGTGTGTGCATCCCATAATGATTGTGCCACTTGATTCATTCCAATGTTTGCCATAATACGAAAATATAGTATCAAATATGAATATAAGTACATATAAACATAAATGACTTTACGAATGAATATAATAAGAATGACTTTTATGAATGAATACCAATATGAATGAATTTCGATGAATATAATACAAAAAGTATACATATAAACATGATTATAAGTGAGTATATAAACATGAATATAAGTTTTAATATGAATATAAGTATGAATCTCAATATGAATATAAGACTGAATATACACATAAATATAAGTATGAATATAAACGTAAATATGAATATGAATCACCATATTACTATAACTATGAATATAGACATAAAATATAAATGTGAACATAAGTATGAATGAAACATAAAAGTATGAATATAAGTATGAATATGAATGTCATGATACAGCCCAAAGATTTATATAATAAAAAGGGCATCGAGTTTACTCACATGATTAAATACGGAGGTAGATACGGATACTAGATTATGAATACGGAATACGTTGAAAGGAACACCAAACTTGCCTTTACAAATCTAGAAATAAGAATAAATATGAATAAGAATATATCATGAAATTAGAGTTTTCTAGATTTAGAGTTTGAATAGACAAGATTAATAACATGGTGATGGTAAGCTTGAGTAACATAAAAGATAAACATGATTATGGATTATTATGATGAAAAACAATAAAATTGGGAACCTTTACAATCGATTATGGGAGGCTTGAAGTCTCGATTATGGAGCTTTGTGTTGGTTCGATTTTTGACAAGAAAACACCAATTTATAGAGTTTGAAATGTGATAAGAAAGGTCAAAATGTAACTCCCCTAATAATCAACTCCAAATTTAATTATTGTAGGTTACAAAAAGAAATGGTTAAAGAGGTGTTTAAAGCCATAAATAAGAAATGTATAGCTATTAGTCTACCACCAAACTTGAAGGCTAAGAATAAGGAAAATGTTTGGAAGGTTTAAAATATTTGCCATGAATGCAAACATACATACATACATACATAGTTCCTTGCATGCATGTATTAATTAAACTACTTGTCTTAACACATTACTAGAATTACTTGCATTTATATAAGTCCATGTGTATTAAACACATTTTAGTGTACATTAATGTACACATGCAAGATAACACATTAATAATGTTACATGATATAATAAACAAGGTTTAAATAGAATTAAGATAACCCAAATATACATAACTCAAATCGAACTTTTATAAATCGTCAAATGTATACAATTACAAAGTCCGAATTAAAGTTACAAGTCAAATATCGGGTCGGATTCGGGCACGGTGTTACATTATGTTTGATTACCTCACCTTTTTCATCATGCTTGGTTTTAAATAACCACTTTACCTCTATTGGTTTTATACCTTCTGGACCTCCCATGTGACATTTTTCTCTATGGCTTGCATTTCATCTTTCATTCCTTTTACCCATTTTGCTTCTTTAACAGCATCGTAGAAACATGTAGGGTCATCTGTGGAGCTGAACAATGCTAAATTTACCTCATCATCATCTAATAATCCTTTCCCACTTTCATAATCAATTAACCACTTGGGCTTTGTCTTTTGTCTTCTTGATGAGCTGCTTTGTCTGGTCTCTATCACTGGACATGGGCTTTGGAGTTGACCAGTTGTAGGTGAATCAGGACTGCTAGATTCTCCCATTTCTCCATTAACCACTGAACTACTTCCTTCCTCATTCACAGGATCAGCTTCTTGGTTAATAGTGCAAGGATTGGGTCCCCATTCTGATCCATCACATGTGACGTAGATCCCTCATTCGTATCTTCATCAACTATAGTTAGAGTAATACTTCCAAGTTGCCTTTTCTCCAAAACCCATTCCTTTCTTTCATCAAAAGTAACATCTTTACTTATAATAATTTTATTCTTGATGGGATCATACATTCTGTAAGCCTTTGACTCATTACCGATTCCTAAGAACACACACTTGTGACTCTTGTCCCGAAGTTTTGTCCTTAGTGGTGAGGGTATATGGACAAACCCGATGCAACCAAACACCTTGAAGTAGCTCGCATTTGGTTTTAATCATGTCCAAACTTCCTCAGGCACTTTGTCAATTAAAGTAGATGTTGCACACCTATTCAAGATATGACTTGCCCAATTTGCAGCTTCTGACCATAACCACTTTGGCATGTTTTTCTCTATTAGCAAGCACCTCGCCATATTCATTAAAATTCTGTTACGTCTTTCTGCCACCCCATTTTGTTGGGGTGTGTAAGAAGTTGTGAGTTGTCTCCTAATTCCAGTTATTTCAGAAAAATCATTAAATTCCTTTGATGTAAATTCTCCCCCATGTCACTTCTTAAAGCTTTAATGGTTTCCCCAGTTTCATTTTCTACTTTTGCCTTAAAACGTTTAAACATATCAAAGCTTTCACTTTTCGTTTTAAGAAAATACAACCATCCCTTCCTACAATAATTATCAATTAGTACCATTACATACCTTTTCCCACTTGAAGATTCTGGTTCGATTGGGCCACATAAATCGGTGTGGATTGGTTCCAGTTTGCTAGTTGCTCTCCAATTGCTTTTCTTTGGTACACTACCCCTTATCTGCTTGCCTCTATTGCACACTTCACAAAGCTTGGTGGGGGCCGCTACATTTGGTAGACCTTTTACCATCTGTTTGTATTGCATGGTCCTTAATGCCTTGTGATTGACATGTCCTAAACGCCTATGCCATATTTGCTCTTCCCCCTCATTTTCTGTTCTCAGACACTGTCCTTCTAGGCACTTCATTTTGGCTTTTACAACGAACATTCTATTCTTTGTCATATTGGACTTTAGGATTAAGCCTCTTTGTGGATGATAAATCTTGCATGCTCTTTTATTTATTACAATTGTGAGATCCTTTTCTTGTAATTGGCCAACACTTAAGAGGTTTGATGTAAGCACTGGGACATAATACACCCCACAGATCACTTGTGTTACTCATTCTACCTCAATCTTTATATTTCCAATTCCCGTCACTTGCAACCTTATGTCATTTCCTAGTTTCACAAAATGCTTGAAAATTTCATCCAAATATATGAACCATTCACGCATGCATGTCATGTGGTTTGAGCACCCAGATTCTAAGAACAAGATACCTTCTTTGGGTTTCTTTTCCATATCCACCGTTGCCATTAGCAAGATATCCTCTTCTTCATCAAATTCAGCATAGTTTACAGGTTTGTCTTCCCGTGGGCATTCATAGGCAAAATGTCCCAATTGATGACATCTATAGCATGTTATATTTGACTTATCAAAGTCAGGTCTTGTTCTACCACGTACACGACCTCTTCCTCTATAGGATGAGCCTCTACCTCGTCCTCTACCTCTTCCTCCTTGTGTATCAGTCTCCACTCTTAGCACTTGTCCATCACTCGTATTTCTTTGGAGTTTTTGTTCGTATACCAACAGTGAGCTTTGAAGATCATCAACAGACATCGTGTCTATGTCCTTGGATTCCTCAATGGAGCATACTACATAGTTGAATCTTTCAGTTAATGACCGAAGGATTTTCTCTACCACTTTGACATCTGTCATTTTCTCACCAAAATTCGTCATTTCATTTGATGTGGTCATGACTCGTCCCACATAGTCTGTGACTCCTTCGTCTTCTTTCATCTCTAGAGTCTCAAACTCCCTCCTTAGTCGCTGTAGTGTGCTTTATTGACTCTGTCATTACCTTGATACTTGTTTTTCATGGCGTCTCAAATTTGTTTTGCTGTCGCCTTTTGAGTCATGGTCTTGATGATTTGCTTGTCAATGGATTGGAATAGGTAATTCTGAGCCTTTAGGTCCTTCAAACGCATGCCTTCGAGTGTTTCCTGTGTCAGTTCATTCAGCTCCTTCCCTAGGTTCAGTATACCCAGGTTCAATCACTACCCAATATTCCTTTGATCTGAGTAACGTCTTCATCAATAAGCTCCAATGCTCGTAGTCCCCATCAAATTTGGGCACTCTTGGTGCCATAAAGTTTTCATTTTCGGCAGCCATTTCCCACTCTCTTTTCCTCCCAGATTGCTCTGATACCACTTGTAAGCCAAGTGATATCCAGGTAATACACTCAATGTTTCTGGTGATTTATTTAACAATTAAAATGCTAATAAATAGAGCTTACAAGCAACAAACTGAAATACCTAGTCTAAAGGAAGCTAACAACTAGACTGCTATTATCATGGAGTATCCTTTAAACCAAGACCACTAACAAGACTTTTTCAAACTGACACAACATACTAATTAACATTCAAAAACAATACAGACTTAATTTAACCATGCATGTGGATCACGTGTGCTAACCCATGTGCTTCAATGCCATACCGAATATCGAGAAAGGTAAATTATAGGTAAAGTAATGGGTAGATATGTATTAGGCCCCCTAATTGAAAGTTGTGGGCTTTTGTTTTATCCACAAGGTTTGTTGCTACAAATAAAAAAGAAACGAGAAATGAGGCCCAAAATTCCAAAGCAGCGCAATAGCAAAGGTAGGGTACACGCACCAACTCGCGCGTGTTGAAAAGGAGTAGGTGGTAGAGTTTTATTAGGCAAAGTCATAAATGGCGACCTGCTGAATCTAATCTTATATAATACCCGTGCCCTCCATCATTTCTCAATCGCCGCAGAAGCAGAAGCAGTAGCAGTATCAGGGGTGTTCTGAGGTTTAATTTTTCTTCTTTCTCATATTTGATCCTTGTTTTATATCGTTATTGTTGATTTGATTTAATTGAATAAAATTTGATTTAATTAACCTACTGTATCATAGTAAACAGGATTTGTGGCTTTATATCAGTAGGATAGTGACCTCTGATTTTAGGATATCTAACCTATTTGTTGCTCTGAAAGTTGTAGGTATAATATTTACTTATTCAATTGTTTAGATCACAAAGATGGTGAAGGCAGTTGTCGTTCTTAACAGCAGCGAGGGTGTTACCGGCACCATCCTTTTTAACCAAGAGGCAGAAGGTAATCTTTTACTTACTATAATAATATAGTTACATGTCTTTATTGACTTGACGTATTCTTTAGGTTCTCCCACTACTGTTACCGGAGAACTTTCTGGTCTTAAACCTGGCCCTCATGGTTTCCATGTTCATGCCCTTGGTGATACAACCAATGGATGCATGTCCACTGGTATGTTTTGTTTCTCTCATAAACTTTTCAAACTTAATCACTTGTATATCAATAATCTGTAAAATCTTTATTTCTTTTATGGTAGGTCCTCATTACAATCCTCATGGCAAGGAACACGGTGCTCCTGATGATGAGCATCGCCATGCTGGTGATCTTGGGAATGTCACAGTAGGCGAAGATGGTATACTTTTTTTAAACTTTATAAATCAGCATTTTGATCTAACATACATGAAGCTTGCGTTTCCTTTTTCCACGATACCAATTTTCAAAATTCTAACATACTTTAACATTTGTTTCATTCAAGCTATGAGCACTAATGCACTGTATTGTTAAAACTTTAATAAGCAAGTTGAGGACTTACTTTTTGTATGATTTTTGTTTTCTGTTAGTCGTTTCTTCGACTTTTGTAGGAAAATAGTGGTTATCTTTTATCGATCGGAACACTTGTGGTTGCACACTTTATTCAAACTGTCTAAAATGACTTTGAAGGGAAAATGAAAATGATATGAGCTATGTAAACATGTTTTGATTAGGAAATTATCTGTCACCTAACAATAGATAACCCAAGACGATGAATTAATATTAATTTTATTGGAAGTCGTAATGCTAACTTGTAATGTGTTTCTTATCAACTCAGGTACTGCAAAGTTCACCATTGTTGATAAGCTGGTGGGTTCCTTGCAGATTTCTTTTAATTAAGATTTGGCACACATTTGATTATGCAATTCTAACTTAGTTTATTTAGATTACTCTAATTGGAGCTCAATCCGTCATTGGAAGGGCCGTAGTTGTGCATGCAGATGCAGATGATCTTGGAAAGGGTAAAACCTCATTATGATTCTCTACTATGTTGAACACACATTACTTACACACGCGTGTCTTATTAGATTTAAAAAATGTAGTTTTATATGAGTGGTTTTGTTTGATAGTTATGATGAAAATTTACACTTTTTGCACTTTCTGAACAAAGATTGACGGCATGGCAGTGATTTAAAGCTTTTAGGGTTTGTTCTTCACTTGTCACTGTCGGCAATCAGTTTATTAGTTTAAGCTATACTAAGGCTTTTGTTGATAAATAGACACCCTTACTGATAACATCAACAACAAATAGAGGTCATCAGCATCATGAACTGGAGAAAATTAGTTTCGTTGCAAAATGTGAGAAATCATATACTTTAAGAACCAGAAAGTAATTAGTTTGGAAAGAAAACAAGAATTAATAAAAAAAAAAAGTCACATCTTTTCATAAACGTGTAAAGATGTTCTGTAATTTTGCGGTACGTTTTAAACTTTATGTTAATTAGTAAGGACTCGTCTTAATGATCTTGTTCATCTTTCAGGTGGTCACGAACTCAGCAAGAGCACTGGAAATGCTGGAGGAAGGATTGCTTGTGGTAAGCCATTATGTGTTCTTTATTTATTTTTTTCTTTGATGGGCCACATTATTAGTTCAATAGACCTGCAAGAATTATAATGGAAACTAATATCACAGTTCTTAAACCAGATCTATGCAATAAGTTTAACTGTCGTAACTTATAAGTAGAGGTGGCAACATGGGTAAATTTTTCTGATAACATTCATTTGTCTACTTAAATTTTTTTTTCATTATAAATAGTTAATGCATTATATGTTATTACATAAAACAAGTATTATATAATTACTGTAATATTCTGAATTTTGTATGATTTAAGTAGATTATTTTGGGCGACTACCTGTTTCATACATTTAGCTAATTTTTTTATTTGGGAAAAATCTATTCTTTCGAAAATGTGTTTAAATAGCGACCTCTAGTTTATTTTAAGTATCTTGTGTGTAAATTGAAACTTTTAATACTCGAAATGGAATTACATGAACGTGGTGGATATTGTTTGCAGGTATTATTGGATTGCAGGGTTGATAGTTTGCACCAATCGGCAGGGAATACTGAGCATTTACTTTGTTAAAAATTTATGTAATTCAGTCTATTTGTATCCCCTTAGAGCTATGGTTTGTGTCGTTCAATAAAGTGTTACCTGAATACTCAAATATGTTTATGTTTCGAGGGTGTTTTTAACGCTGACGTTTATCTTATAGCAAGACATATATGCTGTTGGAATTTCGACAGTTATCTTGGGTATCACTATTGTATGTTGGTTTTCTTAATGCAAATTTCAAGTTGAAAATAATTAAAATCTGCATAATAAGATAATGCATATGTGAATGTGATTGACAGACACAAATTTCAACTTTAATACCTGTGCATGACATACTATCCGACTTAATTTATGGTATGATGTTGATTGTATACCTTAATAAAAGTCTACAGAATACCACACAAATAACACAAAAATTGCTTATTGATGTATTGTTATGAGATACACTGTTTGAGTCGATCTATTTTAATGTTTATAACGTTGTTAATAAAAGTTACATGAACATGTGTAACGTGTATTTGAAATACCTACGTTACCTTTGAATAATGTTATGGAAAGATTTGTCAATAATCATTTCAATCTTTTCTAACTATGTTCAATTACAATACATTTACGGTTTAAAATTGTAATAAGGAGCATGTTCATGATACGAGCTACAACAAATTGAACTAGTTATTCAATTGATGGGTGTTAAGCCAACATTTGCATAGTCTTCTGGCATTGAAATACTTAACTCCGTGCACACGAACTGAATTATATCGCTAGTGACAGACCCAAAAGACAATTTGTTTAAGGTGACAGAAATAGCAAACCTGTTGCTTATATCACAATATGCTGTTGATCCACCTAAACCCGCATGTCCGAATCCAATTATAGAGCCATCTTTTGAGCATACCCTTTTGAATCCAAGCCCAAAATCCCCATCCGGCAAAACCAATTTCTCGTACTCTCCAATACCCAAAAATGAATTATGTAGTTTTGCTTTTTCGTTGCTAAAAATTTTAAGTCCTGTTTTTGGAGCTTTCTTGTTTCCACTATGCTTTTTATGGTGGTTTTTATTCGACGCAGATTTAGGAAGGTGAGGGTGGCTACCTAATGGTGGCTGGGATAAGGAGGAATGTGGTGGTGGGACCACACCACCATCGAGAAGAGCAGCATAGTAGCGTGCAAGTGCACGAGCTGAACAATGCCCGTTAGCTGCTGGTAGTATTGCACGTCGGATATTTAGTGTATTAAATAAGGGAACTATGCCAGCTAGTACATCAAGCTGAAACATGGGCATTGAGGTAGAGCTCGAGCTACGACTAGGGCTGCTGATTTCTGAGAACTTATTGATGTCATTTGTATCTAGTGTCAGGGTTGCAAGTCGAGATTCCACACCTGAAGTCAGCATTATATGATAATTAACTAGAGAGTGCTGCCAAATACCTTCTAAAAGCGAAAGAAGATTGAACAATTTATTTAATAGGACAATATTGCAACTCTAACAAAATCCTTAGAAGTGGCAAAATGGGAACATTTTGATAGTAAATACAAAAATATCATCGATTGTTTTGTCATAAATCAATGTAAATGATAATATGTAGAATATATGTGATACTTAACTATGAAAAAGATCACAAATCAGTTCAATCTAAAAAACTAATGCGATATACATATAACTTTTATATACAATGTTAACTTACTCAAAGTTTGTTCCGTTTTTAGATGATTTATAAGGTTTATTACATGCAACACAATAACATTTTGGTGAAAGTTTGTTACAATTCTCGGCAATTTTCGCTTGTTATTATATTGACGGGTAACAAACTGTGTAACCTTTTAAGTTTATTTCATACAAATACGACAATGGAGTGGCAGTTCATTTCATTTTGATCAATTTACCCTGATATGTTTCGGTGTATGCATGTGTGTTTGTATCTGAATGTATATGTGTTGTATTCAAATTTAAGACCGAAAATTTTAAAATAATGCAAGATGGGTTGAATCATACCTGGTGGAATTCCGATATAAAGCTCCCCTTCAATGTTAAGCGGGTGAACCAAAGCCTCTTCAAGGATATCTTGAAAATTTTTCTTTGATGCATGCTGCACATTTAAATCATTAACAAATTGTTAAATTATCTTGTAAAATTTTTGCCAATTTTCTTTTTGTAAATTCGGGATTTGAGATGAGTACTTGAATAATCCCACCACATAGCCAACCATATGATAGGTAATGATATAGCTGTTGTTGACCAGGTTCCGTCTCTGGCGCTGCCATAGCAATGCGTTTCAGACACTCATCCCAATCGCATAATACCATTGGATTATCTTGTACAAGGCTTCCCAGAGCATTTTGCATACCAGATGTATGATTCAGTACATGATGAACCTTTATTACATCTTTCCTGTTTGCACTGAACTCGGGCCAGATATTTACAACGTTCTCCTCAAGCTTCACTTTCCTGAAATAAACACTCGAATCATAAATACCGCTCAACATTGCCCTCTTTGTTTCAATGATACTTGGTGACATACCCTTTATCAACAAGCCAATGTAACATTCCAGCCGTGACTCCCTTTGTTACAGAGAAAACAGGAAACAAGGTATCAGGCTGAACTGGTGATGGATCATAGTTTCCTAGAACCCCCGCAGCAGTATCAATGATAACTTTCCCGTCTTTATAGGCACAAACCTTAAGAGAGAATACTAACAATCAGAGTATCAGATAATAAGATCCAACACATTTATTTATCGTGTAGGTACATCTAACAATACAAACAAGAAATGTGGACTGGCCACGTGTGTACCAAAATTTAAAATAAACTTGGTGAGAAAAGTATTATTATGTACCTGGATTCCAAGTATTTTATCGGCATTCCCCAGCTTAACTAATAAAGCCCTTAGCTTCGCCTCTACGTCAGAATTAACTGGGCTGTCACATACCCATGTTTCACTATCCTTTGGTCCCTCGTTTGTGTCGCTGAAACAAGATATAAATGAGACTAAAAATGAATGCAAAGAGATTAAAATAACACAATGAAGTTATGACAGATACAAACCATTCTAGAGCAGATTCTGCAAACGGTCTAATGATTCTATAATAGCTAACACTCACATTTAATGCCGAAGAAAGCCCTGAAACAACCATGTCTAATAATTCATTGATCACATTAAAATCACAATAAGCCGAGATCGTTAAGGGTAATTTGATTGTCACCTGCTAGCAAATTAAGGACCCGCAAGAACAATATAATATCACCTGAAAGAGCATCAAGCTGAAGATAGCTTCATTAGTTTCTCCAAAAACGATAAAAGACGACATATAGTACATAGTTTATACAATATAATTATCACTTAGAGTCTTGGCTAATAATTCTGCAGATGCAATGTCATAAGAAATGAATGAACAAACCTCTGCAGATGCCAGAAACATTTTTGCTACAGTGTGTTTCATGGTGCTCGAAAGCAGTTTCGTAAACCCAAAATCGAGCAAAATTGGATGATGTGGATTTGACTTGGTTACAAGGAAATTACCTAGAAACAACATAAAAAGTGTCAAAATGGAAGTGAAATACCAAACAATTTAATAAAATACAAAAAACGCTATATAAGATTTCTTCTAGAAACATTACCAGGATGGGGATCGGCATTGAAAAATCCATCTATAAAAATTTGATGTGCATATGCACGGGTAATTTCTTCAACAATGTTTCTCTTGTCAACACCAAGTGAGTCCAGTGAACCACAATCATTTAGGCGTACACCATCCATATACTCTAGAATGAGGACCCTTTCAGTCGACTGTCAGTTTAGTTCACCAAACTGATATAAGAAAACAGCCCAAACCTGAGTTTCTAGAATATAAAGTGATTAAATAATGATACCTGAATAACTTCAGGCATCAATACTTTAACACGGTGCTCGGGCTTTTTGTCAATACATTCCTCTTTACATCCAAGATTTCTAGAGACTTTTCTAGTATTCTCTACAATCATTACAATAACAAGTCATCAAAAAGAAATATAGACAGCAGTTGGAACTGGGAGATATTAAGAAACAGCAATAAATACGTATCAAGTATCAACATAACAGAATGATTTATCATACCGGCTTCCTTGTTAAAGTCTAGCTCCTTTGGTGTTTCTTTGCACCATTCATCTATTACTGGGTTAAAATTAAACTTGGGTTCTGCCCAAACTATCCACTCTACTACTGATTTAGCATCCTTGAGGTCCTATAAAGAAAAACTTAACGACAATAACACGTATGGTACATTTTCGTCATAAGAGTTCTAAGGATTAACTACCTCCAAGATTATTGTCTTGATGCCCTCGTGTTGTACTTTAACAACCACCTCCTTCCCATCTCGTAGAGTTGCTCGGTGAACTTGTGCTATCTGATATGAAAAATATATGAAACACCAATTTTCAATAAGCTCATAAACCCATCATATAATGAAAAATATTCATCCAATAAACTAAGAAGCATTCACAATTACTAAACTGACACTTGAACATGAACTAGATTAACATCCTTGAAATGATAAAAAGGTCTTACTGATGCTGTTGCAAGAGGTGCCTCCACAAATGTAGTAAATAGATCATTCACTGATTTTCCCAACTCGGTCTGAATAGTTCTGTGAACCTGAGTAATAAATCTCTTTAGAATTCTAATGGAAAATAAAATATTGCATCTTGAAACTAATGATATATTAACAGCTTCATATCAATTTTCGTATATGTTGTTCTTTGTCATAGCTAATAACAAGAAGAAGTCTCAATCTTAATCTGAACTAAAAGAGCAATTTTGACCCATTTGCATATTAATGGATCGATTCGAGTTACACTTATCTCTAATGTGTCAAAGGGGTAAAATGAAGAACATTAGCTAACGAGGAAACAAGTCAAATGGCTAAAAATCCCCCACACTGAACTTTTATGCATAAACCTCCTAAACGATGTTATTAAAAGCATTAAACTATATTATTGAATTCAAACGAAAAGTGAATGTTGACAAAAAGTGTAGCGGGTGAACCTACTATGAACATAATACCTCTTTTAAGGAGCGAGGAGGAAGTGAGTCCTGTAACTGCTTGAGAACGCGGGGATAGGCACCAGGAAGCCCGTCAGCACGAACAGAAAAATATTGCCCCATTTTTACCCACATACCTTCCAACTCTATTATCAACTTAACAATGCGGTTAGCATTACGCTCATGGGCTTTCTCCCATAAAGCGTTTTTTTCAGAGTTGCTTGTCCATTTCTCCCTATGCTTCAAAGCCTTAAAAAAATACATAACATCAAGTAGAAAATATCCTTTTTTTTCAGCATGAAGATACATAATACATCTACTTGGATTAATATACATACCTTATAATCCAAGTAGATTAGAAGTGCCATCGAGAAAACTTTCATACGTCTAACATAGATACTTCCCCAACCCATCGAAAGAAATGATGGTACTATACAGGGATCAAGCTTTTAAAACTGGAGAAAAACAAAAGAGTAATGAGATATTATAGAAGACATGGTTAATTATTACATGAAGCAATAAGGTTCTTGTTAAGATTGCATAGTCGTGGCTTGCTGGAAGTTACAGATTTGTGCGATTACGTGAAAATAGGCCCTTTGAACACGAAAAATTTACAAACGTACAGACAATATCTCTAATATTGTAGAAGTTTTATTGAGGTATATTTTGATGAGTAATTAACAGAAAATAACAATTCATGATATTTGTTTAAATATATGCATGATTGGCATGAACAATAACAATGTATCATAATCATATCATGATATGGATATGATAACATTGCTCAAACATATATATTCATCTAATTTCAATATTCATTGCATTAAATTCAAGAAATGATTACTCAAAAATCCAAGGTATTTACACTAATATAAACAATCAAAAGGCGGAGACGGAAGTTCTCGTTTACAAATCTTTTACGTAAAAGGAGAAGGAAAAACCAGGGTTATTTCAACAATCCATTAATAAAACAAATGATGTTAAAGACTTGGTTGTCCATATATTTAATAGGACACTATTTAAATAGCAATTTAAAAAAAAAAAATGTAAACGACGATATACTTTCAACAAAAATAAAATTCATTTCTTTTATATATGATTGTTCCTCTTTTATGAATCTAGTTAAATATTTAAATTCAAAAATAACATATGGTATGATTTTATGAGTTCCAACATTTTTTCAAAATCGAAGAAAAATAGATTTTCCTCGTCTCTATATGAATTCTACAAAATATATCAGTTGGGTATTGAAAGTTATGAATGAAGCTATTGAATCTTCAAATTGTGTTTTTAATCTAAGTGTATAAGTCGGGTGAATAAAGTCATCACCCGACTTAAATCATAGAAAGTGTGAATCAACGATTTAACCCAAGTTAATAAATCTGTTTATTAAAGTCTTAGTCTGAGTGATTTGAGTCTGAGTGACTGAGTCTGAGTGACTAAAATAAACTGAGGCATTATGGAGCTGACTACTCAGCTTCATAAAGAGACGTACTGCTTTAATTTAGGTATGTTAGTTAGATAAAATCTTCTATCTTTTTAGAAGATTTTCTAAGATTCATATTTATCAAGCTCACTATTATTGTGTATAAATAGTGAGCTTGAACATTGTAATCGGTGCACCTTTCCAAGAAATATAACTGTGTGTTATTTTCACTGTTTCGTTATTATATTTCCGCTATAATAATACTTGAAACTGAGTAATCAATCGATTAATAATAATTAACGTCTAAATACTTATTTGTGATTGATTAGCCATTGTTTGAGATCTTATTGAGACCTAACAACTGGTATCAGAACAAATAAGATTTAAATTTTAATAAATTTATAAATCTTAAACGATCAATACCCATAATCCCACGAAAGCACAATGATGAAGTCAAGGAAGGTGATAGAGTTGTTCAACGTGCAAGATGGGTTCAAACCACCAAATCACAATGGACAGATCAAGACAAGATGTTGTACAATCTTGATCCTAGAGCCAGAAGCATTTTAGGAAATGCAGTGTCTGAACAAATATTCTCGAAAATAGCTGGCTGCAAAACTGCAAAAGAACTATGTGACACGTTAATTGTGTCTTATGAAGGTGTTCCAGTTGTGAGAGAGCAACGATTAAACAGTCTCATTAGAAATTATGAAAATTTCTATATTAAAGAAAAAGAGACTTTGGCTGACGTTCACACAAGATTTCAAATTATGCTGAATGATATGTCAGCTCTAGGAGTGACAAAGGAAGATGATGAAATATGTAAGAAATTTGTTGACGTCTTACCTAACAAATTTGAATCTGTTATTACATCTCTTGTAGTTAGCGAGAAACTGTCCACCTACAAGCTTCCAGGGCTCTTTGGTTTATTGTTAAATTTTGAGGAATCTCAAGAAAGGAAAAAGATTAACAATAGACGAACTGCAAGGGATCCTGAAGCTGCATTAGTTGCAACAAGTAGAAGGAATAAAGAAATTTATTCTAAAGCTGACTCATCTGAATCTGAGTCCCACTCAGACTCAGAATCAGATGATGAAACTGAGGTCAAGAAATTGAAAAGTCAGCTTGCTCTACTAACTATGAAGCTTGAACAGAAGACAGGCTACAAAGGAAAGAAACCTTTTGATCTGAAAAAGGTGAAATGCTTTAAGTGCAATGAATATGGTCACATGGCTGCTGACTGTAAAGTAAAGAATGCTCAGACTGAACACATGGAGGAGGTTGCTGAGAGGGCCCAAAGATATCGACTGAAGTATCTTAAATACAAGAAAGGCAACAGTTCAAACACACAGAAGCCTCAAACTGAGCAAAAGGCATTCTTTGCTGAAGAATGGCTAGATGAGGAACTATCATCTGATGAAGATGAAGAAGTGGTGGATAAATGTTTAATGGCATTTACAGAAGAGGTGACTGAAGCTGAGAAATCTGCCTCTCAGTTTGAGAAGGATCTGAAGGAAGCTGAGAGACTGAGTTGTAACTCAGACTAGAACAAGTCAAAGCTTAATAAGGTACACAATTTTAACTCTTACACAAATGAACAAAAACTTCAAATGTTGGAGTATATTTTTGTTGACTTGACCACCACTTTAGAAGAACAAGCTGAATTCAAACAAAAATTCAAAGATCTTGAAAATAATTTGAAAATTAAAGATGATAAAATAGTTGAACTAGAAAGCTATAAAGTACTTTTAAATGCTCAGACTGAAGCTTATAGTGATCTTGCAAAAGAAAACCATTAACTTAGAGAAGAAACTGAGCATTATAAAAGAATTTGTAAATCATGGTGCATATGATCCTTAAAAAATGAAGATTGTTTGAGCAGACAGGTACCCAAACAAATTCAAGCAGTTTTGGGGGAGGGATTCAGTTTGAAGAAGTATATGACTGAAGAAGAAGAAGAAGCTGAAAAAGCTGAAAGAGAAAACATTATTTTCAAACCAGAAATTCTTCCAAATACTTTCACTTACATGAAAGGAGAAAAAATAATGATGTCAAATGCTTTTGTAAAACCTGTAATTTTCAAAGTTTCTAATAAAAGTGATTCTTCATCTTCTTCTCAGTTTGAATGTGTTAATTTGTCTGAAACTGAACAAAACGTGAATGCTGAAAAAGCTTCCATGAATCTAACTAATAGATTGCCCAAGAATCTGAACAAAAGTCATGAAACAAAAACTATTGATAAACTGGGAAATCAATTGTTGGAACTGACTAACATAGTAAAAACTCTAGTCAGGAACAAATCACCCAATCAAGTCAGGCCCAAAACTCCTCTAAGAGAATTTGCTACAATTGTGGTGAAAAAGGGCATGAAGCTGTGTTTTGTAAACAACTGACTCAGTCTAGACCACAGAAAAATATTTTTCAAAAGTCAGTCTCACCAACACATTGGTCAGCTTCACATAAGTCAGTTTCATCAAAGTCGGCTTCACCTCAAAAGCAAAGAAACATTTCTCCATTAAAGACAACATCTGTGCAACCCATTAAGACTAAGTCAGTCCCATCTCGAGTCAGTCTCAAAGATATCCCATGTAAACACTGTGGTGTCATAGGTCACTATTCTGTTAACTGCATGAAGGAAATAAATAAATGGAACTATACCAGCTCCAAAACTGACTGCAAGATTGAACCTGAACTTAAACCTGCTCCAGTTCATGGATCCACTCTAAAGTGGGTACCCAAAAGGAACTAACATCTTCTATTTCATGTGAAGGACTCTACAAAATGGTATCCAGATAGTGGAGCGTCAAGACACATGACTGGAATGAAGTCTTTTCTACAAGACTATAAAGAAGAAGATGGGCCTCAAGTGAGATATGGTGACAACGGGGTATCAATGACACGTGGATATGGAAAGATTCATGCTGGAGCTGTCACTTTCAAGAGAGTTGCATATGTGGAAGGATTACAACATAACTTACTCAGTGTGAGTCAAATTACTGATGAGGATCATGAAGTCAGATTCAGGAAACAAGCTGGAATAATCTACAGTGCCAAGGGAAAACCATTACTACTCGCCAAGAGAGAAAGAGATGTATTCTGTCTGGATCTGAGTACGGCAAATGATGAAGCTGAGACATGTTTGTTCACAGAAACCAAAGAAGAACTCAATTGGCAATGGCATAGAAGGTTATCTCATCTAAACTTCAAAAATATAAATGCTTTGTCAAAAAGTAAATTGGTTAGAGGTCTCCCTGAACTGACCTACACCAAAGACAAAGTTTGCTCAGCTTGTGTGCTTGGAAAGCAAACAAAGACTCAATTCCCATCCAAAATGTTGCATTCAATTGATGAACCTTTATTTTGCTACATATGGATTTGTTTGGTCCAATTGGAATTGAGAGTAAAGGAGTAAAGAAATACACCCTTGTAATTGTTGATGAATTTACTCGATTTACTTGGGTTATCTTCTTAAGGGCTAAAAGTGATGCAGCTGAAGAGATCATCAGTCTGATCAAAAGAGAACAACGCCAGAAAAACACTCTTGTTCGTCAAATGAGAAGTGATCATGGAACCGAGTTCAAAAATTCAGTCTTAATAGACTTCTGTGATCAATTAGGCATAGTTCAAAACTTTGCCTCAGTCCGAACCCCTCAACAGAATGGAGTTGCAGAGAGAAGAAACAGAACTCTAATTGAGGCGGCCAGAACAATGCTGTGTTATGGAAACATGAAGATCAAATTCTGGGCTGAAGCTGTGAACACTGCTTGCTTCACTCAAAATAGGTCCATCATCGTAAAGAGACATGGAAAGACAACTTATGAATTGTACCATAACAAGGTCCCTTCCATTCATTATTTCCATATCTTTGGAAGTAGATGCTATATCTTAAATCAAAGAGACTTGTTGTGCAAGATGTCTCCTAAAGCTGATGAAGGACTGTTCGTTGGATACTCAAGCATAGCCAAAGCATTTAGAGTCTACAATGAAAGAAGGAAGGTGGTAGAAGAGAGCATTAATGTCACTTTTGATGACACTACTCAGTCTGACAAAGATGAATCATCATCACAGACTGACATAGCTACTATCAATCAACTTTGTGATGAATTACTTGTAACCACATTTGAAGCTGACTCTCGACTGAAGATCAGAATGCTGCAACTAATCATCAAAATCAAGAATCTGAAAGTGAACCTGATGAACCACCTGTTCAGAATGTCCCTGAGATTGAAAATACAGAGTCAAATGAAACTGATGAAACTCAGCCTGACACTCTTCAGTCTGACCAAACTCAGCTCCAAAATACTCAGCCTGATGATACTCAGACTCAAGCAGACGAAGCTTCTGACAATGTTACAGGCAACATCAAGACTGTCAGAGGCCACCCTATCTCATCAGTTATTGGTTCATTAAATGAAGGTGTCACAACAAGACGAAAGAAGGCCACAACAAATTTTTGCTTCTACACAAATTTCTTGAGTCTGATGGAACCAAAGAAGGTTGAGGAAGCCTTTCTAGATGAAGACTGGGTTGATGGTATGCAAGAGGAGCTTGGAGAATTCATAAGAAACAATGTATGGACAAAGGTCCCATGTCCCCTGCTTAAGACCATTATTGGACTTAAATGGATCTTTCGAAATAAATATGACAAAGATGGGGTGGCAATCAGGAATAAAGCTCGATTAGTTGCTCAAGGCTACAAACAGGAAGAGGGAATTGACTACGATGAAACATTTGCTCCAGTGGCCAGAATAGAAGCAGTTCGCCTATTCTTAGCATATGCAGCTTTTAAAGACTTCTTGGTGTATCAAATAGATGTGAAGAGTGCATTTCTGAATGGTGATTTGCAGGAGGAAGTCTATGTCAAGCAACCTCCAGGTTTTGTTGATCCTAACTTTCCTGATCATGTGTTTAAATTAAACAAAGCCTTATATGGTCTCAAACAAGCTCCTAGAGCTTGGTATGATACTCTGTCTGGATTTCTTCTTAAAAACAATTTTAAAAGAGGCTCAATTGATAAAACACTGTTTATCAAAAAGGAAAATGGTGATGTAATTTTGGTACAAATATATGTTGATGACATCATATTTGGATCCACAAATGAAAAGTTGTGTAGTTGGTTTTCAAAACTCATGTGTAGTGAATATAGAATGAGCATGATGGGAGAATTCACGTTCTTTCTTGGGTTACAAGTCGAACAAAAGAAAGATGGAATTTTCATAAATCAAAGCAAATATATTCACGATTTAGTAAAGAAATTTGGTTTTGAAACATGTTCTGAAATGAAAACACCAATGAGTACTTCTGATAAGTTGCATACAGACTCATCTGGCAAGTCAGTTTGCCAAGCTACTTACAGAGGTATGATTGGCTCTTTGCTTTATTTAACTTCTAGTAGACCTGATATCATGTTTTCTACATGTTTATGTGCACGTTATCAAGCTGACCCCAAAGAATCCCATCTTAAAGCTGTCAAAAGAATTTTCAGATATCTTAAGGGTACACCAAATCTTGGTCTATGGTACCCTAAAGATTCTGGTTTTGAATTAATTGGCTACACAGATGCAGATTATGCAGGTTGTAGATTGGACAGGAAAAGCACATCAGGAGGATGTCAACTTCTAGGAGGAAAGCTAGTCAGGTGGTCTAGCAAAAAGCAAAACTCAGTTGCAACTTCAACAGCTGAAGTTGAGTATGTGACTGCAGGGAGCTGTTGTGCACAATTACTATGGATGCAACACCAATTGGCTGATCTTGATATCAAGATTCAAAATACTCCAATCCTGTGTGACAACAAGAGTGCCATTCAAATCACTGAGAATCCCGTTTTCCACTCCAGGACCAAACACATCAAAATAAGACATCATTTCATTCGAGACTGTGTGGAGAAAGGAAAGGTCAGACTGGAGTTTGTAGCTACTAATGATCAGTTGGCAGACATATTCACCAAACCTCTGAGTGAGGACAGGTTTTTCTATCTGTTAGGAGAACTAGGAATGTTAAATCCTTAATTTGTCAAAATCATAAGTCTCAAGCTGACTAGATGGTCAGCTCCAGATCTCTCAGTCTGATCAAGTGCACAAACTGACTGTAATTTTAGTAAATATTTTTTGGAGAGTTTTTAATTTTAGTAAATATCTTTTGAAATTTTGTTAATCTTAGTACATATCTTTTGAAATTTTTGGTTTTATTTTCCTTTTATGAAGTTTTTTTTTGATCTTTTGTACTGGGTCAATGTACAGTCAAGGGTCAGAAGTGTCAATAGGACAAACCTACATGGAATAAATTGAAAGTTTCCTAACTTAGTTCCTTAATTTTTGCGCTCTTAGTTTATATTCAACTGAATTTCAAATTTTACCCTAATTGCTTTAATCTCTAATCTTCTGCGTGATCTTCTTTCTAATGGCGAATGCAAATATGATCCTTCATGTTACATCGCGTATGATTCCTGATGCAGACTTTCAACACAGAGTTCAAATCAAAGACAACAACAGGGTGGCTACTGCTGACATTCCCGCCAATCATCGAAACAGGGGTTTTGAGCAACTCGTTCAATACATGAAGTCACATCCCCTCTACGGCGCTTTCTTTTGTGAAAACATGATGTGTCCACCGGTACTCTGTGAATGGTGGTATACCTGTACCGCAAACGCTGATAAGACCGCCCTCATTGGCACGTATAATGATGGCCGCGAGACAATCACCATCACTGAAGAAACCATTCGTGCCACTTTATTGCTTCCCACCCTCGCTGAAGCAGGAGAAGGTGGTTTTCAGACCAGACGGACCAAACAGCAAGCTCGAGCTGAGGCCTTCCCTCTCATTGGTCAGCCTGAAACCCAAGGGGTTATTCAATACAAATTGTTTTACTGGAAAATGGAAGTTCTTATTTTCAATGATCACGAGGTGTTTGGGAGGTAAATCGGGCAGTCTGGATCAGATGAATGAGTTTGAAACTCATCTGTTCCATTCCATGGTAACGGGTCGAAGAATCTCTTTCTCACAACTATATTTCGATGAGATTCTCTCCCTTGCCCTAAAATCAAAACGACCGAATGATGTTCCTTTCATTCGTGTTCTTTCACTTTGCTTTGAGGAAGCCCTGGGAAAAGAAATTTATGATCAGCTTGAGCAAACCTTTTATACATGTGATCTCCCCAGACTGACTTCAATTTTTTTTACGTATATTCACATCACTGAGGATGAGACAGAGTTAACATCTGTTATGCTTCAATGGATTGAAAATCCATTCATCGATAATGAACTCACTGAGTCTGACTCCTCAGACTCAAAAGTCCAAGCTGACAGAATTGACGGGAAATTGAGGGTAATATCCCTGCAGCAGATGCTGAGGTGGATATGGGTGGGGCTGGGAAAGATGAGGCTGACCAAGGTATGGATATCCCTCTCTCTCTTCCTTAGTCTGAGAGTATCCCCTCTCAGTCTGAGCAGTCCACTCCCAAACTTGATGTCTTAGCAACTCAAGCGACCAACCTTTCGAACTCACCAAGTTCATTTGAAAAAGCACTCACATCAAGCCCCACAATAAATCAAGCACTAATGTACTCACTTTTCCATGAGGCCGAGAGTTCTAAACTCACCTCCAGTGCTGTAGATCTATTCACCTTTCCTCTGCTAGAGCATGAGGTGCATCTGACTACTTAGACTACCCAAAGCCCATCTAATGTAGTCATCTTGGAGTCCCACATTTCTGCTGCCACACTGACACATGTGGTAAGCATTGAAGAAGATATTCCACTCCTGAATATCCCTGTACTAAGTATGGGACCTCCCCCCTCATTTTCACATCCTACTCATAAGGCTATTTTCACTAGCTCTGTGCTAGTTCACAACAAGGTACCACTAAACTTCTCACACTCTATTGCACAAGTCACCAATGCCTCACTTCCAAAACTGAGTGAGGTACAGACTTCATATTCTATGGCTGAGGATCATTCCTCTAAACAACAAGGGGCAAGTGAAGCTATGCCAACTGTTTCCTCACCCACTGTTACTACTCAACCCCATTCTGAGGTTGCTTTGACTGTCCCTGTGCTGTTACAAGCTCTTAAGGACATGTCTGCTCAGTTTGATGACAGACTGAGGGCAATGCAGACTGAGGTTCATGCTCTCAAACATCAAAATGCGGAGGAGATGAAGGAACTAAAGGAGATGGTACTAAAACTGACTTCCGAGGTCATCTGATGAGAAAAGGGAAGCTGGTTACTGAAGTCTCTCAAGAGGATGCTCAGACTCAGGGGGAGAAAATAGTTGCACCAACTGATGAGTCTGAGATCCCCAAACAGGACCTGAAACGAAAGAGGGATGTGGAGGAGAAACGGTACTACAAGACTACCAGATTCAACACTAAAACTGGTCAGTCTGAAGTGTTCTATGAAACTGATTGGAGTGACATATCAAGTGATGAACCTGAGAAAGAAGACAGAAAGAGAAAAGGCAAAGTGGGGAATGATAGTGATCCAGATCAAGCTGAGACTGAACATACAATTGAAGAACCAGATGTTCAGACTGATCCAAAGGCTGAATTAAAGAAAAAGCATGAAGAAGCTGAGAAACTAGCCAAGCTACAAGGGTATGCTCATAACTCTGGTATGACTGTAGAACAATACAAAGAATATGTTAAGGGCCTGTATATGGAGAAATTTGATGAAAATCCACAAGATCAATCCATGAAAGCAGCTGCGGATCTTGAAGCTGAGATGAAGGCAGAGGAAGATTTGGCCATTGAAGAAGAACAAATGAGGGTAGAAGCTGACAAATTAATGGCCAAAGAGGTATTTAGAGAAGAAGCAAGACTTAACTATATCGAAACAAATTTCACACTGAGGAAGCATAAGAATAAGATTCAACATTTAGAATGCACAAGTCCTGGTGGAACTGACCTCGTGCTCACATGTTATCACAAAGAAGGATCTTTCAGAATTGGGGTAACCAGAATGCACACCATGGGTTTGGAGGAATGGAAAGAGATAGCCAGTTTGAGCTCAGGCATAACTAATACAGCTCACAGAATGACTGTAAAAAGAGAAGCTGTCTCTAATGTCAACGTAGCCCATATGCTGAAGCTGATGCCTGATAAAGATTATAGGGCATTCTGTACTATCCATAAGGTAAGAGCTGGGGCTAAATCTCTGGGTCTGGAAACAAGTTACATGCATCTGGTTCCCAAAGGAGTAATATTTCAAGACAGGACATATGTGAAGACTGAGAATCATGAGGGCCTGTGTTATGTAGATTGTGGGGGAGAAGAAAGCTTCCAAGCCAAAGACAGACTAAACATGGCGTCCATCTACCATTGCATTGCTCTACTCAGCGAATGTGAGTCTGATCAGTGTCTACCTTTTCGAATGAAGCTGATTAGTTGGTTATTTAATAACCTCAGAAGAATTGAAGGAATTGGAACGTTGGTAGATAAAGTGGAGCTGATCAAGAAAGAGTATCAAGTGCTTTTCAATAAATTTGACGCTGAAATGGAGAAACTCCTTGACTGGAAGACTGAGACGTTGAAATGGGCTAAAGAAGTGAAAAAGCCTTTTCCATGGGAGGTTTCCTTGAAGAAGAAAATATCTGTCAAGAAAAGAAAGTAGTTTGTTTTATGTATCTTTTTGTTCACAAACACTGTTTAGTTAACAACTTTTGTTTGTGTTTATTTTTGGTGCATAGTTTGTAAAAGACTTTAATTGAAACAAATAGGGGGAGATTGTTGGGAAATTCAACGATTTAACCCAAGTTAATAAATTTGTTTATTAAAGTCTTAGTCCGAGTGATTTGAGTCTGAGTAACTCTGAGTCTGAGTGACTAAAATAAACTAAGGCATTATGGAGCTGACTACTCAGCTTCATAAAGAGTCGTAGTGCTTTAATTTAGGTATGTTAGTTAGATAAAATCTTCTATCTTTTTAGAAGATTTTCTATGATTCATACTTATCAAGCTCACTATTATTGTGTATAAATAGTGAGCTTGAACATTGTAATCGGTGCACCTTTCCAAGAAATATAACTGTGTGTTATTTTCACTGTTTCGTTATTATATTTCCGCTATAATAATACTTGAAACTGAGTAATCAATCGATTAATAATAATTAACGTCTAAATACTTATTTGTGATTGATTAGCCATTTTTTGAGATCTTATTGAGACCTAACAGAAAGTCATTTAGTGAAGACTTTAACTCGTGTGAACAAGTTACTTCACCAGAGTTAAATGGAGTTCATCAGAGTTAAATTTAAACTTAAGAATAAGTTAGTCAACACAAGTCAACATTGAAGATTATAACTCTGATGATGAAGACTCTACTTCCGAGTTAAAGTGAACAGCTCCAGTTAAAGTTAAGATGAAGACGTAGTTATTTTTAGTGTAATTTGTGTGTTATGATGTCTATAAATAGAATGATGTGTGGAAAGAATCATTTGTCGATTGATTAGGTCATTTGGACCAGAGCTTACTGTGTAAACATCTTGTAACGGATTTTCCCGCCGAAATCGTATCAATGATATCATCACATTCTATCTCAATCATCAAATTCTCAATTACAATTACTGTTTAGATTCACTCAAATCATAAGATTCCGCATCATGATTTGATCATGCAATTCACTGATTAGAGATTTAGGATCCTATTTAAATCATGTCAATTGGTATCAGAGCCGGACAAATCATTTGATTAGATTCAATTGATTCTGGTTCATTTTGACTCGATTCAAGTAAATTTAGTCAAATTATCAATGTGTTTTTGAATCGAAGAAGTTCAAGTTGAAATTGAAGACAGTTATTGAAGAATTTGTGAAGATTAGTCGGTTTTTGGTGGAATTGTTGTTACAATTATCAATTGGAGGTGATCGAAGTCTGAAGCTAATCCACGAGTTATCAGTTTTAGGAAGTTTTAAGGTGTTTTGGTGTTTATGCAGTGATTTTGATCATATCAGAGCTAATATTGAAGAATTGAAACTCATGTTTAAATGAAATCGGATGATGAAGAGAAACTTGAAACTGATGAACACGAAACTAAGAATCTACTCAGAATTCATGTTTGCAAGCTAACGAAGTCTAATTTTAATTCGAATGATGAAGAAATTCATCCGAACTAAATTGAAATTATGATTGATGAAAAGTAGAGTGAATCTGATGATCATGAAGCTAAGGATCTACTCAGAAAGTTAATTCTACATGTTAACACAAGCTTAGATTAATGATTTGCCAATTCAATCTACTTAAGTCATTTTAGTTGTTTGATTTTTGAAGAACTGAAGTTTGAAGTATTGACCATGGAGTATCATCTCAAGCTGACTTGAAAATGTTCATTTGAGGGAGAAGATAGTTCAACTTAGTTAAAGAGAGATTGTTGATACTGAAGTGTGTAATGCTAACAATGGAGAATCGATTAAGGGGGGAGATTGTTACAATGAAGAATCTGAGTTGTTTGAAGCTAATCATGGAGAATCGTATGTAGTGATTTGAAGATTCATAGCATCATCCAAGGGGAGATTGTTGGGTATTTAAAGTTATGGATGAAGCTATGAAATCTTCAAAGTGTATTTTTGATCTAAGTGTTTAAGTCGGGTTAACAAAGTTCAACACCCGACTTAAATCATAGAAAGTCATTCAGTGAAGACTTTAACTCGGGTGACCAAGTTACTTCACCAGAGTTAACTGAAGTTCATCAGAGTTAAATTTAAACTTAAGAATAAGTTAGTCAACACAAGTCAACGTTGAAGATTATAACTCTGATGATGAAGACTCTACTTCCGAGTTAAAGTGAACAGCTCCAGAGTTAAAATTAAGATGAAGACGTAGTTATTTTTAGTGTAATTTGTGTGTTATGATGTCTATAAATAGAATGATGTGTGGAAAGAGTCATTTTCCGATTGATTAGGTCATTTGGACCAGAGCTTACTGTGTAAACATCTTGTAACGGATTTTCCCGCCGAAATCGTATGAATGATATCATCACATTCTATCTCAATCATCAAATTCTCAATTACAATTACTGTTTAGATTCACTCAAATCATAAGATTCCGCATCATGATTTGATCATGCAATTCACTGATTAAAGATTTAGGATCCTATTTAAATCATGTCAATTGGTATCAGAGCCGGACAAATCATTTGATTAGATTCAATTGATTCCGGTTCATTTTGACTCGATTCAAGTGAATTTAGTCAAAGTATCAATGTTTTGTTGAATCGAAGAAGTTCAAGTTGAAATTGAGGACAGTTATTAAAGAATTTGTGAAGATTAGTCGGTTTTTGGTGGAATTGTTGTTACAATTATCAATTGGAGGTGATCGAAGTCTGAAGCTAATCCACGAGTTATCAGTTTTAGGAAGTTTTAAGGTGTTTTGGTGTTTATGCAGTGATTTTGATCATATTAGAGCTAATATTGAAGAATTGAATTCATGTTTAAATTAACTCGGATGATGAAGAGAAAGTTGAAACTGATGAACACGAAACTAAGAATCTACTCAGAATTCATGTTTGCAAGCTAACCAAGTCTAATTTTAATTCGGATGATGAAGCAATTCATCTGAACTAAATTGAAATTATGATTGATGAAAAGTAGAGTGAATATGATGATCATGAAGCTAAGGATCTACTCAGAAAGTTAATTCTACATGCTAACACAAGCTTAGATTAATGATTTGCCAATTCAATCTACTTAAGTCATTTTAGTTGTTTGATTTTCGAAGAACTGAAGTTTGAAGTATTGACCATGGAGTATCATCTCAAGCTGACTTGAAAATGTTTATTTGAGGGAGAAGATAGTTCAACTTAGTTAAAGAGAGATTGTTGATACTGAAGTGTGTAATGCTAACAATGGAGAATCGATTAAGGGTGAGATTGTTACATTGAAGAATCTGAGTTGTTTGAAGCTAATCATGGAGAATCATATGTAGTGATTTGAAGATTCATAACATCATCCAAGGGGGAGATTGTTGGGTATTGAAAGTTATAGATGAAGCTATGAAATCTTCAAAGTGTATTTTTGATCTAAGTGTTTAAGTCGGGTTAACGAAGTTCAACACCCGTCTTAAATCATAGAAAGTCATTCAGTGAAGACTTTAACTCGGGTGACCAAGTTACTTCACCAGAGTTAACTGAAGCTTATCAGAGTTAAATTTAAACTGAAGAATAAGTTAGTCAACACAAGTCAACATTGAAGATTATAACTCTGATGATGAAGACTCTACTTTCAAGTTAAAGTGAACAGCTCCAAAGTTTAAATTAAGATGAAGACTTAGTTGTTTTTAGTGTAATTTGTGTTTAATGATGTCTATAAATAGAATGATGTGAGGAAAGAGTCATTTTCCGATTTATCAGGTCATTTGGACCAGGTCTTTGGACCAGAGCTTATCTGTGTAAACATCTTTAAACGGATTTTCCCGCCGAAATCGTTCTATCAATGATATCATCACATTCTATCTTGTTGGGTTTATAAGGTGTTAATACTAGTCGAGTTAGTTAGTACTGTTGGATTGTTTAGTTAATATTGGTGAGTGATAATACTGGTGACTGGTGGTTAAGTATTGGAGATTACTACTGGTAATATTACTACTGATGACTTACTACTGGTGAAAGTTAATACTGGCTGCATGGATTTGCATGAAGGAGTTTCTACTGATGCGCTTGTTAATACTACTTATTTGATATATTTAGTTAGCGCACTGTAAGGAGATAACTATGTAAACAATATGTTGATAATTGTCTTCGTATATTTCGTTAGAGTTTTAACCTAATTAGATTAGGGTTTCCTCAAGGTCTATATAAATAGATCCCTGTGTCGATGTAAACACACGTATATTAACGAACAATTATTCTTAATAGATTGAGGGTGTTGGTGGAATTCTTGTGTTCTTAATTATTAATGTTTATTCATTCTTATATTCATAAACTGTTAATCAATTAACCCTTGTTAATATCAAATTGTTGATCCGCTGCATCTTCTTTGATAGATCTAGATCTACAAGTTTGTATTTAAACAAATATAGTTCGACAGATCTTAACAAGTGGTATCAGAGCACAAGGTTGCTCTAGATCTACGATCAACAAGGCGTATAAACAAGTATTTCACAAAACAAAACAAGATGTCCGATCTTACTGAAGGCGTTCAAGCAAATAGGGTTCCTGTTCTCACATCATCTAACTATGATATGCGGAAGAGTCACATGTATCAATACATGCTACAAACCAAATAATCCCTGTGGCAAGTGGTGAAGAACGGTGCTAAACATGCTCCTCTACCTGGACCAGATCTCAAGAACAAAGCAGCAACAGAAGGTTCAGCCCAACCAGTAACTGAGCAAGAAAGAAGAGACACTCACAATGAATGTCAAGCTTTGAGTACTCTACTTATTGCTATTCCTAATGAGTATCAATATCAGTTCAGAAATTATATTGATGCTAAACTGTTATGGGAGGCCTTGGAGAAAATATTTGGTGGAACTACAAGCACAAGGAGGAATCAAAAAGATCTGCTGAAGCAAAAATTTGAGAACTTCATGGATGTGAAGGGTGATACTTTATCTCAAACTTTCGACATATTCAATAAACTGATTGGTGAACTGTCAAGCATGGGGGTTAATACTGCTCAAGACGAGATTAACAGGAAGTTTCTTAGAGCATTAGGTGAAGAATGGACGATGTACACAATCAGTTATAGGCAAGGAAACACTCTTGACACTATGTATATTGACGAGCTATATAATGAATTATGTGTGTTTGAACCTGAAATCAAAAGACTAACTAATCACTCAACACATAATGCAACGTTTGTTTCTACTGGTGGAGCACCTTCTGAAACTGGGTTCATATCTAGTGAATCTAAAGGAAACAAGAATGATGAAAGTGTTGGCGAAGCCTTCTTCGCCAGTCATGGAAATTCTGGGTTAGTTATTGAAGACTTGGAACAAGTGAATGCCGACGATCTGGAGGAGATGGACTTAAAGTGGCAATTCACTATACTCAGTGTTAGAACAAGAAGGTTTATTCAACGAATGGGAAGAAACAATTTTGCAGTAAGAAAGGGTGATAGAACTGGTTTTGATAAAAGCAAAGTAAGATGTTTTGACTGCAAAAAGCTAGGTCACTTTGCCAGGGAATGTCCAGAAAACCAAGATGATCAACAGAAGCAGACAACTCAACACAACTCTTCTGGGTCAAATAACAATCATCAAGGAAGAACATCTAATTCGACTGCATTAGTCACTCAAGATGGACTACGATTTGATGAGCTTTCAAGCCAATGAAGAAACAACAAATCAAGCTCTCATGGCAGACACTCCTAAAGATGATATCCCAACTGAGGTACTTTTTGAACTCTATACTCCTGCATGTATTAAACAAGTTAGGGAATATAACATAATAAACTTGTGTGTGAGTCTTTACATAAGTTAGAAGAGAGGAGAAGAGAATTGGCCACAATAATTGCTAGTTATGAACAACAGGTGAAAGCATATGTTAAGAATGAGAAAAAATATCAGGAAGATCTAGCAATTGCTAAGTGGGAAAGAGACAATGCTTTAGCTAAATTACTTAAAGTAGAAGAACAGGTTGAGGAGATTAAAATAGAAAATGATCAAATCAAGCTTAATATCAAGAAGTATGAAAATGCTTCTAAAACTGTTGATCAAATTCTTAGATCTCAAGTTCATGGGAACAACAAACAGGGGATTGGGTACAACAGTGTGTCACCACCATATAACAACAATTATATTCCACCTAAGGCTGAGTCTAGCGAAAACTTAGTGAGGAAGAAATTGAGGTCAATACGCACGCTAAGGCATACCCCATGAAAAATAAAATCTTGTTAACTAGACCTAGAATTAATGAACAAATCAATGAACCACCTGTCCAACAGGAGAAATCTAGTGATTCTGAGTCTAGTAAAAGTCCTAACGTTCAAAAAGGTCGAAATCCTACTATTCACAAAAATATCAAAAATCGACCTGAAATTTACAGGGAACGCAACTGGCATTGGGTTAGTCAAATGCTGATGTGCGAAATCTAGTTTTCCGAAATTAAGCTTTTAACTAGACTACGACACCGGGCAGTGTACCCTGGTCGATCGTAGTAAAGTATGGGAAAATTTCAGGTTCGATCACGGGGACTATTTATAATCGAGATAATAGTTTTAAAGTAACAAATAACACGTAACAATGGGTGTTTTGGTCTTAAGAAGACTTAATAACGACTAAAATGCTTTTGTATTTCAAATATATATAAAGTACGCTTGCTTGGACCGTTCACGAATGTGTAATCTTTCATAAGTATGAACTGATGATAAACTTCTAATGTAAAATCCTAAGTTCCTTTCGAATACCGGATTTCTACGATTATTTATCCATGTAACTATTCCTTTCGAATACAATTGACACCTAAAATAACCGTGCATAAAGTTTCAAGTCGATGTGAGAGAATTAACCTATAAGCTTCCTTTCGAATAGCTTATTAATCAACAAACCGATTTCTCTTAATTTATCAATTAGCGTTTGTGTTTAATCTTATTATTTCAATTACTAATAACGATTCCTTTCGAATACCGTTAATTTTCTATCAACTAAAGACCGGTCGATATATTCATTCTTATTATGTCAAAATCGAATTCCTTTCGAATACCCGATTTCTAAATAAGAACATAAGTAATTTTATAATTTCCAAAATCTTAAACCCAAACGGATCCCCAATTAACCTCTACACATCATAATCATTCAATTTCATACTCAAGATTAATCATACAAACAATCACATATCCAAGCAAACGCATAACGAAATTAGCTACGCATAATGTTTATCAAACACGAATAATAATAATGATAAAACATGATTAAAGTGAAAATAAAAGAGTAAGAAATTCAATACCAAATGAAAACATGATTGCAATGAGTATCTAGAGTAGCAAACGATATAAAAGAAATGAAAGAAAACCAATGATTCTCCAAAAATAAACTAAAAATTACTATGATTGAAATTTCCCTAACGGTTGATACTGAGGTATGTGGTCCGATAACCGAAAACGACTCGAGCCACCTCAGAACTTCTGGGCAGTACTAAACGGGTCGAACTTCTGGGCAGTACTAAACGGCCCTGAACTTCTGCGCAGTACTAAACGACCCTGAACTTCTGCGCAGTACTAAACGACCCTGAACTTCTGGGCAGTACTAAACGGCCCTGAACTCATGCGCAGTACTAAACGGCCCTGAACTTCTGGGCAGTACTAAACGGCCCTGAACTTCTGCGCAGTACTAAACGGCCCTGAACTTCTGGGCATTACTAAACGACCCTCAACTTCTGGGCAGTACTAAACGACCCTGAACTTCTGGGCAGTACTAAACAGGGGTAAGGAGCCCCGCTCTCGTGCTCTACTCGGAAACCGCCTAGACTACCCAGACACTTCCACCATGGCCTTGCCCCGTTACCGGGGTAAGGAGCCCCGCTCTCGAGGCAACACTAGTCTACCCGGACATTTCCGCCATGGCCCTGCCCCGTTACCGGGGTAAGGAGTCCCGCCAAGACCTCGGTTACCACCTAGGTTCTACCTGGGTAGGCCGGGCCCCCGTACTGGGCTGAGCAGCCACGTGCTCGAAGCATGACCCGGACTGCCTAGGCCTTCCCCGGACACAAACCGATGTGGCCCTGCCCCGTTACCGGGGTAAGGCGCCCCGCCCTCGAGGTACACTAAAGAAACTACCGCTGTGGGCCTGCCCCGTTACCGGGGTAAGGAGCCCCGCCCTCGAGTACTACCGCCATGGCTCTGCCCCGTTACCGTGCATAGCCTACCCAGCTGGTCTGGCTACCTGGTAACACTAAGCTTTACCTGGTACACACCTAATCAATTTTACCTGGTCTTTCTAGGCTATGGACTTAGGTGGACCTGACGTCATAAGCACACATGCTTACGTCACTTACCCATTTATGGGTCATAAAGTGGTGGCCCATGAACGTAATCATGGGCCGCGACCCATAAATGGAAACCCTAATTTCAGGCCTATAAATACCCCTCTGGTCATTTTCAGAGGGGATCAGTTGTCAATCATTTGCATCACTCACACATACACGTTCAAGAGAAGTTTTCCTACTCTCTTACGTCTCACCCGCTAATCATACGTCACCTTAGGCTCGTCAAGACCTTGGTAGGTTTGCACTGCTCTCGCAGGAGATCGTATCGATTAGCCAACACCCTAAACCCTTGAGCCCCGACAATCGTTGCTCAAACATTGGCGCCATCCATGGTACCGTTATAGAACAACGGTTTTTCACTAAGTTTTCTCCTTAACCCTTCACCCTCAATAGATTCAGGCCCTGCCATGAACCCCCCACCGAGCAGAGATGATCCTCCTCCATCGGTAGACATCAACACCCCCCCCCCCCCAAACTCCGCAGTCACTGGAACATGAGAGGGGACGGGAAATGCTAGATAGATCAGCGAAGAAAACCTATCTGGTGTTCGGACCAGACTTTACCCTTTCGGGTCTAACGACATAGCCGAAGTGGAAGTGCCTAGCACGGGAGAGGCAGGCCGGTCAAGTTATCAAGGCTTCCAGATGGGAAGGCCTCCAAGTATCACTCCAACCCAGAGCTTCCCACAACTTGTTAGATTGGAAACCTCCACTCTAACCCAACAGCCATCTCCCACTCCCACTCAAACCCCTTCCAGGGAACATCCATCAGTAGAAGAAGCTTTGAAGATAGGCTTGTCCCAACAAAAAACACCTCCACCGACTCCACCCGCACAAAACGACTTCTTAACAAGGCTCATAGAAACATTGAAGCCCAAGCCTGCGCCACAACCAATTCCTGAGGTCAATGCGAGTGTCTTGCTGGGACAGTTGGTTAATGAGTCGCAAAGGCAAAAGGCACCAGAGCCTACCCCTCCTCTACTGTTAGTGCAAGAAATGCAGTGACTCGATGTTATATTATGTTTTGATTACTTAGTTTTGTATTAGACTATGTATAGATAGCTTAGTGGGCTGCTCACGGACTTGCATGTCCGTGAGGCCCAATAGAGCCCAAGCCCAAACTGGCAGGACATGTTACTCTATAAATAGAGGTGTTCAGATCAGTTTAGGGTTGTTGGTTTTGATAGAGAATTCGTGTTAGGCTTTTGGATTGTAATAGCGATTGTTAATCAGAAGCATTAGAATTCGGTAATTGTGTTCTTACGTTTTATTACTTGCGATTATAACCTGTGCGTTTATTGATTACGAGTTTCCGCCTCGTTGTTAGTATAGATTTGGTTCAGGGTTAAATTCAGGTTTTAATCGATTCTGGAAATTTAGGGTTCTTAGCAATTTTGAGTTTATTAGGGTTTCTGGACATCTTCGGCGGCGATTAGGGTTTCTAGATGTCTTCGTGGATTTAACATCTTCGTGGGATTAGTTCGTGGATTTTCTTCATGGGCTTAGTTCGTGGACATGACTAGTGGACTAGTTCGTGGATTTAATTCGTGGAGACATCTTCGTGGATTTTCGTGGATACTTCTTCGTGGATCTTCGTGGATACTTCTTCGTGGATCTTCGTGGATACTTCTTCGTGGATACTTCTTCGTGGATACTTCTTCGTGGTTTCTCGTGAACACTTCTTCGTGAACATTTTCGTGAGTTAGACGCATCTTCGACGAACAACATCTTCGTGACCCTTCCTCAACGAATAACATCTTCGTGATCCATCCTCGACGAACAACATCTTCGTGACCCTTCTTCGACGAACAACATCTTCGTGTTCCATCCTCGCCGAACAACATCTTCGTTGACCATCATCTTCGTGACCCATCTTCGTATAACATCTTCGTGCACTTCTTCGCTGAAATGGATCCTAAACAATCTGTTAACGTACCTCCGAAGTTACTTAACTCATCGCAATATTTTGAATGGGCTGAACTATTTGAACAATTCTGTCGTTACAATGATGTGCAAATGTGGGTATGCATTCAAGAAGTCTATGAACATCCGCGTCAAACTATAGACAATGTAACTGCAAAAATTCCCGTCAATAAAATGTCACCTGAATATCGACGAGAATATGATTCTGAAAACAGAGCAATAGCTAGTCTAAAGATGGCTCTGCCAGTTGACATGCAACATCTTTTCAAGAATCTGGAGGCTGCTAAGAATACTTCACATGATCTATGGAAAGCAATTGAAAAACAATATGCCGGAACCCCGGCTCAGCAAAAGAGTCGAGCGAATATCCTCAAACGACAATTCAATACTTTCAGATCAGGAGTTAATGAACCTTTTGAGGATACTGTTACCAGATACTTCAATCTTCTTGCAGAACTCGCTAGATATAAAATCGATGTAGCAAGTGAAAAGGTTGAGCGATTCTTGGATGCATTGCCTAAGCGTTGGGAGATATACGTAAACCTCATAAAAGATGAAATCGACAAAAACACTGACGAAGTTTTAACTTTAGAAGCACTGCTGGAACGATTCAGAGGTTATGAATTGACCCGCTTCACAACAAACATGATCACCGATCAAACACCCTACGGGCAAACCTCATAATCAAACACCTCCGACAACGCAACTGCTTTCTTTACGGATAAGGATCCACCGTCCTCGGAAACACCTTATGGCACTCGACCTACCACTGCAACACCAGCTGTTCCAGCCACACATCAGAAAATGACAATGAGTGTTAAATCTACAGAGGAAAGTCTCGAAATTTTGTCTTGCTTTTTGACTGCATATGGAAATCAGGTACAAGGAAAAATTGCCGATCCAGGGCTATGGGATGAGGATTTCAGCCAAGTTGATCAGGATGATCTTGAAGAAATGGATTTACAATGGCAAACCGCCATGATTACTAATAGAATAAAGAGATTCATGGCAAGAACAGGCCGAAGTTTAAGAACAGGAAAGGCAGGCTTCGACAAATCTAAGGTGCGGTTTTACAATTGTCAACAACCTGGTCATTTCGCAAGAGAGTATCAACAGTCTAAAGTTGAACGTACTTCAAATCAAGACAAAAGCGGTCCTTCACAAGCCTCACAACCACAACGCAGCTTAGCTTCACAGGCAATGATCGTCCAACACGACGATCACACATACGACTGGACAATTTGTGCCAATCAAGCACTCATGGCTTCGGTTGAAGAGATTCACAGTGAAACAAGTGACTCAGGTTCCGATAATGACACAAGTTCCAATTCTGATAACGATACAAGCTCAAATGAAGATGATCAGGAAGCTAAAGACACTACGGACGAGAAAACACTATGCAATTGTACGGTGGATATGTCTAACGAAAATTTTGTTGCCAAAATGGCTGGCCTTCAAACCGAGAAGTCTAAGGTACTTCTTGACCTTGCATCTGTTAAAGAATTGTGTAAATCTTTTATTGTCTTAACTCTTGAACATGACAAATTGTTCACTTCAGTATCAAGTTTGGAAACACAGAAAACCAAACTTGAAAAGGAAGTTGCAATCCAGGTTTTCTTAAAAGATGACTACATAAGAAAATTTAAACAAACTGAAAAAACAAGGGTTCAACTTCTAGCAAATGTAGGTCTTTTAACACAAAAAGTCGCCATGTTGTACGACAGTCTTGAAAACGAAAAGAAATTTTTTGCCATGAAAGTTCAAGAGTTACATGCTTGTCAAATTAAATTAACTGAACATGAAAGCAAGATGGAACAATTCCGCACCTCTTCTGTCACCTTGAACTCCATGATAAGTCGTCAACGCACTTCTGGTACTACCACAGGTTTAGGTTATAACGAAACTCCACCTCCATACAATAATGACTTTAGTTTCTTTAGAACCCAACCTCCAATGAATGACGAAAGCGAATCATCAAATAGCAAAGGCCATGAATCTGCTCCATCTCAAGAAAAGCAACCCGAAAAGATTCCATCAAATGATATATCTTCGGATTCTGAACCATCTCCACAGAACAAAATGGAAAACTTAAACTTCTTCAAATGTCGTGAAAGGGGACACGTAGCCTTGGTATGCACAAACAAACGAAAGGAACCTCAAGTTAAAGTCACGCCCACACCGAAACCTAAGTTCACTCCCACAAAACCCGTTCACATTCTACGAAATCCACAACATGAGCGTCCTGATACATATGCAAAACCTTCGGGGTATACTAAACCGAGCACAGGAAACTTTAACCAACGTCCTCATCAACGGCCTCAACAACCATTCGTTCCATCCTTTCGTCAACACAATTCTGAACAACGTTTCCAAATTCCTCCACGATACCATCACACCACTCATCACCAAAACTTTCACCACTCTCCTCCACGAACACATTATGGGCTGCGTTATCATCACTCATCATCCAACCGTTTTAATTCATCACAAATGAGTCATAGAGTTCCATACAACTCTAACAGTCATTTCTCCTCACGCCACACATCTTACGCTTCTCATCAAAACAAGGGAGTGTACAAAGAAGTCACTTATGTGACTGAAAATGGACAATCCAGGTCTGTTATGGCCTGGGTTCCCCATGAGAACTAATGATTTACATTTACTGTGCAGGAACCGAGTCACCAACTCGTCAACAACTGGTACGTTGACAGTGGCTGTTCCAGGCACATGACAGGAGAAAGAGAGCTGCTCAATAACTTCGAATCAGGAAAGAAAGGACGAGTAAATTTTGCAGGAGATAAAGGTGGAGAGATAACTGGAATTGGATCAGTTACAAATGGTAAAATCACACTGAAGGATGTATTTTATGTTAAGCAGCTAGAGCACAACTTGCTGAGTGTTTCTCAAATCTGCGACAACGATAATCCCGTGCACTTTACCAAGAAAGAAGTTTTGATTCTTAAGTCAGAGATTGATATCCCAGAGGAACTGATACTGATGCGTGCTCCAAGAACGAAAAACACATACATTATGGATATGAACAACACTGATCTCACCGTCGACTCAACATGTCTATTGTCAAAGTCAACTAGTGAAGAGGCCATGATTTGGCACAGAAACATGGCACACTTACATTTTCGGAAAATGAATGAGATCGCAAAGAAAGGGCTAGTCCATGGAATTCCACTCAAACGCTTTGAGTATGAAGATAAATGTGTTCCTTGTAAACTCGGAAAGCAACACAAGCAACATCACAAGTCCAAGGCCATCAATACAATCGAGACACCATTCGGGCTAATGCATACTGATCTCTTCGGTCCAATTGCCCAAAGAAGCTTCGGAGGAAAATATACTGTCTAGTGATTACCGACGATTACAGTCGCTACTCGTGGGTTTACTTTCTAGCTACAAAGAGCGAAACTGCTGGCACGCTAATCAACTTCTTTGACATGATCAAAAATGTCTACAAAGCAAATGTCAAGCACCTACGCAGCGATAACGGGACAGAATTCAAAAATTCCACGATGACCTTCTACTGCTTAACACATGGGATAGTTCAACAACACAGCGCACCATACGAACCACAACAAAATGGAGTCGCTGAACGGAAAAACAGAACCTTGATAGAGGCTGCACGCACTATGTTAGCTGATTCACTTCTCCCTGTCACATTTTGGGGGGAGGCCGTGAATACAACTTGCTACGTCCTTAATCGAGTGTTAACGGTGAAACGGTTTGATAAAACAAGTTATGAATTGCTTAATGGTCGTAAGCCGAATCTTGCTGGTCTAGAACCCTTTGGGGCTCCTTGCACTGTTTTAAAAACGAATTATGTCACCAAGTTCGCACCCAAAGCTGTCCAGGGATACTTTCTTGGATATGTAGAGGGCTGCGCTAACAAAAGGGTTTACTTAAAACTTTCACGAACCGTGGAAATTGTTTTTAACTTGGAAATAACAAGCTACACGTTTGAAAAACAAAATGGTCCAGATATAGCTTTCAACTATGATGCTTTATTTAAATCTTTTAACCTTTCTCCGAGTGTGACTTGTACAGGAACAGAGAACCCGAGTTTCTCTTCTGATGATGATGATTCAGTATTTCCTCGTACCCATGTCATTCAAGAAATCGCTACTGAACCTGCTGTCATCGAAGACCAAGCAGATGATCAAGACGAAGTGGCAGAACCACTCGTCACCGAAGAACTACCCGATGATAAAGAAAATGTGGAAGAACCACATCCTGCAACAGCTCAGGCCGATGCGGCAGAAGCGCACGGTGTGTCTCGAATTCACAAAGTCCACTCTTTGGACAACGTAATTGGCGATATTATTGCCCCTGTTCAAACTCGATCGCAATTCGAGGAACTACAAGGCATGTACGCTTTTGCTACAACATCCGAGGACTTCAACAATTGTCGCTATCTCTGCTTCGTTTCCCAAGACGTCCCTGCCAACATTCACATGGCCCTTAAAGATGCTAACTGGGTACATGCATTTCAAGAAGAATTGGCTCAATTTGAAAAACTAGGGGTCTGGGTACTCGTGATTCTCCCCGACGACGCCTACGCCATAGGCACCAAATGGGTTTTCCGATGCAAACGAGATGACCGTGGAATTATTACTCGCAACAAAGCTCGCTTAGTGGTACAAGGCTTTTACCAGGAAGAAGGATTAGATTTTCAGGATGTTTTTGCCCCAGTCGCTCGCCTCGAGGCTGTTCGTCTCTTCTTAGCCTATGCATCTCACATGGGACTCACTGTTTACCAACTTGATGTTAAAAGTGCCTTCCTATACGGTAAAATCGATGACACCGTCTATGTTCAACAACCCCCTGGCTTCGAAGATCCACAACACCCTGATAAGGTTTACAAGCTCAACAAAGCTCTATATGGTCTTCACCAAGCCCCTCGTCTGTGGTATGGAACATTATCAAATTTTCTCTTAGAATCCGGTTTCAAGAGAGGTCGTATCGATAGCACCCTGTTCATCAAGGACTCACCCAAGGCTAAACTATTAGTTCAAGTCTACGTGGATGATATTATCTTCGGTTCCACTGATAATCAGATGTGTCAGGATTTTGAAAAGCTCATGAAAGACAAATTCGAGATGAGCGCCATGGGTGAACTGAAGCTATTTCTAGGCTTACAAGTCGAACAACTACCCGACGGGATGTTTGTTCATCAATCAAACTATTTCACTAAAGTGCTGAAGAAGTTCAACATGACCGATGCCAAGTCCATCACTACTCCCATTTCACAGCAGCACAATCTGGAACCAAACGCACAAAACGATCCAGACGTGGATCCCACTGTTTATCGCGGCATTATAGGATCTTTAATGTATCTAACTGCATCTCGACCTGATATAATGTTTGCTGTCTGTTTATGTGCTAGGTTTCAAGCTTGTCCTAAAATGTCTCATCATTCTGCTGTAAAGAGGATTCTTCGCTACCTCAAAGGCCGACCGCGGATGGGTCTCTGGTATCCCAAAGGAAGCGACCTCTTTCTCGAAGCATTCACCGACTCCGATTTGGGTGGATGCAACATCGATCGAAAGTCAACCTCCGACGGTTGTCAATTTTTGGGAGGATGTCTCGTGTCATGGCAATGCAAGAAACAGACAACTGTTTCCGTCTCATCCTGCGAAGCCGAATACATAGCTGCGGGTAGCTGTGTCTCACAGGTCATTTGGATTCAACAACAGATGCTGGATTACGGTTTATTCTATACCTCTACTCCTATTAATATAGATAATGAGGCTGCCGTTTCTGTTATTAAAAATCCTGTTAAACATAGTAAAACCCGTCATATAGATTTTAAACACCACTTTATCCGAGACTATTATGAAAAGAAATTGATCGACATCCTTCGTGTCTCTTCCGAAAACAACTTAGCCGATCTCTTCACTAAAGCTTTTGACAAAACCCGCTTTGAATCGCTTCTTCATCGTATTGGACTTCGAAACATAGATTAACCAACGTTTTTTTCCTAAAAAAAAAAAAAAATTAGAGTAACTGAGTTAGACTCTTAAATTCGAGATGAAGATATCTTTTGCTTATGACTCTTAGTCTTAGATCGGGTTTTTGCCACTTGCAGTATAATTTTTCACAGTTTTTAGTTTAAATTCAAGTGTCTTGTGGCCCTTCGCTTTATTACTGAATTCAGTTGTGTGGTTTGCTGTCTTAGAGCTCTACAGTTTCCAACCATTAAACGACTTAAGTCTGCTGATTGCAACAAAGGTTGAGAATGGATTTCTGTTACGAAGTCATGTGCTACACTAACAGATGGGAGACACTTATATCAAATTTAAAACATTTTATTGGTGTGTTAATAAGTGTTTGAATTCACATAAGCGGCCTTTGGAACTTGAGTAAGTACACACACGGGATGCCTTGATCATCTAGCCACCTAAGGTCTTCACGGGTCTGGGATCGGTTGGTAGAAAGCTCGTTAAAGGGTTCCATAGAAAGTCGTAGAATTCTAACATCTTAAAAAGGCTTCATAGAAGCTCAGTCATAGACTTGCACAATTAAACCAATGCGTTAAACTGTTTTCCACAAATTTGATATAGGCTATCTTAATGCTAGCTTCATATGTTGCACTGTCAAGGTTACTTTGTACCATGGAAGGATTCACAAATACCTTGAGTATCTCCCACTTTTGTCGAATGGTTCTTAACTTCTGAGTGCTTTTAGCCTAAATCAATGACAGTTTACTTGTATTTAAAACACAACTTTTTGGTGTACGGCTGAACGGTTAAATTGGACAACTACACAAACATGGATTTAAATTAAATTATCCTTGAAACCCCGATAAGCAATCTGATCGAATGTTAAATGTATACTACACTTGTTCGTTTAGTTAAAATTTTGATTCCAGTTTCTGTTTTAAGTTCCTTTTACTTTTATTTTTACTTTGGAAAACGTTGGGTTACAATTTTAAGTCCATTGGGCCCAAGTGTTCAGGCCTAGTCCTCTCAGGCCCACTCTTGGCCTATATATAACTTCAAGGGTGAAATTATTTTTTCACTTTTCACTTTCAAAAATTTTACACATTCTCGGCGATCTTATCCCTCACGAAGTTCTTATTAAGGTTGACTATTCCCTCATGTAAGTTCTTCTGTTCTTCGTTGATATTCATACTTGTTCGTCCAGATCTTCATAAATTGCTTAGTTGAATTTGTGATTATGTGTTAATCTTCAAAATTATGGGTTTTTCTCATACATGTACGTCCAGATCTTCAAAATTTTTGATAAACATGTTTATGTTCTTGATGTGTTCGTTCAACATTGTTGTATCTTGCCTCGCTGATCTTCGTCGTTGTTGTTAGTAATTGAATTGTTTGCATGATGTTCTTCGCTTATATTCATATGTGCCCAGATTTAGATTGCATGCCTTAGACAAATTAGCTTGCTCCTAGACGAACAACTTGTTCGTCCCTGTCTTCGTGACTTCAGACGAACACCTTGTTCGCGATGTCAGACGAACAACTTGTTCGTGATATCAGACGAACAACTTGTTCGTGACGTCAGACGAACAACTTGTTCGTCTCCTTAAGTGTATCTTAGACGAAGACCTTGTTCGCATGCTTGTTTGTTTTAGACGAAGAACTTGTTCGTGTGCTTGTGTGTTTTAGCCGAAGAACTTGTTCGTGTACTTGTTCGTTCACTTATGTGTGTGTCTTAGACGAACAACTTGTTCGTTCACTTATGTGTGTATCCTAGACGAAGACCGTGTTCGCCCCACACATGTTCGTGCTCACTCACGGCAATACATGTTCGTGTCTATTAGATCTGATGTGTTTGCTTTCTGTTTCAGATTTTACAAATGGCGAAGATCTTTGATAAAAGGCATAATCAGGCGATCAACTTTTCACTTAACGAGGCTTCTTCACTCCGCTTTCGGGAAACGATCTTATGGCTTCAACACTCTAGGATGTCCTACATTCTAAGAGAAGATCTACCAATCAACGTTGCGTTGGTCGCTGAGTTTCTACGCAATCTTACTCACGTAGATCTCCAAATTCCGGGGTCAGATAAAATCAAAGATGGCATGCGCACAGTCGTCACTGGTCGTGAAATTATCTTCAGCAGCACTGATCTACGACAAATATTTCACCTCGGTACTGCTTCCAAAGAAAGCGCACCGTCATCGTTTGGTCCAAGATTCCTTGCCCGCAAACTGCCATTACTGGGCTATGCCGGGCCAGTCTTCACTACTACCACTACATTTCACAAGGGTAAATTTTTCGGACCTTGGCGGTATCTGGTTCATGTGTTCATCACAGTTTTCAAGCACTCTAAAACATCTCACGATAAGATTGACAATAAGCTTCTTTCGATGATGCCGAGTCTGGTTCTGAACAGACCGTACCCGGTGGCGGAATACGTTTTTCAAACAATCCAAGCTGATCTGATTAAACCGCAAGAGCTTATGGTGTACCCCCGCTTTATCATGATCATACTCAGGCACTTTCTTCCTGAGATTCCACCAAATTCTTGTGAACGAGTACAACAGATCGGCGGGCCAAAAGTATTCAAAACTTGTCTCACGATTCACGCAGCCAAGCCCGGGGAAGCTCAAGCTGAGGATACCCCACTCTTCGGATCGATTGTTGACTTAAATTTTCGTGATAATGATGTTGACAGGGAAGCAGATGTTTTGGACGGGGAACCGCGCACAGAGAATACTGAGCCAATTGTTCCTCCTTCAACAAGCAAGTCAAAACCTCGGCCTAAGCGCAAGGTCAAGATTCCTGTTGCTGTGGATTCCACTTCAAGTGATACATTATACAGGGAGATTGATAACTACCATGAGAGTCCTCCGCTCTCTGCCATTGCCGAGCGGTCACCTATTCCTCCACCTGGGAGTCATCAATCTATTGCTACTGAGGTGATCGCTCCATCCCCTGCTCGTAATGCTGATGCTGCTGTTTCTCCTACTCAGGTTAACGATGCGGCCACAGAGGAGCTTAATCTTGATGATAACGAAGTTACTTATTCGTTTCACCCATCGAACCGTGGGAAACGTCCAGCTCCTGGCAATGCCGAGTCTGGGTCCTCTACAGAAACTGCACGCCCTCACAAGAAACGGGCCACGGAGAAAAGGACCACGGAGAATCCACCCCTTACAATTAATGATTTACTTTCACTTGTTTTGCAGCTTTCTGATCAGGTTGCCACACTCATGCAGTCTGACGCTGATAAAATCCCTGCGATATCTTCTCTGAAGCACAGGTTCAATTGCTCTCGAAGCGGTCATCTGCTCAGGGGGAGGAACCGTGCAAACCATCTGCAATCAGACAGCGACGAGATGATCCCGAAGATGATCAAGATGTTGCACGTCAACGAGAGCAGATTGCCTCTACATCTCGAGCACTGCCTACTAATCCTACAGCAGATCAGGGGGAGCAATCAAAGCAGCACAAACAAAGTGGAGAAAATAAGATCAAAGATTGGGGAAAGCACTGATGACACTGGATTTTTGAAGATGACGGAGGAGAATATGTTTTCAAGAACCAGCGAGCACTGAGGAAGTAAACATTGAAGAAAATGGAGATACGTTTCGAAACCGAGCTTAGAAGAACGCAAGGTGGTTTAGAAAGCTCGATCCAAAGAAGCAAGAGCCACTGATCGAAAGTTTTTCACCAGAGAACGCCAGCACTTGGGAATAATTAGCTGGTTGTTTGACTCTGAATTGCAGGTGGTTGTGATCAAAAGATTTGACGGAGTTCAGTACTTAACAGAAATCGGGAAAATTTCAATTCATTTCCCGAGATCAGAAACTCATCGACTTGTCAAAGCTGAAGCTAATCAACAGAGGGAAGGATGAATATGCAAACTGGGGTTGAGAGCACGCTTAGAGACGAAGTG
>CAJVGC010000001.1:43447419-43479856 GCA_910822075.1 Senecio squalidus
TCAAAATCCCAATCCAGAGTTATTACGACTGTTCGCAGCAACTAGCAGAAGGAGAAATGACAAGAGAAGCTATATGCCTGTATCAATATTAAGTTCGAAATTTTGTGACTGGGTGTCAAGATATCCGATGCCAGACAAGCAGAAGGTCCCCTCCATTGTAGGCACTTATGACGGCACAAGGGATCCAGACGACCATATGGCCTTGTTTGAGCAGGCCATCATGACAGAAAAATGGGTAGACCCGGTAGCCTGTAAAAATGTTTCCAGGAACATTGCAAGGGTTTGCCAGAGATTGGTTTGCTGGCCTTCCAGAAAGGAGCATTAGAGACTTTGCTGATCTAAAGGCAAAATTTGTGTATCAATTCTTTCAGCAAAAGAAACAACGCAGGACACATCTGGAGGCCCACCTAATCCGGCAGAAGGAAGGGGAAGCTTTGCGAGACTTCATCCTGCGGTACACACAGGAATGCCAAAAGATCCCAGGTTTGCCAGAAAGCCAACAAATTTCAGGTTTCACCTTTTCCCTCTTGCCTGGTCAGTTGCAGGAAAAACTTGCAAAAAGGACTACCGCCACCTTCAAGGAAGCCACAGATAGAGCCTATGACTTCTTAAGATCAAGGGAAACTGTCTCTTTGGCAAGAGGGGTGCCTGGAAAGAAGGACAAGCTTTGGAACGGTGGGTCAGCGTCAGGTAGACAGGACCAACAGCGGGAAGATAGGCGAAATGACAGACGGGATAACAGCGGCAACAGAAGGTTTAGCCCTTATGACAAAACTTCATCCGAGCCATTTCTCAACAAGACCCCGAAAGAGATCCTGCAGACAGAGCGTGTAGGCTCTACTTTTAAACCTCCACCACAAATGGCACACAGGTCTGGTACAAAAAACATGAACAGGTACTGTGAATTTCACGAGGACCATGGACATGACACCAATGCCTGTCGGGAATTGAAAGGAGAGATAAGAAGGGCGCTGGACGAAGGGAAGTTGGAACACCTAGTGCCAGCTTCCAGAAAACAAACCAACAGGACCCCAACCCAGAAAACGTATGCCTGGCAAAAGAGGGGGGAGGATACTGAACGACCGGGACCGCCAGAAGGTCACATCCTTATGATTGAAGATCAGACATACATAGACTAAACCTAGATCAAGGTCTGATAAATTTTTATTCTATGTTTTCTTGTTTCGTCAAAATTTAATCTTATTTTCTGTCAAGGACATGGATACCATGCCTTATAATAAAACGTTTGGTCTGATATTATCCCAATTATGCACTGCATTATCTTTCTATTTTATGAACATTGTTCAAACATCACAAGCATTAGGCCAAATAAGACACTCATGTCTAAGCCAAAACATGCGAACACGTCTTTTCATCTACTTGAGAAAAGATAAGCACTTATCATAGGGAAGCGACATACCTCGCGAGTAATACAAATAAACGGTTAACCAAATAATGTATCATTGATGTAATATGCTTAAATAGCAAACAAATAATAAGATAAATATCCAACGGATAAACATTTATTATTAAGAAACCACTCATAGAGTCAAGCAAAATATCCAAAACATAAAGCTTATAAAGCTGCTATTCATAACAGAAAGGGAAAAATATTCAAACATATATAAAAAAAAAAAGCAACCACTACACTGATGGCATAGACACTGGTGGTGTAACAATAGCAAGAAGATCATCAATAGAAATATCCAAGTCTTGGAAAATGCGCTCCAGGATAAGAAAATTTTTCTTTTCAAACAAAGCATTAGCACCTCGCATCTGACTTTGCGCCAAAGGATCAAGAAAGGGTAGAACTGCATCACTAGCAACGGATCGCAACTTGGTCCCTACAATATGTTTGCCAAATGCATGAGTAGCCCGATTAACTTCCAACATCAAATTCATCACATCAGGATGATCAAGTAATAGCTTGAACAGCTCAGGTGAAGCAGCAAGAAGGTCTCTTCTACCCTGAAAGACAACATCAAGTTGTTGGCGCTGAGACTCAACTACCTGTCTCTCAACCTCTAAAGATTTGGTCACTGTCGCCAACTCCTTATCCTTTACAGCCAGGATATTTTCATACTCCTGCGCCCTCCTTACCAATCCATCCCTCTCTTTCTCTAGGTGGGAAATCTTGGCAGAAAGATCACTAATCTCCTTGTCCCGGCCGGAAACAATCTCGCGTTCGACCTCCAGATCTTTCCTAACCTCAGCCAAACTTTCCACCTCTTTCTTCAGATCCGAGTAATCAACTTTCAATTTATCATGATCTTCACATGTACGCTGCCTAGCAAGTATATGTCCCATAAAGCCATGAAAAAGGCTCATATCGGCATCATCCAATAATTCAGAAGTTCCTTGCAACTTTGACTGCATAACAAGTTGAGGTGGGACAACATTGTCCATGAAATCCCTAACAGATCCAACAGTTTGTCCATCGTCACCCACAGCAAATGACCAGGCAGGCACAAAACGTTGACCAGATGGCGTGCCAACAAATGCAGAAGGCTGAACAGTATTGCCACAAGCAGGAAGAGCCATGATAGTAGATCCATGGGGCGCCATCTGAAGGCCCCCGTAACGCCTTACAAGATTTGTTCCAAGAAGTGGAGAAGCAGGGAACAACATTTTTTTCGATTTGGGTGTAGGAAGGTCATAATCCTCAACATTTATTAATGGCCTCTTTCCTAACACAGATGCACCATCAAAGCATGGCTCATGACCATCTTCAGATCCAATATCCTCCAACTCAACTGCATAAAAGAAAGACAAGTTAGTTACTACACACAGCGAAAAATAATCATAACTCATAAGTACCTTGTCTCTGACGAGAAGAATCCTGCTCTCCAAGCATGTAACCATTGGGATCAAAGTCATCACCTACACAAACAAAAAACATCAGTTATATATAGCTATTATTTAAATAGACCAAAAAAGGTTTGAAATAATACCAGCAGGGGATACTACGAGATCTCCATCCTCAGTATTCTCTGGAAGCGGAAGCCTAACCTCCAGGCCCTGCTCCTCTCTTCCTGTCGGAGAAACACCAGGGACATCAACACCAGCTGCTTTGTACATCTGGCAAGCTACGGCAGGCGGATGATCCTCTACTTCACATGCTTCATCCCCCACTAAGAAATCTAGCAACCCCATCACTGCAAGAAAGAAACGATATAAATGACAATCAACTTCACGAAATAATAAAAACAAAAAAGGATTTTACAGAGACCCACGTTTCTTTGATGTCTTCGACACAATGACAGGAACCGTCTCCTCTTCAACATCCTTAATAATTCCAGCCATCGCCAGCACCCCCTCGGGGCATATCCTATACCTCACAGACATACGGCGGAGGCGTGCATATGCCTCCGCCTTAGGAACGGAAAGCTCGGGGAGTTCATTTACTCCGTTGGGTATCTTAGATGGCCAGCTAAAAAGGGCACTTGACCAAAGCTTAATAAACGATCTATCCACGAAAATAAAGTCAAACCGCCAGTTCTTAAGACTATCGGGAGGATCCTCAACCAGTTTCCATTCTTTGCTTCTCTCTCTCTGTTCTAGGCTAAACCAGTCTCTAGATTTACACAGTTTATAAAAATGCCTAAACAAATCTACAGAACAAGCAATTTTCATCCCAACCAACAACATCTCAAACATTATAACCTTAGCAGCACCTACAGGATGCATTTGGGCAAATCCAATTTTGTAGTGAGTTAGCACTTTCATATAAAAGGAGCTACATGGAAGCCTAAGGTTTGAATGGGTAAGAAGGTTAGTGTATAAAGTAATTTTTCCTGAAGGAGTCTCAGTGGCACGTTGGTCTATGGTAGGCGCTATAGGATTGAAGGAACTAAGGCATGGAAACCTAGTTATTAAATCCGCTAACTTAACATCAGTAATGCCACTACTGCATTTCCTAACATCTTTCTCTTTTCGGGAAACCATTTCAGCTTTTGAACCCATTATAACAAACTGCTACAATTCAAATAAGATAAATATAAGACTCAAGTTGCAAGGATGGAAAAAACAACGATAACTTACCCACAAAAAACGACGCTTCTGATTTGAACGAGAAAACTCACCTGTTCCCAAAAACAAAAAAGAGGGCCTTAAAAAAAAAAAAAAAAAAAAATTTCGCCGGCACAAAAGGCCGGTTATATGCCGGCTAACAAAAAATTTTCGCCGGCACAAAAGGCCGGCTATATGCCGGCTAACAAAAAAAATTTCGCCGGCACAAAAGGCCGGCTATATGCCGGCTGTGAAAACCAAGTCGCCGGCACAAAAGGCCGGCTATATGCCGGCTAACAAAAAATTTTCGCCGGTAGCCGGCTAAAAAAAAAAAAAAAAAAAAAAAAAAAAAAAAACTTACCGAAAAGCAGAAGAGTTAGGCTTCAAAACCTAATTTTTAAAACCTAACTGGGGGCATGATAGTGTTAGTAGGTGATGGCTTATATTTATAGCCTATCAAACCTAACATTTGGGTTCGGCCCACTAAGTCTCAATCTGACAAAAGGACCAGAACCCGGAACGTGAACCCGACACCAGAAGCCCCGCGACCAGGAAAAATGGCCCGGCACCTGGCCCCGTGTCCGGGAACCAGGCCGGGCAAAATGGCCCCTTGTCCGGGAACCAGGCCCCGTGTCCCGGAACCAGGCCCCGTGTCCGGGAACCAGGCCCCGTGTCCCGGGAACCAGGCCCCGTGTCCGGAACCAGGCCCCGTGTCCCGGGAACCAAGCCCCGTGTCCGGGAACCAGGCCCCGTGTCCAGGAACCAAGTCCCGTGTCCGGGAACCAGGCCCCGTGTCCCGGCACAATGGCCCCGTGTCCGAGACCAGGCCCCATGTCCGGGCAAAATGGCCCCGTGTCCGGGAATCCAGCCCCGTGTCCGGGAATTTGGCCCCGACACCCGAGCCTCGGCCCCGCGTCCGGGAATCCGGCCCCGTGTCCGGGAGTTTAGTCCCGACACCATGACCCGGTGTGCGGCACTCATAGCCCGGTGTCCGGCATTCGTGGTCCGATGTTCGGCACTTGGTAGCACTTACGCCTAGGCTGTCACTAATGCTTTTGGCCCGGCACTCCAGAGCCAATACTTATACCTTGTATCTAATAAGTACCGTATTCCTTCAAACCAACACTCATGCCTTGGGATTCATCTCATAGTGTCATACTCCTGACATCCTACCAGTCAGACACTCAAGCCCAATCCTTGAGTGTAACCGTCAGAGCATTAATAAAGTTATATAATGATATAGACGTTAATAACCGTAGGAATCCTATTGATGAGCCATAAATGGTCATCATTGCCATACGTTGTTGATACCTGGTAGTGTTGGGTATAAATACTCCACACTTCAGGTTTTGGAGGACAACTTTATCATCTTCCTCACATACTCACTGACCGGAATACTTAACCATATTCCGTCAAGCCTTTCCGATCAATCTCTTGTCCACCTTAGACTCGCCAAGAGTCTGTTAGGTTCGCACTGCTTGAGCAGGAGGCCAAGAGAGTGATCAATCTAACCCACGTTACTGAGCCTGCCGATTCTTGCTCTAACATTATACTTTTTCTAAAAGGCAACAAAATATGAATGGTATTAACTAATAAAGTAAGAAACTATCAAGATGCGAGGTACAAACGATACCACCATAAATTCGATCAAACGATTTGAAAACAACCACGACCATAACTTCAATTAGCCGAATCTATAACTACCACGACCCTAAAAGTTATAACAAATTAGTCAATTTAAACAAAATTAAATGATTATTTGAAATACATATTTAAAAAATAAATAAAAAAACATAATTTTAAAACTTATAAAATGAAACTTGATATATTAACTTTTTTTTTCTCAAAATACATTTTATGTACTTTATTGTAAAAGAAATGATATTGTTAGAAGAATTATATTCTTAATATACTAATAATGCTTAAATAATAAAATTAATTTTAAGGAATATAAAAAAATAAAATTAAATATAAATAAAAGATTACATAATTAATATCATTTGAGACATTTAAGTCCTATTACCCCTAGCTTACAACCATCGGCCTTACGTCATTATTTATGTCAACTTATGTCTAATCGTTTTTACGTTTCAGAATTTTGATTCCTTATGTTTTTTTTTTCAAAAGTCTATAAAATCCGACGAATTTTTTTTATAAAAACACATTACTTTAATACAAATATTTCTCTCGTTTTTTATAAAAAAAAATGTGAAATTATGGGTTTTTAATATTATTCAACAATATGAATAACTCTCCGTTTCACACAGAACATGTATTTTACAGTTACACATACAATCTTTTAATTATTATTTTCTTGTTAATTTTTTGTTAATAAAATAACAATAACAAAAAGTTCAGAAATTTATTTATATCATTTCTGGTAAAAACGAATGTTGCAAAACATAAAAATTATGTTTTATCGTCCATTCGATTTTACCAAATATGTGAATAATAGAATACGAATTATACCGAATATGTGAATAACATTGTTTTTTAATATACCAAATATGTGAATAATACTGTTATTTTATTAATACATAATTTGTTTGTTCGTTACATCATTATACTGTTTTTTATTATACCGAATATGTGAATAATAGAATACGAATGTTGCATTTTAATACACACTTTATTTTTTTGTTAAATTATGTATAGTGTTTGTTATTTAACGATACTTAAAATTATAAAGAACGATAACAAAAATACGAAAAAAAAAAACAAAAAACAAAAAAATGTTATATCTATGACACATGTGTGTCATAGATGTGACATAAATTGGGCTAGGAGGTTTGCCTAACCCTTTAGGGAGATTGGCATAACCTATGCCTTCTCACAAACCCTTTCACCCAATCAGAGACAAACATAAACATCATTCTTATTTAATTATGATGTTTATATCTACCGATATGATATTTAATAAAAACTAGGAAGGTTCCCGTGCGTTGCACGGGTTCGTCGATTTCAAGATTCTTGTTAGTGATCAAGGTTGGTTTTCAGGTTACTTTATGTGGTAGAATTGAATGTTTTAGGTTTCTAATATGTAGATGTTTAGTTGTTTTGTGTATTGCTAAAAATGAGTTTTAAAGGTCACTAACCGTCTAGCCAATCCTTGATCACTAACAGGAACATCAACTAATGCTATTGACCGGGGAATTTTAGGAAATGTCTTTTTGACATTTGTAAGTAGCTGTTGACCAAGGAATTTTAGGAAATGTCTTTTTGACATTTGATAACGGCTGTATTCTAATTTTCCGCTTGTCTATAACCGGCTCACCACTTTCATCTCCAACATCAGCAGGAAGCTTAGAAATGGCAATCTCTTCCTCCTTTTTATCACGCGGAAAGTAGAGTGGAAGCAATCTACATTTTTAGAAAAACAGTGCAATCAATACCAGACTTAATTGTAACCTCACAAACACTTTTGACTGATATACTATTTTCATCAAATTATAAATGTGCTAAATGCGCTGCTGTTCACAAGTACAAGATGAGGATCAGCAATTAGAGTTCGCACTTATCGACCTGTGTAGTAATAGAAGCGATCTTCTTTACAGGCGCGGGGCTGTGTCGTGCAATCAATAAATTGGAATCTCCCTCCAAATATTTCACGATAATCAAGCCATTTTTGCATACAAGCTCACGCTTCAGAGTCTTTTGCTAAATCAAACAATATAACAGATGGGGTATGAATGTGACCAATGAATTATAACTGTTATAGAACACTTACTTCAGCTAAAACGTAAGTAAACGTAAGCCATGAGTATCATAAGAGAAACTTCACGATCCGTTGAATTCCTGAAGATTAACAAAACATCAATTAATTATCAGCAAACAATCCAAGTTTAACATAATAACGTGAGATGTTGAGAACAACATAACCGCATACCTTCCAAATTACAGTGTTCTAATGGTGAATGAACAAAGCAACCCTACCTACAAGTGCAAGAAAATGTCATTTACGAAAGAAAACAAACATGAATTCGAGCATGCAAAAATATAAAGCATTAGGTAGGCTATCTAGATTCTGTTGTCCAAATGACAATTTCGACCCATTAGCTTATGAATAGGTGGGAAAACGGACTTGGGTTTCAGGTAATTGTTTATACAAAAACACTTTATGCAAAAAAAAAATTAGAAATTAGAAGTGATTAAAAAGTTGAATATGATGATTAAATTATATCTTTTCAATAATCTAAAGTTATCAATAAAATGATTTAGAATTGGTTATATGTATTAAAGATACACCTAAGCGCAACTGCGTATCCAAAAATTATCTCCTACTACCCGTTGTTATTAGCTAATTCTGATTGTTTAAATTCACGCTGATTACTTATAGAACGCACATCCAAACATTGTGCTTAAAAAAACATTAGAAACAAAATATTGTGTACCTTGGATAAAACACGGTGAATCAGTCCCAAAGTTATCAAGCTAAATCTCGTCATCTAGAAAAATCCCACTTCATCCAAGTAGAAAAGCAATGTTTTTTATAAGTGTTCTGGTAAATCCACCTGCAAAATTTTATAACTATCAGACTTATGAATGTGAACGTAATTAATGCACCAAAACCATTACTATCTCTGTTGCAATAAAAGTGTGAGTGTTTGACTTCTAAAACTCAAAAGTGTTTTATTAACTTCAAAATTATTAATTATTAAGAAGCATAATTTGACAAAAATCTAGGTTCAACAAACTTACACTGCTCCAAGATTAACTGTTATAGGAGAAAGCACTTTATCCAGAGACTCTCTATATTGGTAATTAAAAAATGGAAGTGCTCCAAGATTAACTGTTATAGGAGAAAGCATCAAGCAGTTTCTGGATTGCTTACCCTTTCCTTGACTGAATTTAGTTTCTGGATTGCTGTTTCATCTTCTGCAAGCTAAGTCTCAGTTTGAGCACCTCGGTTTCACTTAGTTCGATAACCTTACCGTGACAGTATAAAGAAAAACAAAAATATAATAGTACTCATTTAACATAGTAAGATGTTTGGATTTCTGCAACCTTTTTAGCTAAATTAGCATACATAAGATTACATGAAAGCGAGAGAACTAAAAGGTCATTTTCAGCCTAGTCCTTGGTAGTTATTCTTCCGTTTAAAGCTTTGTGGATCTCCAGAAACCACAAGATGAGGTTGATAGTAAGGCATGTGCAGCTGTCGGAAAAAATGGTCTTATGGCACTCTACGATACATTGTTTAGTCAGGTGAATATATAATCTTTACTACTTAACTTCAATACGATTTTTTCTTTTTCCCGTACTCAATACTATTTTATTTGCAGCTGGATGTGACATCAGCTCAGCTTCTCGGGACTGATAACGACTTCAGGAGTCCAGAATTTAGGAAGCAACTTACTGAAACTGTAGATTCATTATTGTCTTTGAATGTCATTCATGTATTTAATGAGAATGACTCCATTAGCACTCGCAGAGCTCCCTATGAGGTATACTTCCCTTATTTTCTAACGTGTTGCATTCATAGACATAACTTTTTCAAAATTTATAATCCCATACCCGCTTTTATAGGACTCATCTGGTATATTCTGGGATAATGATAGTTTTGCAGCTCAACCTCAACAACATTTCCATGTTCCTCAAAAGCAGGGCGAATCTGAAACCACACGTTAACATAATTAAAAGTTAACCGGCAAAAAACAAACGTGTAGTTTAAAATTCCAAAACTTACATCGTCTTCAGTAGCTGTCTTGGGAACAGAACCAACGAAAAGCTTAGCAAAACTTCCTCCATCAGAACTCTTCTTTTCAAAACTCCCTCCATCAACGTTTCTTTTCTCGAAACTATTATCTCCGTCAAAGTTCCGTCTCTCGAAATTTCCTCCGTTAAATCGATCTACCCGATAACAATAATAAACACATAAAGATCAAAACTTTCACCTAGGCTAAATTACAATACAAAAACACAAAAAACAACAAAGTTTATACAAATTATCAGTTACATATGTATAAAACGAAACTAATAATAATAAAAACATAATATAAATCGAGTACATACCTCAACCTTGTCATAGCTAAAAACTTTAATCACTTTTGAAACCCAATAACAACTATCGGTGAACCAATCTACTAAATCCCCAACCTTCCATGTACCGTCAATGACACCAATTGAGCCTCTAACTTGCAAGTTAACCTACCTATGAACCACCATAAACATACTTTGTGTTGCTTTCATTTTACTTTTAGCACAAACCAAAGTTTGTCAAATCTATAAAAATAGATTATTTAATATTATTAATCAAACAAAAGATTCACCTTTAATATGAGCTTATTTTCAATGTGACATGTGGTTTGAAAATATTTTTATTAGCCAGTAATCTTCATATCAACATTGTTTCATTATTCACTCACCCTCTTCATCAAAATCGTAGCACAACAGCAGACAGAGTATGTCCGCATCTCGGCCCCGGTCCATCTTCCTTCCTCTCCAAAATCGCACTCACCACCGTATAATTCGGCGCATGTCTAGGTCCACTAACTGCACCACCACCACCACTAATCTGACCAGAAACAACTGGAGAATCAAAGAAGCTGGAAATCGAAAACATATAGAAAACCCTAAAACAAAAACAAAAACAAAACGGTAAAGTAAAAACCAATGATAAGCAGGAACGAAGAACTGGAAACGACAACTAAAACCTTGAAACAATCGGCTGAAGAAGCAACGAAAATGGAAAGAAAGAAACAGTCTAAACACATAAGCAAGATGAGTAAGCAGTAGAAAGACACGTGTAAAGGAATACAACAACGGCAGAAAAACCAAATTCAGGCCCCGAAATTAAACTACCAAGCCCAAACCCAATAGAAAAACCCAGCCCAAATAGAATAAAAAAATGTTCTTGGCACAAAGTCATAGGAATTTAGGAGTTTTAATATATAGAGTAATAAGTGATGTTTTTTATTCTCTTTTTTTTCTTTTGATGATTTTGGAGTATTAATTTTATTATAAATTGTGCATCACTTTCAAAAATACGTCTTCTTCTGGTAGTTTTATGATTTGATGCATCAAGTTTATATTAGTTTATCATATTTTTGTAAATTTGTGAATCACTTTTAAAAGAATTTGTTAATTTGTGTATATTTTTCAATTAAATTTTTATTTATACTCTTCTATAATTATAATAATTAATTAAACGCATGTCAACAATTATTCTATTATTGATTTTGAAGACCGTTCCTAAAATCATGGATGATAAGCATATGAATATCATTTTTTCAAAGATGCCCTTATACCCTATATAAAATTCAATGACACGTGTACCAATGAAATAATTTCCTACACTTCTTATTATGGTATTCTTTTATAAGAAGTTCAATATATATATATACTAGATTATTGTCCCGCGATAGCTCGGTAAAAAATAAAAATTGAATAATGAATTTTACTTTTATGTAGATTTAAATTTATTATGAGGAAATAGTGTTGTACGTAGAATACATATATATACTTTTACGTTTATACACATGTTGTTTATAGTTATAATAACATATACACCTTTATTTACACATGGTTTGATATTTTGTGTTAGGAGAGTTTAGAATAATAATAAGGTAATTATAGTTCAAATTAAATGATTCTATAAATAAATTATGATTATGTTTTTTATTTGAGTAAACATTGAATAAAAAAGAGAATGTAATTATGTAATTTAAGAGGGTGTAAAATGAAAATAATTATTGATGACATCATCAATCTGATCTAACGGCTGACATCAAAGAAGTTAATCCATCCAACGGATCTTACTTTGTCATGTGGCATTTAAGGCCCCTCTTTTATTATATATTAAAGATATATGGACTGATTAATGCGAGAAACTCTTATTTGCTGCGAACATTACGAGAACTCTTAAAAAAAATGTCAATTCACATATAACTATGTCCATTAACATATAAAAACTATTGAATGTTAAAAATATAGTAAAAATATAAATGAAAAATTAAAAAAAATTATATGAAATCAAGCGTATTTAGAATTGTTCATATGTGAACGTTTTTTTTTTCAAAAAAAAGTTCATATATGAACGACATTTTTTTAGGTTATTTTATATAATTTTTTTTAGTTTTTTACGTTTATTTTTATTTGATTATTAATCTCAAAAAGAGTTTTCATTTGAATGAACAAAGTGAAACGTGATTTAACAGTTTTTGTAAGAGTTCTCGCAGTTCTCGCAAAAAAACAAGTTCTCGCATTAACTATTCACTATATATATATATATATATATATATATATATATATATATATATATATATATATATATATATATATATATATATATATTTGACCCGCGTAATACGCGAAAAATTAGATCGAAAAAATATAATGTTAAACAAATAATATAATCTATATAAAAGATTAATAGAAACTTATTAGTCATTAAACAAAATTAATTATATTAACAAATGTTACGTTGTTTCGCTTATACATAAACGAATTTATCTCGAACATTATATCATTTGTTCTTAAGAAATAATAATTGTGGACTGGAAGATGAGATTATTATATTACTTCAAAATATCATATACATATTGACGAATTTTGTAAGAAAATTCATGCATGTTGTCAAGATAACCTCGAAGTTAAAGAAAAACAAATTAAAGAGAAATAAACATACATTACATGTTTTATTTTAACAATGTCATGATAACAAAAAATAGTGAATATACGTTACGTATATCTAAAAGAAAAATAAAAGTCAAATACTTAAAAGATATATGTTACGTATTTTTTTAGACTAAGATACTCGATTCACACAAGTCAAGGCTCTGATACCAACTTGTGAAACTCGGCACCAAATACACGCCATTTTTTTAAAAACTTACAAAACATTGACTAACGTGCTAAGGTGTTACTACTTCATCTCTATAGTTAACGACAATTGTCTGTTAACATCTCATTTTACAAATTGGAGCGGAAGCTCTTACAAAACATTTTTAAACATTTAATCTTTTCAATACGGTCCCCCTTCCCTTCTTCTTTAGCTTGCCTTGCCAAAAATCTCGATTACCTACAAAACATACAATTAACATAATATATTAGCGTTAAGCTAGTGAGTATACCTTACAATCATGTTAATCACATCTAACATGATTTCCTCAAATATCTAATTCTTTCTTTCTTTCCAATCATATCTTTTCTTTCCCAACAATTAAATCTTGTATTTAACGTTTCTTTTCTTTCCCAACAATTAAATGTCGTATCGAACACTTCTTTTCTTTCCCGACAATTAAATGTCCTATCTAACACTTCCTTTCTTTCCCGACAATTAAATGTCGTATCTAACACTTATACATACCCTCGTGGTATGTAAAGTTAATGCTACATCTTCTCGACTAATGAAAGTCGACCTCTTTTCTTTCCCGACAATTAAATTGTCGTATCTAACCATTCTCTTTCTTATAACAATTTATAATATACTTCATACACATAAAATTCTTCTAATCATCAAGAATCAATCATAATATGTATACCTCAAAAATATTATTCAAACAACAATAATATACATTTACCACCTCTATATACGAGTCTACTCATAACTAAATGAGTTCACATCACGTGTTCAACTCATTAACATCATAACCCATCTAAATACATATCCCGTCATTCACATTTATTAAACATTCTCAACAATAAAGGTCTCCCAACCCAATTCTATAAACGATCTACTAACTCGGGTCATTAACCCATTTATATTCTATCTCGTCATTCACATTTATTAACATTCTCAACAATAAAGGTCTCTCGACCCAATTTTATAAACAATCTACTAACTCGGATCATTAACCCATTTATATTCTATCTCAGCATTCACATTTATTAACAAATACTCATTAACGACAATTTATGTCACTTATAACATTAATATCATAATTAACAACAAACCGAAATATAAATAGCAACCATAATATAAATAACAATCATAATATAAATAACAACCATAACATTAATAACAACCATAAGAAGGCCTCTACGGTTTAATTCTCTTTATATGCTCGAACAATATATACTTATTCATTGATTACAAAATATTCCAAGACTAATTAAAGTCTAATCTTTCTCTTCTTCCAACTATATAGAGTTGATTCTTACTTCTTTCCGACTATTAAAGTCGTATACATACCCTTGCGGTATGTAAAGTTAATTCTACTTCTTTCCAACTTATAAATTTCATTTCTACTCATCTCTAACTTAATAATGGTTTAGGATATCATTCCTACACTTAAACTACTTTAGAAATCACTAAAAAAATGGTCTAGACATTAACTGCTCGGCATCTAACAACAACTGCTCCGCAACTAAGGCATTTGAAAATCAACCATAGCCACTGAGTGCTAGATGAGGCGCACCTAAGCTTAGATGCAGCGCATCTAAGCCAGTGGTATGGCAGATTTTCGTTTTTGATGTTTTGCTGCACTTACACGTTAGTTACGACACTTCTAGTTCCTATTTCCCCTAACAACTTAATTATATATTGAGATAGTATACTTGTCAAACCTCAAAGGTGTTAATACACAATTATAAACATATAAAAATTTGAAAATGAGCTTCGTATACTCACCTCGAAGTCGGATTAAGCTACAACATATAAAGCTCTTCCCTTTTACTCTTCTTCTCCAAATCTGCGTTTTTACAACCAAACACAATTATTTCCTTCAATATATCTTACATACATTTAAATACATGTATTAATCTCATTACGACTCTTTCTAACTATTTCTAACTCTTTCTAACACTTTTGGCAAAATTCTACCCAACTTGCCACTCTTTGGGTCTTTTGACCCATTCTCCTCTCTAATGCACAAATAAGCGTTTTAACTCTTTAAACACCTTACATCAAACATAAATAATACGTTACAAGTAATGTTTTCTTCTCTCTAATCATTTCTTACCCATTTGCCACCTCTTCACGGGTCACATGACCCGTTTGGCAACTAGTATAACACTTAACATCATTTCACCCAAATACAATTTCGAGTATATTTAACTTATCTTTTCTATCATAAACATGATAATAATCATTCTTAACATAATTCTTTCATTCAAAAACATTCTCACAATAATAAACACTTCTACATAACAATTTATCTTTTCACCCTTATTAGCTAAAACATGAAATCTTACAAAATTTCATATACATAAATCTTTCAATCTTCTAAACCTTTACATATATTATTAACATCAAATAACATATAAACAAAGCTTAATTCTAACAATTCTTCAATTTTTATGATTATTCCCAAAATAATCAAATATCTAATTTAACCAAATTAAGCATTTCTATCTTCAAATTAAACATCTAAATGATGTTATAACACATAATACAAACTCAATTTTATCAAATAACTTAGAGTATATGATCATACCTTCTTTTTCTTTCATTAGAACCAAAATTAGGGTTCTTAAACTTTTAATCTTCACTTTAATCGAAGAAATTCCTTATTAATTAGTTTCAATTTGATCCTTTCTCTCTACACCGTCATTTACACACACATACACCTAGTGGATTCTAGAAATGCCACCTCTAAACTGTGACAACCGTCTGAAAATCAGGAACTCGTTCGGTTATTCTATCGGCGAAATTCTCTAGTTATTCCTTCATTATGTTCACTCGTGTGACAATCGTCCCAAGTTCGGGAAATCCTTCAGTTACTCCTTCGGTTCGAATCTTTTGTTACTCTTTTGTGTTCATGTTGCTCTAATCTAGTAATTACTTTATCCGTATTTTATCGAATCAAGTGTCGGAATAATCTCCGGAATCAAATTATAAGTCCTAATACCAATAAAATCACTCTATGAACTTTCCTAAGTTCATAACTAATCATACTTAAGAACTTTCAATTAACAAAAAGGTCCAACGAAGCAATAACGCAAAAACGAAAATTTCGGATTGACCAAAAATGGCCCGGTGCGCCGCACCAAGCACCATGGTGCGCCGCACCTCTCGCCAGTTTTCAAAAATGTTACAAATTTGGTCCCTTGCTCGTTTTAAACAATCACCACCCACTTTGGCCAATCAAAAATCGAGCATTCACTGCCAACAACAGTCCCAATGGCAGATTTTATTTCCCCCCTTTTTCTAATTTCATTTTCATTTAACAAAAATCAAAACACACACTTAAAACACACACACAAAGTTTTCTCTCAACTCTCTCTCAAAAACTCAAGATAATCCAGAAGCATTTCACCATAAAACTCAATCTTTCAACCATACAAATCGTTCCAAACCTTTAGAGAAGCAAGAGAGTGTTGTTATTTCAAAAAGGACCTCGGTTGTAAAGAATTTTGAAGATCAAACCCGACCAAAACTCAACATCCAAGCTATTCCTCCGGTAGATTACTTTCTTTTCACTTTTTATACATAAATAATCAATTGCATGTAAGATCTAACGGTTAAAAATGAGCTTTTATATAAATCTTTGACTTTTTATGGTCAAAAACGTTTTTAATCGAAAAACCCTTTAGATCTACAAATCTGTGAATAAAAATATTTTAGAGACTGTTAAAATGAAGTTTTGGATGATAATAACCAGTTGCATGTTCAATCTAAACAACAAAAACGAGTGTTTGTAAGGATTTATGTCATTTGTGTACAAAAACGATTTTTATCTAAATAATTCTTAGATCTATGATTTTGTGGTTAAAAGTTGTTTAGAATCTGTGAAAACACTATTTTATAAAGTACCTACTAGTTGCATGTCGAAATCCTTAAGTCACAAAACGTTTTAGCAAGAAAAACACAAAACGGGAAACGGACAGCAGCTAGGTGTGCCGCACCTGTGACCAGGTGCGCAGCACCGAGCTGCTGTTCACCCGAAAATCGTCGTTTTTACTCATTTTAAGTTTACGTGTGCATTCTGGACTTTTACCCTGTTTACTGTAGACTGAGATAAATAATATTAATAACTTTTATGAATCACTTTGGACTCTTTGGACTATTTTGGACTATATTATATGTATTATTGTGTCTTAAGTGATTTGTGAACGGAAGTGGCGGTGTAATTTTTGGACATGAAATTTGGGCGCGGAAGCGCTGCCTAAATTTCCCTAGAAATTACAAGACCACTTCAGTAAACAAAAGCACTTAAGATGTAATAATCAAACACAATAAACTTTCAAACTAAACTCAACGTTAATCGCTTCGGACCAAATTTTCGGAACGATATTGGACTTAACCTTTTATTTACAAACAAAAGTTACACAATATCTTCTAAACATAAAACACTTAATAAGAAGTTAACTTTTGTATTATATTGGTAATTCTTAGGCAATTCCGTGATTCCCGGCTCATTTCCGACCGACTCCGAGTTCTATTCTCTTCGCAAACCGTGAGTTACATCCCCACTATGTTTTACTTTTAATACTTTCAACATTATTTGGGGGAAGCATAAGATCATGTTTTGTAACTTATAAACAACTTGCGATACTTAAACTTTGGTTTATCAAAACTTTGACACTGAAACGTCTACTTAATCGCTTATGCGTAAAACATTTCTCTTTCTATTTATACTATTGTTTATCTCTTTAATTCAACTATTTATTGAATCACGTTCTAAACTTGGAATCTTTGAAGCATTTTAACTTGAATCTTACAAACTATCATGCGTATTTGTGTTAATGCCTTAGCAGGATAACTAAACTAGGATGCTTGTTAGTAACCAATACTTGATGGATATATAAGCCCGTAAGATCTCTTGAATGTTTTTAAATATACTTACTTGAATGCCCGTTTTTAGATCTCTCTCTCTTATACACTATTAGCATTAGCCGTTAGTCATATGGGTATCGATACTTAGGAGGGGTCACTCCTTACTCAGGGTTAGCGTCCCAAGTACATATTACTACCTCACTCATTGAATTACTTACTTAAATGTTTTTGGGCTGCCATCTCGACCATACAATCGGTTTAGTGTATACTTACTACTTATATTATGCCAAGTGATTGAAATGCAAGGTACCTTTAGTTAAGTTATAACACATATCCCATACGCATACACTTTATTTTAGCGACTGAATTCGCTTAAAACTTTATTTTAGCGACTGAATCCGCTTAACACTTTATCTTAGCGACTGAATCCGCTTAACACTTTATTTTAGCGACTGAATCCGCTTAACACATTATTTTAGCGACTGAATCCGCTTAAACATTATTTTTAGCGCCTGGTTTTCGCTATCATTACTATGCGAGTTTATTAAATTATTATTTATTCACTTTACTCGCTCGCTTATAAACTTTTTACCATCTATTCCTATTTTTGGAAACTCTCTATTTTTGGTAACTTTCTTTTCTGGTAGCCTACTATTTTGGAAATTCTATCAACTCTAAACTGTAACTCACTCACTACGTCTCGTAGTTGACACTTTATCTTATGTTTCAGGAAATTAATGTAAGCTTGGGAATGCATGGCAAGGAGGGTCGTTATGGTCACGTGAGGCGCTTAATGGGAAAGACCTTCATATTTTGGGAATTTTTGTTTAAAACTTGTATTTGTACTTTTAAGTTAACTCGTGAACTACTTGGTTACTTTTTGGAAATGTTGTATCTTTAACCTTTTAAATTTGCAATTGAAATGACTTGAATCGTTTATATTTGCTTATGACCGTGTAATGATATTCCAGCTCTCACATCCCGTGTTTCCGCTTTAGCGGGGTGTGACATAAACCACTTCATATCCAATTCTACATAATTACACTTTTGGTCCCTCATCTTTCAAACTTTACTAAGTTAGTTACTTAACCATAATAGTTAACAATGTAAATCCTTTCTAACAAAAGCTAACTATTTTTCATACCAATTTAGTCCTTCTCCATTTCTAATTTCTATTAAAGACTAAAACATAACATATATCTATAAAATATTCTATATTCGAAACTAGGATGTTACAAATCTTCCCTTCTTCTAATGATTTCGTCCCCACAATCTATTCTTCAAACAAACAAGAATAAACTTACTTCTTTCACTCTCCGGATTCTAGATGAAATCTGATCATTTTCTACAGTTCCAATGAATCTTAACTACTTTGATTTACTTATTCTAAAGTTGCTTAACCTTTTCTACATGGATGGTGATGTGCCATGTTTACTTAACAAGTTTAAGTACATCTTGTGATTTGGCATAACTTTTCTTTTACATAACGTTAAAAGTTATGCACGAAAATAATAACATTATCAAAACAAAATTCAATTTTTCTGTTCCAAGACAATTTGTTTTTCAAATAAAAAAATATTTTTTTTTATTAAAAAATATATATATATTTTTAAATGTCATCTAACCATCCGCATGTCATTCCCAAATTGCTTCATTGACTTTTTACAAATTTAGAACTTTTTAGTTGATTCTACTCCTATATATATATATATATATATATATATATATATATATATATATATATATATATATATATATATATATATATATATATATATATATATATATATATATATATTAGTATAGAACCCGCGCGATGCAGCGACGATAAAAAGTTATTGTTCGATTAAGTTTTATTAGAAATCATTGATAATAGTTTCTCATTCATCGGCTAACATATTTGTTCGATGTAATAGTTCTTGGTTCTGTCATTCGGACCTTAGAAATAATATTGCAGTAAGTTTTTATGGTTTGACCATTCGGTTTATAAAACAAATTAAATGGTAATCGTTTCTCACCCCCCCCCCCCCCCTTCTTAATCGTCGTAATAACGTGAAGTGCCTACATGTAATAACTTTTAGTTTCTACTTGAGGTAATCGGACTCTAAAAATAGTTACCTATTGTTATTTCTAATAGTTTCACGTTATATTCTTTAGACATAATAGTAAATAATTCTTGTTTGGGTCGTACGAAAAATTAAGCTTATTTAAGGTCATTGACTTTTAAGTCCGTTTGTAGATTGAAATTAAACTATGTTTTTTACAACAACTCAATATCGTTTTTAGGTTTTTAGTTGCATGGTTTAACTAGTTTATATTTTTCGTAAGTTTAACGTACCGAGAGTTTGTTGTTCACATATATATAAATTATTGTTGTCCTTTGTCTTGAGTGTCATGTCAAACTATGAGTTAAAAGGTCACAAAGGCAATAGTCTCTTGCTAACGGTAATCAATTCTTTTAATTTTGTAACAGTCATTATTTGATTAGTTCTTTAGTTTTATAGAAAAATTAAACATCAAAAATTTCCAGAAATAGTTTTTAAAATTAATTTGAAATTTTATTTTCTCATTTTTCTTTAATTTTCTACTCTTTACATTTCAAATATTACAAATATTTATCTATATATTGGGTTCCATAAGTCGTATTTTACCAAAATTATTTGGAAATTGAGATCAAAATCACACGAGTAAAAATCCGAGATCGAAACTAATATTGTATATACTTATTAATTAGGACTGAAATCTATATTATATCATTCGAAGCACACTTAACCCAATAAACCGACATCATTTGAGAAGAAGAAAAAAAAACATGTAAAAAGTAATATAAAACAAAATGCATAGATAATACAAAATGAAAATCTCCATTGCCATTTATAAAACAAAATTAATAGATAATACTTTGCAAATCAATATTATTTCAAAACTTGAAAATAGTTATTATTAGAGAAAATAGTTAATATTTATTGTTATTGTGGTAATTAAGTATATATCATTCTAAATGTTTAAACTATTCTTTCATATAATTTCATTCAATCTTTATAGATAAAATTTTATCAACTAACATCAAATGTAAGGTGTTTTAAATTATAGTTAAAAGGGTATTATAAGTAATTTCAATTTCTTAAATTTTAAGGGATTACGAATTTGGGGGAAAATGCTTTATAATATAGTATATATATATATATATATATATATATATATATATATATATATATATATATATATATATATATATATATATATATATATATATATATATATATATGGGTAAATATTACATCATAATGTAGCCACCCCCTGCATTTTGGGGATAAAATTATCCCGACTTAAATGTTTCTAAACTTAATTATTTAATACTTTCCTTTTATTCCAAAAAAAACAATGCAAAATTACATTGATAATGTAGCTATGTTAGCTACATGCTAATGTAGTCAAACTATGCCATATATATATATATATATATATATATATATATATATATATATATATATATATATATATATATATATATATATATATATATATATATATATATATATATATATATATATAGGGTGAGGTTCGGGTAAGAACGACCCGAAGTATAGGAACGCTAAGAACCAATGCTGACCGTCCGATTAAGGTGATGATCAGTAGTAACCACTTACTACTGATCAGCAACAACAACAACCGAAGTATAGCCCTACTTTCTACCCTTGATGGTGTAGGAAATAAAGAGAAACGCTCTCCCAACTACAGGGAAAATCATTCACCGTGTAGGTGACGAGATACGAGTGCATCAATATTGGAGAGGAGATATGAGGTTGTTTTGATGTTGGTACAATAAACACATTCCCGAGAGATATGTTGCGTAGGTTGTTTTGGAGGTGTCTAGCGGTTAAGTTGCGTTTTGTAGGAAATATGGAAGTGTTGACGATAGCATCAAGTGGTGGGTTGATAAGGTGTATGCTTTGTGAAGGGATGGAAAGGATTTTGAGGGAGAGTGTGATGGATTCTGGCAGAGGAAGGGAGGGTGCGATAGTTGGAACACGTTATGGGAAGGAGAAGGACAAAGGGTAAATTTACCATTTTTATTAGATAAACTACATTGAGGCCAAACCAAATACACATGGGCCTACACAAATGTGGGCTAAACAACTTCACTAAAGTTGCTAATATAATAGATATTTTAGTCCAAACCTAATTATAATTATAATTTACTTATATACAAAAGTTAAAAAGTCTCTTAAAATAATTTAAAACATAATTCCTAACTTAATTTAATCAACATTTGATTGCACCTCCTTGTATATAGTAGAAATGTTGGTGTTAATTAGATGAGCTTTTGGTACATCTATGTTTTAAGTTTAAATTAAAGTTTTTGGGGCAATACATATTTCCACCTCACAAACCAATACATCTAAACGATTTCAAATGCAAAAATATAAATGAAGGTATTAGAAGTAACTTAATTTCAGTTTTTACTACTTGTTATCAATCCTCTCTCCGTTCCAAAGTTATTGTCTCCAGATAAAAAATACCTAATTTTAGAAAAACATAATCATTACTGTTTTCTCTTTTTTACTTTATGTATATTAACAATTTTTTCTTTAGCTAATTAATTAATACTTTTTATGTAATATTTAAAAATAACTTTAATAAGAATAATATGGTAAGTTTATTAAATTTTTCTATCTAATTTTAATAGTAGACTTTTATTTTAAGATATCTAAAAAACGAATACAACGATGGAGTAATTAAAAAGACAAGTTAAGCAACCCAATATTAAAAAATGTTGATTAAAGTTATTAGTCACACAAGATGATGGTATATCTTTGTCGTTTATCACCATCATATATATAATAAAGATCCCTACCTGTAGACCGTCCATCACACTTCTCAAATCATAGAAAATAAAGACAAGACAGACTGCTTTTAAAGATGCTTAAATCAACCCCAATTGATTCCCTTTTGTCTCAACATAAATACACTGTCTGGCTAATCATTCTTCTAAATGGAAAAAACAATAATTACAGAGTTTACAGGAATGTTTTCCATATTGTCGTTAGTAGTAGTAGCAGCTGCTGGGGTTTTAGTCTACTTTTATGAGCCGAGTTGGGGTGTGAGGAAAATACCAGGTCCTCCAAGTATTCCTTTTCTAGGACACTTGCCCTTGCTTGCTCAACATGGTCCTCATTTGTTCTCGATTCTTGCCAACAAATATGGTCCTATATACAGGTTTCAATGTTTAATAATTAATCAATGATTCTTCTCTTTTAGTTTCTGATGTGCGAATGTTAATCAGGTTTCACATGGGGAGACAACCACTAGTCATTGTGGCCGATGCAGAGCTATGCCGCGAAGTTGGGATTAGGAAATTTAAACACATTCCAAACAGAAGTATCCCTTCTCCTATATTGGCTTCCCCACTTCATAGAAAAGGTCTCTTTTGGATAAGGTAAAAATCCCACAACCCATGATTTGTTACACACACCTTTTGTTTTTTGAATCTTTGATGGTATTTGAATTTCAGGGATTCAAGATGGTCAACTATGAGAAATACTATAGTTTCAGTCTACCAGCCATCACATTTAGCAAAATTAGTCCCAATCATGCAATCTTTTATAGAAACCACATCTCAAAATCTCCCCATGGATGATCAGGACATAAATTTCAATCAATTTTCACTTAAAATGGCCACCGACGTAATAGGAGAAGCTGCTTTCGGGGTTGACTTTGGCCTCTCTAAGTCCAACAACCATGAGTATAAGGATAAGGAAATCGAATCCTTTGTCCAGCAGCACATATACTCCACAACAATGCTCAAAATGGACTTATCAGGCTCGTTTTCAATCATTTTAGGTCTCCTTCTTCCGATACTACAAGAGCCCCTTCGCCAAATACTCAAGAGAATTCCGTATACCATGGACTGGAAAATCAACCGCACAAACAATAGTTTGAGTAGTCAACTCGACGAGATTGTGGTCAAGAAAACGAAAAACAAAAAAGAAGGATCAAAAGATTTTTTGTCTCTAATATTGAATGCAGGAGAATCAGACTCTGTTTCCAAGAACTTATTCACACCTGATTACATCAGTAGCATAGCTTACGAGCACCTTCTGGCTGGATCAGCAACTACATCATTTACACTATCCTCCATAGTCTATCTGGTTTCTGGACATCCAGAAGTTGAAAGGAAACTGCTTAAGGAGATCGATGAATTTGGTCCGTATGATCAAGTTCCAACTGCTGACGATCTGCACTCGAGATTCCCATATCTTGATCAGGTGGTCAAAGAATCAATGAGGTTTTACACTGTTTCTCCATTAGTAGCAAGGGAAACATCAACACAAGTAGAGATCGGAGGTTACGTTCTGCCAAAGGTACTACATTTCAGCATATTTTGTTCAAACTTAAATCGTTTTATTAAGCTGTTTTTTTTATGTTCAACAGCCAAAGAAAAAATATAACCTGAATAATATATTCATTTATAAGGTCGAAATTTCTTATATTTGCTACAGGGGACATGGGTGTGGTTGGCAATTGGAGTTCTAGCAAAGGATCCCAATAACTTCCCCGATCCGGAAAAGTTCAAGCCTGAGCGATTCAACCCAAATTGTGATGAAGAGAAACGAAGGCATCCGTATGCAAACATACCCTTCGGAATTGGTCCTCGAGTGTGCATTGGTCAGAAGTTCAGTTTGCAAGAGATTAAGCTCGCAATTATTCATCTATACCAGAGATACGTATTTCGACACTCGCCCAATATGGAAAAACCTTTGGAATTCGATTTTGGGATAGTTCTAAACTTCAAATATGGTGTCAAGGTTAGAGCCATTAAACGAACAGAATGCTAGCAACGACTCTTGATTGTAATGTAATAAACGTTATTAGTTGATTGAACTTGTATTTTAGAGTCAGTTCTCTTTTAAAAAAGTTCCGATTTCAAAATAAAAAGGCTATATTTTCAAGGGTTTCGCCAACCTAATTTGCCGTTTTAAACATGTATGGCTATTTCAAAATCATCAGTTGACTGTAGTAGTTATTTTCTTTATTCACCTTACCAACAAAAACTTCTCCTATTTCTATATAAGAGGCGTCGCGATTTCTGACTCACTGAGCGACGGTTTTATTGGTGATTTTAGTCTTATCAACAATCATTTTAGCTAATAGTAATTTACTTGAAACCAAAGTGTTTTCTAATTAATCTTGAAAAGGAAGTTAGCCTAATGGTCATTATATTGATTGGGCTTAATACAATTATATTTGACTAATACACCCCGTCAAACTAAGGAAGTTTAACAACGTTGCATATTAAAAAGAAGAAACAAGGAGTCGACAATGACTTTGAAAAGATGTATGTATCAATTGTAGATATATGACATACTCAACTATTCCCTTGAGCAACCTTTTCACGTACAAAATGAAAATCTACTTCGACGTGCTTTATTCGTGCATAAAAAATTAGATTGGTTCATATGTAAGTTGCACCTAGAAGTCTATACCATAAAATAGTTGATGAGAATTCACAAATGCCAAGTTTACGAAGAAGAGCTTGAAGCCAATAACCTTTGCGACAATATCATTAAAAAACTGGGTGTTGCTTACGAGCGATCCAAGAGAAGGGTTAGAACGCAAGCAGATAGAAATCACTAGGGGTGTTCAAAATAAGTGAAACCTTTTGGGACAAAATGCACTAAGTGTGCTTTGCTACTGATCAGTAGACAAGACTGTGTCTACTGATCAGCAGTAAAACATACTATTTAGTCCCAAGGTACTGATCAGTATCTAGAGAGGAAGAACTGATCAGTATCTAGTCTTTTGAAGAACTGATCAGTAGCTACATACTGATAAATAGAAACCTATCGTCTCCAAGTGATCAGCAGAGGTGGATAATCACCGGCGATGACAGTTGATGAAAATCCTCAACTACTGAAGATCACGAACAACTAAAGTACATTTCACGTGCTTTATCAGAATACTTTACAGAGAGTTGGTAATCAGTTGATTGGACTGTTTGATTAGAGATTAAACATCTTTATAGAGTATGAGCTATAGATTATAGTATTAGTTTTACTTGATTGTAATTTGTACTTGATCATAGCTAGTAGCCTCAAGGATTGTATTAAGTAGTTCCTTTATCATTTTGAGATGATAACGTTGATTGTATAATTTTGTAATTCCCTTAGAAATTAATACAAGTCAATTGAGGAGTTGTTGATTCAATTAAGTTATATGTTCTTAACGTTGTTCTTACTTATAACTCGATTAATCATAACCTTGTTCATACAAACTGTGTTTATCCGCTGCAACACATTTGTAATAGTTTAGATCTAAATCGTTAAATCAATTTATCTTATTTGGTAATTGATTCGATCCTCACAAAACCGAAAAACTGAATCGAAAGAACAGCTAACTGTACCAATTTCTAGGTTAACCGAACTGATTATTTTTTTTTATTTCGGTTCGGTCAACCGAACCTATAATATTTAGGTTTTTCGTGTAACACTAGGATCTAAAACACACAAATTTTTTTATTTATAAAAGACTTCTACAATGTTACCATTTACTTCAACTTAATATCACTTTATACAACAAAAGAAAATGTTTTACTTTAACCAAAATAACATCTTAGACGTTTAGAGCGGAAGCTCATTACAAAAGATTTTAATTCTTAATAGGTGTTAGGTCTCACTAAGATCCCAAACAATGGCAAATCAATAACAAATAAGTATTTAGACGTTAATTGTTATATATCGATTTATTACTCAGTTTCAGTATATATTATAGCGGAATTATAATATTGAAACAATGAAAATAACACACAGTTATATTCCAGTAAAAGTTGTAACGATTACAAAACTCAAACTCACTATTTATACACAATATAGTGAGTTTGATAAAGATCAATCTAAGAGAATCTTTTAAACATCTAAAAGATATTCACTAACTAGACTGCCTTAAATTACGCCTAACTTCTCTCATGAGTCTGAGTTAGTCAGACTGAGTCACTCAGACTCATGTCACTCAGACTCAGACATTGTTTAACAGATTTATTAATCTTGGGATAGATCATTGTTTTTCCCAACAATCTCCCCCTATCTGTTTCAACCAAAGTCTTTTTACAAAATATGCAAGAAAATAAACACAAACATAAAAATCTGTAATCAAACACTATTTGTGAACAAAACAAGCATCTGTCTGTTTTACATCTTTTTCTTTAAGGTCCTCTTCCTTTTCTTCACTGAAGTTTCAAATGGCAGTGGTTGATCTCTGTCACTTAGCCACCTCAGTCTCTCTGTCTTCCATGCCAACAACCTTTCCATCTCAGCATCAGTCTTGTGAAAATGGACCTGATATTCCTTCTTGATCAGTTCCACCTTATCAGTCACAGTTCCAATCTCTTCAATTCTTCTCAGATTGTTAAACAACCAACTGACTAGCCTTATTCTGGATGGAAGACTTTGATCTGACTCACATTCACTTAGCAATGCAATGCAGTGATAGATTGAAGACATGTTGAGTCTGTCTTTGTCTTGAAAACATTCTTCTCCCCCACAATCAACATAGCATAGTCCAGAGTGTTTGTCAGTCTCAATATAGGTTCTGTCTTGGAATACAATATCCTTGGGGACAGGATGCATGCTGCTTGATTCCAGACCCATAGATTTAGCCCTGACCCTTACATTGTGCTTGATACAAAAAGCTCTGTAATCTTCATCATCCACTAATTTCAGCATGTGGGCTGCATTCATGTTGAAGATAGCTTCCCTTCTTTTTGCCAGGCTTTGAGCTGTGTCTGTTATGTTGTAGCTCAAGTTTGCAATATCTTTCCATTCTTCCACTCCCATGGTGTGCAGTCTTGACAATCCAACTCTGAAAGTTCCACCTTTATGTAGGCATGCGAGTAGGAGGTCAGTTCCACCATGGCTTGTACAATCTAAGTGATGAATCTTATGTTTAAGATTTCTCATGGTGAAGTTTGATTCAATATAGTCAACCCTAGCCTGTTCTTTGAGAACCAGTTTGGCCATTTGGGCATCAGCTTCAACCCCTTATCTGTTCTTCCTCAATTGCCAGCTCCTCTTCAGCTTGCATTTCAGCTTCAAACTCTTCAGCAGCTTTGTCAGACTGATCATAAGGATTGAATTCAAATTTTTCTTTGTAGAGCCCCTTCACATATTCTATGTATTCCTCCACAGTCATTCCAACACTGTGGGCATACTTCTGAAGTTTTGCCAATTTTTCAGCTTCAGCATCAGTCTGTTTGCTTTTGGCCATTGTATCAGTTTCAGTCTGTTCATGATCTCTTTTATACCCAGCCTTTCTTCCCATTACATCAATATCTGCCATCACCTCTTCATCACCAGAGTTCATGCTCCAATCCGTCTCATAATGTACTTCAGACTGACCAGTTTTTGTGTTAAGTCTGGTAGTCTTATAGTACCTTTTCTCCCCCTCTTTTCTCTTCCTTTTCAACTGCTGCTTGGGGATCTCAGATTCATAAGTTGATGCATCAGCTAATTTCTCCCCCTGAAGCTGAGAATCCTCTGCAATAGCCTTGCCCTTCCTGATCATACTGACTTCAGAGGTCAGGTTCAACACCACTTCCTTCAAATTGTTCAGCTCCTTAGCATTCTGTGTTCGTAAATCTTGAAACTCAGTCTGCATTGCCCTCAGTCTGTCATCAAACTGAGTGGACATGTCCTTAAGCGCCTTTAACAGGACAGGAACATTCAAAGCAACCTCAGACTGGGTTGATGTAGTAGCAGTTGTTGATGTAACAGGTGGCACAACTTCACTCCCTCCCTGTGATTTAGGAGAATGATCATAAGCCATAGAATAGGAAGTCTGTACCTCACTCAGTTTGGGGAGTAAGGCATTGGCAACTAGTGATAGAGAGTGTAAGAGATTTGGAGGTGGTACCTTATCGTGAACCAGCACAGAGGTGGTGAAAATGGCCGTTGGAATAGGCTGTGAGACTGAGGGGGGGTGTTCCCATACTAAGTACAGGTATGTCAAGGAGTGGGACACTTTCTTCAATGCTTGCCACATGTGTCTGTGTGGTAGCAGCAATGTAGTTCTCCAAGTTGACTATCAGACTGGGGTTTTGGGTAGTCCAGGCAGTCAGATCCAACTCGTCCTCTAGCAGAGAGAGACTGGTCTGTGCTGCAGCACTGGAGGGGAGAATAATGAGTCCATTAGTGCTTGATTTTTAGTGGGGCTTGATGTGAGAGCTTTATCAAATGAACTTGGTGAGTCCATCAGGTTGGTCGCTTGTGTAGCAAGTACATCAAGAAGTGGAATGGACTGCCCAGACTGAGAGGGGATACTCTCAGACTGAGGAAGAGTAAGAGGAAGAATGATACCTTGGTCCTCATCATTTGGCCCAGCCCCACCCAAGTTCACCTCAGCATCTGCAGCAGGGTTATTTCCCTCAGGCCCTCCGTCAATTCTATTAGCTTGAACATCTGAGTCTGAGGAGTCAGACTCAGTTGGTTCCTGATCAATGAACGGATTTGCAATCCATTCAAGCATCACACCAGTAAGTGGAGCTTCATTCTCAGTAATGGTGATGTAGGTAAACATTTTTGGAGTCAGCCTGGGCAGTTCACAAGTGTAAAATCTTCGATCAAGCTGATCATAGGTTTCTTTGCCCATAACCTCCTCAAAACAGAGAGAAAGCACCCGAATGAATGGAACATCATTAGGGCGTTTTGGTTTGACAACGAGGGAGAGAATCTCATCAAAATATAATTGTGAAAAGGAGATTCGTCTACCCGTGACCATAGCATGGAACAGATGAGTTTCAAACTCATTCATCTGATCCAAACTGCCTGATTTACCCCCCAAACATCTTGTAATCATAGAAAACAAGAATTTCCATTTCCCAGTGAATAAATTGTATTTAATTACTCCATGTGTTTCAGGCTGACCAATGAGAGGGAAAGCTTCATCCCTAGCTTGTTGTTTGCTCCGTCTAGCCTGAAATCCACCTTCCCCAGCCTCAGCAAGAGTGGGAAGAAGTAATGCACTCCTGATTGTCTCTTCAGTGATGGCAATCGTGTCACGACCATTGTTGTAGGTGCCTGTAATGGCAGTTCTTTCATCATTGGCAGTGCAGGTGTACCACCATTCACATAGAAGTGGAGGACACATAGTGTTTTCACAAAAGAAGGCACCATATAGAGGATGAAATTGTTCAAATCCCCTGCCTTGGCGATTGGCGGGAATGTCAGCAGTTGCCACACGATTGTTGTCTTTAACTTGCACCCGGTGTTGAAACTCAGCACCTGGAATCATTCTTGAAGTAACATGAAGCATCAAATTTGGGTTAGCCATAAGAAAAGATATAATCACAGAGTTTGAAGAAAGAAAAACTAGGTTAAATAAATTTGAAATTCTGTTAGCTTTGAAATAGTAAGGATTTTAAACTAAATTAGATAAAGTACAATTTAGACCCCTATAATTTTACAACTTGCAATGAATGACTGTTGACAGGACTTGACTAAATTAAATAAAGAAAATCTAATGATTAATTACAATGATACATAAGATTAAAAAAATTTGTTCTAAAAATACATTGAGTCTGAGGACTGTGATCAGACTTAGAGTCCTGAAGCTGACTTTAGTCAGACCGAAATTACTCAGACTGACTTAGTGGTCAGTTTGAAATTTAAACTTTACTGGACTAAGGATTTAACATGCCAAGTTCTCCTAACAAATAGAAAAACCTTTCCTCACTCAGAGGTTTGGTGAATATGTCTGCCAGTTGATCATTGGTTACCACAAACTCCAGTCTGACCTTTCCTTTCTCCACACAGTCTCGAATGAAATGATGCCTGATTTCAATATGTTTAGTCCTGGAGTGGAAGACTGGATTCTCAGTGATTTGAATAGCACTCTTGTTGTCACACATGATGGGTGTGTTTTGAATATGGATGTCCAGATCAGCCATTTGATGTTGCATCCAAAGCAATTGTGCACAACAACTTCCTGCAGCCACATACTCAGCTTCAGCGGTGGAAGTGGCAACAGAGTTTTGCTTCTTGCTAGACCAACTAACTAGCTTGCCTCCTAGGAGCTGACATCCTCCTGAAGTGCTTTTTCTGTCAAGCTTACAACCTGCATAATCTGCATCTGAGTACCCAATTAGCTCAAAACCAGAATCTTTAGGGTACCATAAACCAAGGTTTGGTGTACCCTTAAGATATCTGAAGATCCTCTTTACAGCTTTAAGATGAGATTCCTTAGGGTCAGCCTGATAACGTGCACACAGACATGTAGAGAACATGATGTCAGGTCTGCTAGCAGTCAGATAGAGTAATGAACCAATCATTCCTTTATAAGTAGCTTGACAGACTGACTTGCCAGATGAATCCTTGTGCAATTTGTCAGAGGTGCTCATAGGTGTTTTCATTTCAGAACTTGTAGCAAAACCAAATTTCTTGATTAAATCATGAACATATTTACTTTGGTTTATAAAGATTCCATCATCCTTTTGTTCTACTTGCAGACCCAGAAAGAAATTTAGTTCCCCCATCATGCTCATTCTGTATTCACTACACATAAGTTCTGAGAACCATGTGCACAGTTTGGTATTTGTGGATCCAAATATGATGTCATCCACATAAATCTGAACCAGAATGACATGACCAGATTCCCTTTTTATAAACAAAGTTTTATCAATTGAACCTCTTTTAAAATCATTTTTAATGAGAAATTCAGACAAGGTTTCATACCAAGCTATAGGAGCTTGTTTGAGACCATATAGTGCTTTATTTAACTTATAAACATGATCAGGGAAGTTGGGGTCAACAAAACCTGGAGGCTGCTTCACGTATACTTCCTCCTGCAAATCTCCATTTAAGAATGCACTCTTTACATCCATCTGATAGACCAAGAAGTCTTTGAAGGCTGCATATGCTAGAAATAGTCTGATTGCCTCAATTCTTGCCACTGGGGCAAAGGTTTCATCATAGTCAATTCCTTCTTCCTGTTTGTATCCCTGAGCCACCAGTCTGGCCTTGTTCCTGATCACCACTCCATCCTGGTCAAATTTGTTCCTGAAGATCCATTTAAGGCCAATGATGGTCTTGCGTAGTGGACGTGGGACCTTTGTCCAGACATTGTTTCTTATGAATTCACCAAGCTCCTCCTGCATGCCCTCAACCCAGTCTTCATCTAACAGAGCTTGTTCTACCGTTCAGACTCAAGAAGTTGGTGTAGAAACAGAAGTTGGCTGTAGCAGTCTTTCTTCTTGTTTTAACACCTTCAGTTATGGATCCAATAACTGATGAAATTGGATGTCCCCTTACAGTCTTGATGTTTCCTGAGCTATGATCAATAATTTCTTCTTCTTCCGTCTGAATGGTTTCAGTCTGAGTATTTTGAGACTGAGCGTGGTCAGACTGAGGTAACTCAGACTGAGTGTTAGCAGCTTCATTTGAGTCTAAAGTTTCTGAGTCTGTAGCCTTCTGAAAGGATGGTTCATCTGTTTGACTTTCTGATTCTGGAGTTTGTGACATGTGTCTAGCAGGCTGATCTTCACTCTGAGGTTCAGATTCAGAAGAAATTTGTAGCAGTTCATCACAGAGTTGATTAATGGTGGTGATGTCAGTCTGAGAAGAGGATGCAGCTGCATCAGACTGAGTGGAGTCATCAAAGGTGACATTGATGCTTTCTTCAACAACCTTTCTTCGTTGAAAGCCTTGGCAACACTTGAGTATCCAACAAATAGTCCTTCATCAGCTTTGGGAGACATTTTGCATAGCAGATCCCTTTGATTTA
>CAJVGC010000001.1:43479956-43543726 GCA_910822075.1 Senecio squalidus
TCATTCATCCAACCATTCTTCAGCAAAGAATGCTTTTTGTTCAGTTTGAGACTTTTGAGAGTTGGAGTTGTTGCCTTTCTTGTATTTTAGATACTTGTTTCGGTATCTTTGGGCCCTTTCAGCAACTTCGTCCATATGCTCAGTCTGGGCATTCTTTACTTTGCAGTCAGCAGCCATGTGTCCATATTCATTACATTTGAAGCATTTTACCTTTTTCAGATCAAAAGGTTTCTTGCCTTTGTAGCCTGTCTTTTGTTCAAGCTTCATGGTCAACAGGGCAAGCTGACTCTTTAGTTTCTTGACTTCAGATTCATTTTCAGATTCTGAGTCTGAGTGTGACTCAGACTCAGATGAGTCAGCTTGAGAATAAATTTCTTTATTCCTTCTGCTTGTTGCAACTAATGCAGCTTCTGGGTCCTTTGCAGTTCTTCTATTATTGAGCTTCTTTCTTTCTTGAGATTCTTCAAAGTTTAACAATAAACCAAAGAGTCCTGGCAGCTTGTAGGTGGACAACTTCTCACTTACTACAAGTGATGTGATAACAGATTCAAATTTGTTAGGTAATATATCAACAAATTTCTTACATATATCATCATCATATTTTGTCACTCCCAGAGCTGACATATCGTTTAGTAGAATCTGAAATCTGGTATGAACATCAGCCAAAGTTTCTTTTTCTTTCATATAGAAATTCTCATAATTTCTAATGAGACTGTTCAGTCTTTGCTCCTTTATAACTGGAACACCTTCATAAGACACAATTAATGTGTCCCATAGTTCCTTAGCTGTTTTACAGCCTGCAATTTTAGAAAAAATTTGTTCTGACACTGCATTTCCTAAAATGCTTCTGGCTTTGGGATCAAGATTGAATAGGAGTTTGTCTTGATCTGTCCATTGAGATTTGGCAGTTTGAACCCATCTGGCACGTTGGACAACTTTATCACCTTCTTTCACTTCATCAATCTGTTTGCCTGGAATTATGGGTCCTTCAGTTATGACTCTTATCATTTCTTCATGAATTCCTGATAAATGCCACTCAGCCTTAAGCTTCCAATGTGCAAAGTTATGACCAGTGAACACAGGAATTCCTTTTCCAGCCATTGTGGTTATGTTTGAAGATGATGACATTGTTTTGAGATTTTAGGTATTGATCGTTTAAGATTTATAAATTTATTAAAATTTAAATCTTATTTGCTCAGATACCAGTTGTTAGGTCTCACTAAGATCCCAAACAATGGCAAATCAATAACAAATAAGTATTTAGACGTTAATTGTTATATATCGATTTATTACTCAGTTTCAGTATATATTATAGCGGAATTATAATATTGAAACAATGAAAATAACACACAGTTATATTCCAGTAAAAGTTGTAACGATTACAAAACTCAAACTCACTATTTATACACAATATAGTGAGTTTGATAAAGATCAATCTAAGAGAATCTTTTAAACATCTAAAAGATATTCACTAACTAGACTGCCTTAAATTACGCCTAACTTCTCTCATGAGTCTGAGTTAGTCAGACTGAGTCACTCAGACTCATGTCACTCAGACTGAGTCATTCAGACTCATGTCACTCAGACACAGACTTTGTTTAACAGATTTATTAATCTTGGGATAGATCATTGTTTTCCCAACAATAGGGTCCCCATCCATGCTTCATATGCTTGCCTTGCGATTCAACAGACCTTCTTACCTATAAACATAACAATCAACAATATACATTAGCATTAAGCTAGTGAGTATACTTAATGACAAAGTGATACTTCTCCAAGACTATTCAAAGTCTTCTTACCCTCGCGGTATGGGATTATAGCTAACTCTACCCTTTCCCGACTAATGAAAGTCGAACTCTACTTCTCATAGACATATAAATGTCTTCTCTATTCTCCTCTAACATAAATAATATGTTAGGATATCATTCCCATACTTAAATTACCTTAAAATGCACTAAAAACTGATCTAGACACTAGTTGCTCCGCAACACAACACTTCAGAAATCACCCTTGGCTACTGAGGTTGAGTTGCGGCGCAAGACATCCTTTTGCGGCTCAACTAGCCCAGTAGCAGGGGTGATTTCCGTTTTCAATTATTTCTTGCACTTACATGTTAGTTTACGCCACTTTTTGACCTTATTTCCGCTAACAACTCTGATTATAACTTGAAATAACTTACTTATAAATCTTCAATACATTAATACAAAACTTTAAATACATAACTATATAAAAATGAGTCTCGTATACCCACCTTGATGTCGAATTACTTTCACTATCTTTACGTTGCTTTCCCCTTGCCTTTATCTTTCAAATCTGAGTTACAAGGTCAAAAATACTAAAACTTCAATACTCATAACAACATAACTAACCACTTTATCATACATTCTCTTCTAAAAACTTAACATTACTTGATTAAATCATTTTCTACCCATCGTGCCACTTTTGAGGTCTTTGACCCGTTAACTTTTACATATACATGGAAGCATTTCAAATTACTATCCATTTTATACACACATCAACAATACATAAAAATGGTCATTTCTTTCTCTTTAACCAATTTCTACCCATTTGCCACTCCTTGGGTCATTTGACCCGTTTGGCAACACCAAATGGAATGATCACAACACCAAATTATATCTCATTCATAGAACTAAAACACACAATTCAAATATCAAATTAACATACAAAAATACCCAATTTAACCATTCTCATGATTATCCCTAAATTATAAAAACCTAACTTTATCAATTAAGTATTTCTACTTCTAATTAAACATCTAAATAAGATGATAACATACTAGCATAAATCAAATTCATCAATTTATACCAAGTATATACATAAATTAACCTTCTCCATTCAAATGCCAAATTAGCTAGATTGCTCTATCTTCTATTCTTGATTCTCTTTTAATCTTCACTAATCCAACACAATTTGATTTGAGAATTTCTAATATTTCTTACTTACTCTCAAGAACACACACACACCCACACACACTCAATCACCTACAATTTTTATTTGAAAAATTCTGCAATTGACACCTCATGGTCTTACTCACCATATTTGAATTTTTCAACTTTAGTCCCTCATCTTCTCAAGTTTCACTATTTTTACCAAATTACTAGCATTGTCAACTAATTAGATCCTTTCTAACGAAAATTAACTATCTTTCTTACAATTTTAGTCCTTTACTTGTAAAACTTCTCAAACAACATAAATATAAAACATTTATTTTATAAACAAATAAATACTTACGAAATATTCTAATTTCCGAGAACCGGGATGTTACAAATCTTCCCTCCTTCTAAAGATTTCGTCCCCGAGATCTATTCTTCAAACAACTTGGGATATAATTCTTTATTTCATTCTCCGACTCCCAAGTAAATTCCGACCCTTTTCTATGCTTCCATTTAACCTTAACCATACTAATTTGCTTATTTCTAAGTTGTTTTATTTTCTGATCGAGAATAGCTACCGGTTCTTCTACATAATTCAACTTCTCACCGATTTCTATATCATCTAGTGAAACAAATGTTGTTTCATCCGCAAGACACTTTCTTAAATTTGACACATGAAATGTAGGATGTATCTTACTTAGAACTTCGGGTAATTCTAATCGATAAGCAACTTTCCGATTCTCTCCAAAATTTTAAATGGCCCAATATATCTCGGACTTAATTTTCCTCTCTTTCTAAATCGGATTACTCCTTTCCATAGGGAAACTTTCAACATCACAAAATCACCAACTTCAAATTCTATCGGTCTTCTCCTTTTATCGGCATAACTCTTTTGTCGATCTTGGGCCATCTTAAGTCTTTCTCTAATTTGATCTATCTTCTCCGTTGTAATTTGTACAATTTCTTTTTCTCCCAATTCTCGTTGTCCAATTTCACCCCAACATATTGGCGTTCTACATTTTCTTCCATACAACATTGTATAAGGTGCACAATCTATACTCGCTTGATAGCTATTGTTGTAGGAAATTCTACTAACGGTAAATGGTCATCCCAATTACCCCCACAATCTATTACACACGCACGGAGTAAATCTACCAATGTTTGTATTGTTCTTTCACTTTGCCCATCGGTTTGAGGATGATAAGTCGTGCTAATATTAAGTTTCACCCCTAACTCTCCTTGAAAGCCCCTCCAAAAGTGAGAAGTAAAACGTGTATGTCTATCCGAAACTATCGAAATCGGAACTCCATGTCTTACCACAATCTCCCTCAAAAACAATTCCGCTATTTTCTCCGAAGAAATAGCTTCCTTAATTGGTAAGAAATGAGCACTTTTAGTTAATCTATCCACAATCACACAAATAACATCATTCTTTCTTCTAGACTTTGGTAATTTCGTCACCAAATCCATAGTGATATTCTCCCATTTCCATACCGGTATTTCTAATGGTTGCATTTTTCCATAAGGCTTTTGGTGTTCCGCTTTAACTTGTAAACATGTTAAACATTTTTCTACATATTTCACTATATCTCTTTTCATACCCGGCCACCAATAATCTTCTTTAAGATCTCTATACATTTTCGTACTACCGGGATGAATGGAATATTTTGACTTATGAGCTCCGTCTAGTAAAACTTTCTTACAATCCGATGTATTAGGAATCCAAATTCTTCCAAATCTAGTCTTTAAACCTCGGCTATCTTCCATTAAGTTTTGCACTTGACCCACAATTCTTTCTTTTTTCCAGTTCTCCTCCTTAATTGTTTCCAATTGAGCTTCTTTAACCGAATCAAAAAAATTAGCATTAATAATAAAAGCTAAGGAGTAAAGTTTCATTTCCGGTTGTGAACTATTTCTACTTAATGCATCCGCAACAACATTTGCTTTTCCGGGGTGGTATCGTATATCACAATCATAATCTTTCACCAAATCTAGCCATCTACGTTGTCTCATACTAAGATCATTTTGAGTAAAGAAATATTGCAAACTTTTATGATACGTATAAATTGTACATCTTTCTCCATAGAGGTAATGCCTCCATATCTTTAGTGCAAACACAACCGCCGCCAATTCCAAATCTCGTACCGGGTATTTCTTTTCATTTTCTTTCAACTGTCTCGAAGCATAAGAAATAACCCTTCCATACTGCATCAAAACACATCCTAAACCGGTATATGAAGCATCACTATAAACAACCAAATCTTTCGTTCCATCCGCAAAACTAACACCGGTGCTTCACTTAGTTTCTTCTTTAAAATCTGGAACGCTTCTTCTTGTTTTTCTTTCCATTCAAACTTCTTATTCTTTCTAGTTAACTCGGTTAAGTTTGAAGCTATTTTAGAAAAATCTTGAATAAATCTTCGATAATACCCCGCAAGACAAAGAAAGCTACGGATTTCCTTCACATTTTTCGGAGAATTCCAATTAACAATTGCTTCAATTTTCGCCGGATCTACTTTTATACCTTCTGCATTTACTACATGACCCAAAAATTGAACTTCTTCTAACCAAAATTCACATTTAGAAAATTTTGCATATAATCTTTCTCGTCTAAGAATCTCCAACAATTGTCGCAGATGATCCGCATGTTCTTCTTTACTCTTTCAATATATATCAAAATATCATCAATAAAGACTATAACCGATTTATCTAACATCGTTCTACAAACTCTATTCATCAAATCCATAAAAACTGCGGGGGCATTTGTTAAACCAAAAGGCATAACCAAAAATTCATAATGACCATACCTCGTGCGAAAAGCTGTTTTCGATACATCTTCTTCCTTTACTTTCAACTGATGGTAACCCGACCTTAAATCTATCTTTGAAAAGAATTTCGCCCCTTGCAGCTGATCAAACAAATCATCTATCCTCGGTAACGGGTATTTATTCTTGACTGTTAACTTATTAAGTTCTCGATAGTCTATACACATACGCATACTACCATCTTTCTTTTTCACAAATAAAATCGGTGCACCCCACGGAGAAGAACTGGGACGAATAAAGCCCTTGTCTAACAACTCTTGTAACTGACTCATTAATTCTTTCATTTCGGCCGGAGCTAATCTATATGGAGCTTTTGCTATAGGTGCAGCACCGGGAATCAATTCTATTCTAAACTCTACTTCTCTTTCTGGTGGCAAACCCGGAAGATCTTTAGGAAATACATCTACATATTTGTTGGGAAAAACAACGATTTAACCCAAGTTAATAAATCTGTTAATTAAAGTCTTAGTCTGAGTGACATGAGTCTGAGTGACTTGAGTCTGAGTGACTGAGTCTGACTACTCAGACTCATTAAGAGACGTAAGGCATAATTTTAGGCAGTCTAGTTAAATAAAATCTTCTATCTCTTTAGAAGATTTCCTAAGATTTATCCTTATCAAGCTCACTATTATTGTGTATAAATAGTGAGCTTGAACGTTGTAAACTTTGTATCTTTTAAAACGAAATATAACTGTGTTTTATTTTCACTGTTTCGTTATTATAATTCCGCTATAATAATACTTGAAACTGAGTAATCAATAGATAAATAACAATTAACGTCTAAATACTTATTTGTGATTGATTTGCCATTGTTTGAGATCTTATTGAGACCTAACAACTGGTATCAGAGCAAATAAGATTTAAATTTTAATAAATTTATAAATCTTAAACGATCAATACTTAGAATCTCAAAACAATGTCATCATCTTCAAATATAACAGCAATGGCTGGAAAAGGAATTTCTGTTTTTAGTGGTCATAATTTTGCCCATTGGAAGCTTAAAGCTGAGTGGCATTTATCAGGAATTCACGAAGAAATGTTAAGAATTATCACTGAAGGACCCATAATTCCTGGAAATGTCATTGATGAAGTAAAGGAAGGTGATAAAGTTGTCCAACATGCCAGATGGGTTCAAACCACCAAAGCACAATGGACAGATCAAGACAAGCTGTTGTACAATCTTGATCCTAAAGCCAGAAGCATTTTAGGAAATGCAGTGTGTGAACAAATATTTTCAAAAATTGCTGGCTGCAAAACTGCAAAAGAACTATGGGATACATTAATTGTGTCATATGAAGGTGTTCACACAAGATTCCAAATCATGTTGAATGATATGTCAGCTCTGGGAGTAACAAAGGAAGATGATGAAATCTGTAAGAAATTTGTTGACATCTTACCTAACAAATTTGAATATGTTATTACATCTCTTGTAGTTAGCGAAAAACTGTCCACCTACAAGCTTCCAGGACTATTTAGCTTATTGTTAAACTTTGAGGAATCTCAAGAAAGGAAAAAGATCAACAATAGGCGAACTGCAAGGGATCCAGAAGCTGCATTAGTTGCAACTAGCAAAAGGAATAAAGAAATTTATTCCAAAGCTGACTCATCTGAATCTGAGTCACACTCAGACTCAGAGTCTGACGATGAATCGGAAGTTAAGAAACTGAAAAGTCAACTTGCCCTGTTAACCATGAAGCTTGAACAGAAGACAGGCTACAAAGGAAAGAAACCTTTTGATCTGAAAAAGGTAAAATGCTTTAAATGCAATGAATATGGTCAGATGGCTGCTGATTGCAAAGTAAAGAATGCTCAGACTGAGCACATGGACGAAGTTGCTGAAAGGGCCCAAAGATACCGAAACAAGTATCTTAAGTATAAGAAAGGCAACAGTTCAAACTCACAAAAACCTCAAACTCAGCAGAAAGCATTCTTTGCTGAAGAATGGTTAGATGAGGAACTGTCCTCTGATGAAGAGGAAGTAGAGGACAAATGTCTGATGGCATTTGTGGAGGAAGTAACTGAAGCTGAGAAATCTGCTTCTCAGTTCGACAAGGATCTAAAGGAAGCTGAAAGAATGAGCTGCAACTCAGACTGGAACAAGTCAAAACTTTATAAGGTACATAATTTCAACTCTTACACAAATGAACAAAAACTTCAAATGTTTGAGTATATTTATGTTGACTTGACCACCACTTTAGAAGAACAAACTGAACTTAAACAAAAATTCAAAGATCTTGAAAACAATTTAAAAATTAAAGATGATACAATAATGGAATTAGAAAGTTATAAAGTACTTTTAAATGCTCAGACTGAAGCTTACAATGATCTTGCAAAAGAAAATCACAAACTTAGAGAAGAAACTGCACTATAAAAGAATTTGTAAATCATGGTGTATATCATCTTTAAAAAATGAAGATTGTTTGAGCAGACAGGTACCCAAACAAGTTCAAGCAGTATTGGGTGAAGGGTTCAGTTTGAAGAAGTACATGACAGAAGAGGAAGAAGAAGCTGAAAAGGCTAAAAGAGAAAAAATCATTTTTAAACCAGAAATCCTTCCAAACACTTTCACTTATTTGAAAGGAGATAAAATAATGATGTCAAATGCCTTTGTTAAAGCTGTAATTTCTCAAGTTTTGAATAAAAATGATCTTTTGCCTTCATCTTCCTCTAAATCTGAATGTGTTACTTTATCTGAGACTGATGTAAATATGCAGATTGAAAAGGATTCTACATCCTTGAACAAAGTTTTTCCCAAAGTTATGAGCAAACCTAAGAGTCAGGCTCAAGTCAGTTCCAAAGGCCATAATAAAAGTCCTGAATCAAAAACAATTGATAAATTAGGAAATCAATTACTGGAACTGACCAACATTGTAAAAACTCTAGTCAGGAATAAATCACCTAATCAAGTAAGGCCCAAATCTCCTCCTAAGAGAATTTGCTATAACTGTGGTGAAAAAGGGCATGAAGCTGTGTTTTGTAAACTACTAACTAAGTATAGACCTAAGAAAACTTATTTTCAAAAGTCAGTCTCATCAAAACATTGGTTAACTTCACATAAGTCAGGCTCAAAAAAATCCAGATCAGTCTCATCAAAATCAGATTCCTCTTCGGGAAACACTTCTCCATCAAAGACTACATCTGTACAACCTCCTCAAGTTAAGTCAGACACATCTAGAGTCAGTCTCAAAAATACTCCTTGTAAATACTGTGGTGTCATAGGTCACTATTCTGTTAATTGCATGAATGAAATAAACAAATGGAACTACACTGGCTCCAAAACTGACTACAAGACTGAATCTAAACTCAAGACTGCTGAAACTCATGGATCCACTCTAAAGTGGGTACCCAAAAGGAACTAATATCTTCTATTTTCATGTGCAGGACTCTACAAAATGGTATCTAGATAGTGGAGCATCAAGGCACATGACAGGAATGGAGTCCTTTCTACAGGATTATAAGGAAGAAGATGGACCTCAAGTGAGATATGGTCATAATGGGGTATCAATGACTCGTGGATATGGAAAGATTCATGATGGAGCTGTTACGTTCAAGAGAGTTGCATATGTGGAAGGATTACAACATAACTTACTCAGTGTGAGTCAAATTACTGATGAAGATCATGAAGTCAGATTCAGGAAACAAGCTGGGATAATCTATAGTGCCAAGGGAAAACCATTACTACTAGCCAAGAGAGAAAGAGATGTATTATGTCTGGATCTGAGTACAGCAAATGATGAAGCTGAGACATGCCTGTTCACAGAGACAAAGGAAGAATTGAATTGGCTATGGCATCGAAGGTTATCTCATTTAAACTTCAAGAACATTAATGCTTTGTCCAAAAGCAAATTAGTACGAGGTTTGCCAGAACTGACCTATACCAAAGATAAAGTTTGCTCAGCCTGTGTTCTTGGAAAGCAAACGAAGTCTCAATTTCCATCCAAAATGCTACATTCCATTGATGAACCTCTGTTCATGCTACATATGGATTTATTTGGACCAATTGGAATTGAAAGTAAAGGAGGAAAGAAATACACACTTGTCATTGTTGATGAGTTTACTCGATTTACTTAGGTCATATTCTTAAGAGCCAAAAGTGATGCTACAGAGGAGATTATCAGTCTGATCAAAAGAGAACAGCGCAAGAAAAATACTTTTGTTCGTCAAATGCGAAGTGACCATGGAACTGAGTTCAAAAACTCAGTCTTAATAGGCTTTTGTGATCAATTAGGCATAGTTCAAAACTTTGCCTCAGTTCGAACTCCACAACAAAATGGAGTAGCAGAGAGAAGAAACAGAACACTAATTGAAGCTGCCAGAACAATGTTGTGTTATGGAAACATGAAGATAAAATTCTGGGCTGAGGCTGTGAACACTGCATGCTTCACACAAAACAGATCAATAATTGTGAAGAGGCATGGCAAAACAGCATATGAATTGTATCACAACAAGGTGCCTTCTATTCATTACTTTCATATCTTTGGAAGTAAATGTTACATTCTCAATCAAAGGGACTTGTTGTGTAAAATGTCTCCTAAAGCTGATGAAGGGCTGTTTGTTGGATACTGTAGCATTGCAAAAGCATTCAGAGTATATAATGAAAGAAGAAAAGTGGTAGAAGAAAGTATAAATGTCACTTTTGATGATACTACCCAGTCTGATAAAGATGAATCATCATCACAGACTGACCTAGTCACCATCAACCAACTTTGTGACGAATTACTTGTGACTTCATTTGAATCTGACAATCAGATTGGAGCCCAGAATGCAGAAAATACTCCTCAACATCAAGAATCGGAAAGTGAAACTGATGAACCATCTATCCAGAATGCTCCAGAATTAGAAACTTTAAAATCAACTGGCACTGATGATACTCAGCCTGAGATACCTCAGACTGATAGTGTTCAGACTGAAGACGAAGAGGTCCCTGATACTGGTTCAGGCAACATCAATACTGTCAAAGGCCATCCTATTTCATCTGTTATTGGCTCCTTAACTGAACGTGTCAAAACTAGAAGAAATAATGCCACAGCCAATTTCTGTTTCTATACAAATTTCTTGAGTCTGATGGAACCAAAGAGAGTTGAAGAAGCCTTATTAGATGAAGACTGGGTGGATGGCATGCAAGAGGAGCTTGGAGAATTCATTCGAAATAATGTCTGTACAAAGGTCCCACGTCTCCTGTATAAGACCATTATTGGCCTTAAATGGATCTTTCGAAACAAGTATGATCAAGATGGAGTGGTGATCAGGAATAAAGCCAGATTGGTGACTCAAGGCTACAAACAAGAAGAAGGCATTGACTATGATGAAACATTTGCTCCAGTGGCCAGAATTGAAGCAATTCGCCTATTCCTAGCATATGCAGCCTTCAAAGATTTCTTGGTTTATCAAATGGATGTGAAGAGTGCCTTTCTTAATGGAGATTTGCAGGAGGAAGTCTATGTGAAACAGCCTCCAGGTTTTGTTGATCCAAACTTTCCTGATCATGTTTATAAGTTAAACAAAGCATTATATGGTCTCAAACAAGCTCCTAGAGCTTGGTATGAAACCTTGTCTGAATTTCTTATTAAAAATGATTATAAAAGGGGATCAATTGATAAAACATTGTTCATCAAAAAGGAAAATGGTCATGTCATTTTGGTACAAATATATGTTGATGACATTATATTTGGATCCACGAATGACAAACTTTGCACTTGGTTTTCAAAACTCATGTGTAGTAAATACCGAATGAGTATGATGGGGGAACTTAATTTCTTTCTTGGTCTACAAGTGGAACAAAAGAAAGATGGAATTTTTATAAACCAGAGTAAATATGTTCATGATTTAGTCAAGAAATTTGGTTTTGATTCAAGTTCTGAAATGAAAACACCAATGAGTACTTCTGACAAATTGCGCAAAGACTCAACTAGCAAGTCAGTATGTCAAGCCAATTATAGAGGAATGATTGGTTCTTTACTCTATTTAACTGCCAGTAGACCTGATATCATGTTTTCTACATATCTATGTGCACGTTATCAAGCTGACCCCAAAGAATCTCATCTTAAAGCTGTCAAAAGAATTTTTAGATATCTTAAGGGTGCACCAAATCTTGGTTTATGGTACCCTAAAGAGTCTGGTTTTGAACTAATTGGCTACTCAGATGCAGATTATGCAGGATGTAAACTTGACAGGAAGAGCACCTCAGGAGGATGTCAGCTTCTAGGAGGAAAGCTAGTCAGTTGGTCAAGTAAGAAACAAAACTCAGTTGCAACGTCCACCGCTGAAGCTGAGTATGTGGCTGCAGGGAGCTGTTTTGCACAATTGCTATGGATGCAACATCAATTGGCTGTTCTTGATATCAAAATACACCATACCCCAATCATGTGTGACAATAAAAGTGCAATCCAAATTACTGAGAATCCAGTATTCCACTCCAGGACCAAACACATTGAGATTCGACATCATTTCATTAGAGACTGTGTGGAGAAAGGAAAGGTCAGACTGGAGTTTGTGGTAACAAATGATCAATTGGCAGACATATTCACAACGCCTCTAAGTGAGGAAAGGTTCTTTTACTTGTTAGGAGAACTAGGCATGCTAAATCCTTAATCTGTCATAAATATAAATCTCAGGCTGACCTGTCAGTCAGCTTGTGAATTGTCAGTCTGACTCAGTAGTCAGCTCCAGCTAATTCAGTCTGACCCAGTGCTCAGATTGAATGTATTTTTAGAACATATTTTTTACATCTCTTACATTTTTATATTTTTTTTGTATATCTTTTACAAATTTTTCTCCTTCTTATTAGATATTTTTTATTTTTTAAACGAGTCAATGTACAGTCAAGGGTCATTAGTGACAATCTGCTAACATTAAAGGTCTAAACTGAAACTCTCCTAACTTAGTTACATGTTTTTCGCTCTTTTAGTTTATAATCAACTAATTTTCAAATTATAACCTAATTGCCTTCATCCTGTTAATTTTTTTTCTCTTACTAATCTTCTGCTTGCTTGTATCTTTGATGGCGAATGCTAATATGATTCTTCACGTTACTCCAAGAATGATTCCTGGTGCAGATTTTCAACATAGGGTTCAAATCAAGGATAATAACAGAGTGGCGACTGCTGAAATTCCCGCCAATCGTCGAAACAGGGGATTTGAGCAACTGATTCAATATATGAAGGCACACCCTCTCTACGGCGCCTTCTTTTGCGCAAATATCATGTGTCCTCCAGTGCTATGTGAATGGTGGTACACTTGCACCGCCAATGCTGACAGGACTTGTGACGTCCCGTCAATTTGAAGTACTTATGTTACCGTTGTTATTTATATTTTATTCGCAATTGATTTCGACCCTTGTGTTTCGCTTTGTTTTGCTCACAATTTACTGTTCTTGAGTATCGGGTTTTCTGTATTTGCTGATTCGTCCCTCGAGACGTAATAATATTAATTTATCTAAGAGAAAATTAGTTATTATCCACATAATTATAAGTTAGAAGGTTTATGCCAAATTTTTCGGTTATCGGATCCTTTATCCTCGAGATATCGTGCTTTTGCTCTTGTGTACTCTTTTACCGAAATCGTGTGAATCTCGAAATCAAAAGTGAAATTATAAAATTAAATGAACCTAATATAAAGTAAATCAAAGTATGAACAATTCTAAGTTCAACGCAAAAAGAATCGGGATTTTTCGATGAAAGAAGCTCCTTCACGGTCAAAAACGAGTCTGCAGAGCCAGCCGACCAGCCAGCAGGGATTCAGACGGCGGCTGAATCCATCCAGCCGGCGGCTGGAATGGTCTGGACAGGTGTTTGATGACTCATTTTTGCATGAAAAACGATTGGGGACACTTGGCTAAGCCCCATTCGACCCCCCAAAATGCCAGAATGGTCTGTCCCATGTGATATTATCACTCTTTTTTCCATTTTTCTTTCATTTCTTAATCCCAAAAACACACACACACTTAGAGTTTTTTCTCTAACTTTCCATATTTTCCTCCATTTCTTTCACTTTGAGCTGTGATTTCCAGCAAATATTCACCATTAAATCATCATAAACATCACACAAATCAACTATGTTCATCAAAGGGAGCATGGAGTGGTGATTTTCCGGGTTGTTTCTTGAAGTTCTTCATCATTTTCGGGTTTAATCTTCTTCAAGATCAAGCTAGATCATCTTGCTTTCGATTTTTTTGGGGTATAATAACTTTCTTCCACTGATTTTATTTCATTTTTATACCTGCATGTTGAATATAACATCAAATAAAGGTTTTATAAAGTTTTTATGGTGTTATAACTAAGAACATAAGTTTTATGAACTTTTTACAAAAATCTTGATATAAAAAGTTGTTAATTGAAGAAATCTATGGATATTATTAAAGGGTAATGACTTGCATGTCGAGATCTACTGAAAATATACTTGAAAATGCTTAAAAACGACAAAATAACAAAAATCCGAAACTGACTGTGGACTTCCAGCCGGCGGCTAGATTGTTCTGTTCACTCAAAAATCTTCGTTTTGCTAATTATCGGTGGTTGTCTTGTGTTTTGGAGGCGGATATTCTCATCACTACACCACTGAAGTTGTCATTCCAGATTCTTGTCAAATCAAGCGTAGTTAGCGGTATAACTTGTTACTCTTGTAAATCTTGTGATTTCGTTAAATATATTATTCGGTTTAAGCCTTGAAATCGGTTAGGTTAATTATTAGACCAACACTCGTTGTATTTCATTTAATTGGACTAAAGTGGACAAGAATATTTAATATATAAGTTAACCAAAGTATGGTAATAAAACTTGATATGGTAATATGTATTATGATAGAGGGTTTAAAATGAAATTGTTGATAAGCGGGAAAGTGATTGAAATTTGGACGAATATTTTATAACGCGGAAGCGCTGCCGAAATTTCATCTCACGACTTTTTACGACATTAAAACACTTATATAAATAAATTGTATACAAAAGTAACATATTTTACAATAACATTGTCTTTGTACTCAAAGACACCAACGCAATCACAAATGTCATAATATTACTTAAAAAGGATATTTTCAACCTTTTTGCGACATATTAATCTTCGCCACATATTTGATCATCGTTTTAAGTCATCAAAAAATGTATTGCGACAAACTTTATAAAATGGTTTTGAAAAGGTATTTTACTCTAAACATTTTGGTATGAAAACACTTCAAATTATTCAAAGTGTCAAATTGGACTTTTAAATTTATTTTGACTTTAATAAGTCAACATGATTGACATTTGACTTTCATAAGTCAACATAATTGACCTTTGACTTTTACAAGTCAACATCTTAATTTTGGTCGACATAATGAACATTTGTAATAATATTCTTTTCGACTCGGAGTCGTCACTTGTTTCCAACTGTCGATGTTGACGTGAAAGTTGGATATCTTGCCGATCGGCCCTTTTCTTGCGCGGAACATCGTCTTTTTAACCCGTCATCCTTATTCGACTTATTAATCATTGGAATGTTATAATCTAACTTAATATTAACCGACAAGGCTAAACCGGACTATACTTGTAGAGATACTGAGACTATATTATTGCTATTTAGGGCACTTAGACGGTGGAGTTGTAGCTCCGTGATTGTTTACCCGAGATTTGCTGGAGCTTGTATTGTAAGTTATTCGTAGCCCTTGTCTTACTATTTTTGGGCTGTAAAGCGTATTTTAGAACTGCCTGCGTATGCGGAATGCTATTGATTATCTTGTTTACCGAGTGATTTAGGTCTGCCTTAGATTAAGTATCATTAGGCTTGAGGAGCCACCCCTTATACACTTGATTAAGCTTTTGCCCGCGGTTTCATATATACAGATTGTGACAACCGTCAAAACTCAGTTCGAGAACACTAACTTATAACCTCGATACGCTATGCTTGCTACTTGATATAACTAACTTTATGTGTACGTGGTTACGTAGACACAACTCCTTGAGCTAAGCTCGTTGTAACTCACACAAAAACTTTTAACGTAGGTTTACGTTACTTAAACAAAACATGTGTGTCTCGGAATCGAATTCGGAATCAAAGCTTTAAATGAATCCTAATACCAAGAAAGCACTTAATGAACTTGCCTAAGTTCATCTCAAAACAAATCGTAAACTTTCAACTAACGAAAATGCTTGACGATAAAACGAACGAAAAACGAAAAGGCAGAAATCTGCCCTCCAGCCGCGCCGCGGTGAGGCCAGTGCGCCGCGGTGGAGGGTGCAGACCAGCCATTTTTGGGGAACTTTGAAACTTAATTAAACTAACCCAAACCCGAGCCCAACACTTTGGCTCCGGGTTAAACATGAAAAAGGGGCTTTTTGAAGTCCAATAAATCTCTTTTGACACCTTACAATCTTCATTTTACAAAAACAACAAACACACACACAATCACACTCACTTCCTCCTATTTCAACAAAAACACTCACACACACACAATCAAGAAACTCTTCCAGCCATTTCATTTACAGCCATAAATTGCAGAAGAAATCTCATGAAAACACACTAAAGTCACTACTAAAAACGTCCTAATAATCAAGGGTTGCAAGGAGCATTCATATTTGGGTTACATAAACTATTTTCTACATGTTGAAGCTTAATCTCCAACAAATCACCATCAAAGCAATTCATTCCGGTAAAAACTCTTTAATCTACTGTTATTACTCATTAAACTTGTTGCATGTAAGATCAAACACCTAAAATTATGATTTTGAAGCTTATAACCCATTTACATGACAAAACGGGTTTTTATAAAATGGATGTTAGATCTTTGTTTTTGTTGTTAAAAATCCAACATAAACCGTTATATTATGAGGTTTTAATGTTTTCATCTATTGCATGTCGAAATCTACCTCCAAAATAACAAATTTCTTCAAAAACGAGTTTTGGTCAAAACTGCCTGTCACATGACCGCGAGGCGGTCATGTGACCGCGAGGCGGTCGTGACTTGTGACCGCGGGGCGGTCGTCCCACCGCGAGGCGGTCGTGTGCAGACTTGTTACAAAACCTTATTTAAACCATTATTGAATGTAACTTTAAACTTGTCGTTCTAAGATTATCTATAAAACTGAAGTTCATGAACTATAACCTCTAATAGGGTAACTTATTCAACATATAATCCCTATCTTGTTTTTATAAGTTAAAGATTATTGTTATGACGTTTGTAAGCGGGAAAGTGTTAAAAATTGGATTTAGAAACTATAGCGCGGAAGCGTTGCCCGAATTTAGTAAAACCAAATACGAGCACTTTATAACATAAGCATTTCGTTGACTAACGATGGTATAAACTCATAAACAATCATACTCACTCGAAAACTTGCTATAAAAATAGGATTCCGTGATTCCGAGCACCTTTCGAGCTTTTCCGAGCACGCTACGATCTTCGCAAACAGTGAGTTACAAACCCCTACTTTTAAACGCTTTTATTACATTTTTGGGGTGAAATGCGAGTCTTAGGCTTAAACACTACTTTTAAGCTGAAACAAACTTGAAAGCTATTACGAAACGATTTGATATTTGAAAACGATTACGAAACGATTGGATACTTGAAAACTATAACGAAACGATTTGATACCTTGAATACTTTACGAAACGATTTGATGCTAGAATACTTTTACGAAACGACTTGATAGTTGGATACTATTATGAAAACGATTTGATACTCAACGCTATTACGAAAACACTTGTGTATTTTGAAGGCTACTATGAAATGCTTTGATAACGAATACTAAAACGAATAACTATTTTGCCGGCATTGTTGAGGGTTTTGCCAACAATGTCGAGGACACGAAAGCTATAAATTGCCAATGACTTGGCATCGATCGACATGTTGCGGACGTTGTACAACATGGTCGTGAGATGCTACGAAAATCCCATGCACTCCTACATAACTAGTTGCTATTAATCTCTGGGAGAGGACCGATAGGATTTATGGATAGCGCTATTAGGGTAGTTGCAAGACCCTCACCACAACGACAACAACGATGGTGCATAAACTTCTAGTGGGTAATTAATAGGCTTAGCAACGAAACGATACGATCATTGGGCAATACTAGGATTGTCACATAGTCGCGCTACGTGGTCAATGCCTACGAAAACGAAAACTAAACTTTACGCATTGCTATGCGTCAACTATTTGAACACTATATTTTACGCATGGTTATGCGACAACTATTTTAATGTTACATTCTTACGCATTGCTATGCGTCGAAACTTGATTACTTACTTTACGCATTGCTATGCGACAACGCTTTGAATACTTAAACTTTGTAGCTCACTAACTACGTCTCCCGTAGTTAACACTTGACTCGTATTTTCAGGAAATGAGTAAGCTTTGGAGACGATACCTATGCTTTGGGCTGATGACTTCAAGAAAGGGGAAAGGGTTCGGGTGGCTTGGCTATAAACACTTATCTTGTATTTTGGATATGTAAACGATGTTTCAAACACTTGTAAACCTTTGAGGTTATGTTTCTTTTAATACAACTTGGTGTGGAATTATAAACTTGTGTACCGAATGCTATTGCTCTCCACACCCTGCGTTCCGCTTTAGCGGGGTGTGACAGACTTGGTATCAGAGCGCAAGGTTATAGTGAATACCGATTTTTCAAAAATCAAACTATAACCAGTTTTGAAAACGAAAGATTTTATTTAACCAAAACGCGAAGGCATTGTTTAACTTGAATTATTCGTAGCCTGATCACCTATGAATAATTTGGACTAAGTTATGCCGGAACGGGATTGGTAAAACATTAAACGAACCTCCCCGGGAATTCTTGAAGTCAGACCCACACAGACCTAGATGCTATACTTAAGATACTCTATGTGCTCAGCTTATTACTAACACTAGCATGAGCCGTATCTTCGATTTAACTCGTTTCCGGTTTAGGCTACGCCGAGGGGGAAAGAGTTAGCTACGTTCGACAACGAAACGCTTTACACTTTAGATTGATACTAAGATAACATTAAGACTTAGAGGGAATTTGATCCCATTCACCTTCCTATGATGCGATGAAAGGAACGAATATAATCGTGTAAGACGACGAGGTAGATACCCGACGCATACTCTTGAGGACTCACATACATTTCTGATACCTTATGGAGGTACATGAGCGTGGAGCTAACACCATCGTAAACTATTACATTACAATATAACGACTCGGATCTGGACTAGTTTATACTGTCCCTTGCCGACTATATCACCCGTTCTCTTGACAGAGACGACACCTTCTCGACTATCGACACTATATACACCTTATCCCACTAATATTTACGCGACGCCTTTTATGGAAACCGAGAAGTATTCCCGCGTAAGACATGAGTGCAGATGCAACTCGACATACTAAGTGATACACCCAAGATATCCGATAGCTAAGGATTCACACTGGAAGACATGATGGATTCATGCGACAAGTTTACGGATCTCTAGAAATGATCCAGAAGCCGATGTATCATGACACTCGTACTCACAAACTATCACTCGACATACTTCATGCCGAATGAACGATACATAGGGCAGACCAGACAACTCGATGCTAGTGGTGGAATCGGTACACGGAAGAGTTTGAAAAGTCACTGTTATCGCTCGCTCGCCTTAGTACACCCAATATAGTAATCTCCGGTCGACACGAAATCTAAATCGCATGATATTCCCCTAGCATAAATATGTATGTCGCATACCTTACTTTCATTTAGTGACAACATAATCATGCGAAATAACGAACAATAAGTGATGATACTCGATTAAAGGACTAGCATTTACGAAATCGCTAGGATATCGCAAACTCATCTAGGGAATCGTTGGTCATTGTGGATTCCTAGACTTGAATACGAACCTAAGGTAACTTCAAACCAAGGTAGGTTTTGGAAGCATACCCTAAAGCGAATGATCATCACGAAGGTATGATCACATTCTTATGATTACGATAAACCACGGAATAGCTATCTGTCAAACATGTTGAAGTCATGTCTCTGCAAGGAATTCATCTAAACACCTGCTCTACAATAAGACCTTATTCACGCAAGGAGACATGGAAAGGACAACCCTGAACCGTATACCCGAAAAACACTCACAACCGACGTAATAGCTTGTTGCTATTCAACCAAGAAGGTGCCCAAGGAAACCGATTAGTGGAAGTATTTCCCGGTGACTCGCCCAAGCTATTACTAGTCCATTTAAGTAAAATTAAACATTACCTCGATACTCCACACAACTTTGGCATCCCGAGCATCATACGAGTTAGAGCCTTCGATCATACGAACTGAGGAAGCGAGATACGACCCCCGAGTAGTGGCAGCTCTGAGACAATAATAGAAACGCATTGGTTGACCATTCAAGATGCGAAAATATTTTGCTTAGATAAGACGATTAGGATGCCGTTAGAAGATGGGAAGTAATTGATAGTACAAGGAGATAGGCTGGGGCAAACTTCGAAACTTACACCGGTGATGAAAACGCGCAAATACTCGAATAAGGCCTGCTTTACATTGTTAGTAAACGTAAAGGACAAACAAACACAAGCAGCAGACCTTAAGGACATGCCGATAGTTGGAGACTATCCGGAGGCATTTCCCGAAGAACTACTAGGACTACCACCACTGAGGCAAGTAGAGCTTAGAATCGAAGAAATTCCTGGAGCGACACGAGTGACAAAGACGCCATCCCAACTAACTCCGACTGAGATGCAGGAACTATGCAATCAAGTTCAGGAATCATTGGATAAATATTTATCCGACCAAGCTTATCACCATGGGGAACGCCGATCCTATTCGTTGAAAAGAAATATGGATCGTTTCGCATGTGTATTGACTACCGAGAGTTGGACAAACGAACTATTAAGAACCGATATCCTCTTCCACGAATCGACGATATTCTAATCTACTCGCGCACCAAAGGAAAATCGCGCAGAGCACTTAAAACTATTATTGGAATTACTCAAGGAACAACAAATTTACGCAAAGCTTGCAAAGTGTGAATTCTGGCTGCGCGAAGTCAAAATTTCTCGAACACGTAGTTAATGGGTCCGGAATTCACATTGGACCATCAAAAATCGAAACTATACGGAATTGGGAAACTCTCAAAAGTCCGACAGAAATCCGCGAATTTTAGGACTAACTGGTTATTACCGACGACTCATTCAAGACTTTCTAAAGAAAGCTAAACCCCTAACAAAGTTAACTCAAAAGAACGAGAAGTTCAACTGGGGAGATGCACCAGAACAAGCCTTCAATATCCTAAAAACGAAACTGTGCAATGCTCCGATTCTAACTCTTCCTGAGGGAAACGAAGACTTCGTAGTTTATTGTGACGCATCTAACCTAGGATTAGGTTGTGTATTGATGCAACGAAACAAATTCATAGCTTACGCATCGCGACAACTTAAGAGACACGAGGTCAACTACGCTACTCACGACTTAGAACTAGGAGCGATAGTTTTTGCCTTAAAAACCTGGAGACATTATCTCCATGGAACGAAATGCATGGTATTCACGGACCATAGGAGTCTGCAACACATACTAGATCAGAACTACTCAATATGAGGCAAAGGAGAGGGTTGGAACTCCTTAGCAACTACGACTGTAATATTAAATATCACCCTGGCAAAGCAAAACCGACTTGAGAGCGCGTATAGAAAGTGCCCAGCATGAGGCTATGAAGGCAGATAACATAAAGGTCGAAACCTTGCACAAACACGACAAAGATTTTATAAGGAAGAGCGTCGATGTCTATTACTTTAAGGAACGAGCCTGGATTCCTACGACTAACGAATTGAGAAAGACCATTATGGATGAAGCACACCGAACATGATATTCCATTCATCCAGGGAAAAGCAAGATGTATAAGGACCTCAAGGAACATTATTGGTGGCCTGGAACGAAAAGAGACGTTGCCTTATATGTAGAGAAATGCCTCACTTGTGCGAAAGTGAAGGCTGAATACCAAAAGCCAACCGGATTACTACAACAACCTGAAATTCCCGAGTGGAAATGGGAACAAATCACAATGGACTTCGTCACAAAGTCACCTCGAACATCAAAGGATAACGATATGATCTAGGTTGTAGTAGATCGACTAACGAAGTCAGCATACTTTATTCCCATCGAGGAAAGATTTAACGTGGAAAAACTTGTCCAAATATACATCAACGACGAAATACCCACGTCAATTATCTCGGACAGAGATACTCGCTTCACTTCCAGATTTTGGAAGGCATTCCAAGAATCTTCTGGCACACCATTACATTTAAACACGGCTTACTATCCACGGACCGATGGTCAAAGCGAACTTACAATACAAATCTTGGATGATTTGCTAAAAGCATGTGTTATTGACTTCGGAGGAAGTCGGGATAACCACTCACCACTAACAGGATTCTCTTATAACTAATTAGCACGGATTTCGTGCAAGAAACGATTTATAGATCACAACGATAAAGGAACGACTAAGACTACTAGAAGTCGTCAAACGATTTGCACTGATGTGCATAGAAAAGACTTAGAATTTCAAGTCGGCAACAAGGTGCTTCTTAAGGTGTCACCTAGAAAAGGTGAAGTACGCCGCGGAAAACACTAGAAAACTTAACTCCAGATACGTAGGACCATTTGAGGTACTCGAAAGGGTAGGTCCAGTTGCGCGTCGTTGGGAACTACCACAAGAGCACGATAACATACATAACATTTTTCATGTGTCGATACTGACAAAATACTCCTCGAACGAAACACTTATCACACCTATAGAGGAAGTACAACCACACGAAAAGCTCCAATTTATCGAGGAACCGATTGAAATCATAGAGCGCGAAACTAAGAATTTAAGACGCAGTAAAATCCCCATAGTGAGGGTACGATGGAACGCAAAACGAGGCGCCGAATATACCTGGGAACGAGAGGACCAGATGATGCTTAAGTATCCTCATCTCTTCACTTCTCCCACAACGAATACTACAAGTTGAAATTTCGGGACGAAATTCTTTCAACATGGGGAGAATGTGACAACCGTCAAAACTCAGTTCGAGAACACTAACTTATAACCTCGATACGCTATGCTTGCTACTTGATATAACTAACTTTATGTGTACGTGGTTACGTAGACACAACTCCTTGAGCTAAGCTCGTTGTAACTCACACAAAAACTTTTAACGTAGGTTTACGTTACTTAAACAAAACATGTGTGTCTCGGAATCGAATTCGGAATCAAAGCTTTAAATGAATCCTAATACCAAGAAAGCACTTAATGAACTTGCCTAAGTTCATCTCAAAACAAATCGTAAACTTTCAACTAACGAAAATGCTTGACGATAAAACGAACGAAAAACGAAAAGGCAGAAATCTGCCCTCCAGCCGCGCCGCGGTGAGGCCAGTGCGCCGCGGTGGAGGGTGCAGACCAGCCATTTTTGGGGAACTTTGAAACTTAATTAAACTAACCCAAACCCGAGCCCAACACTTTGGCTCCGGGTTAAACATGAAAAAGGGGCTTTTTGAAGTCCAATAAATCTCTTTTGACACCTTACAATCTTCATTTTACAAAAACAACAAACACACACACAATCACACTCACTTCCTCCTATTTCAACAAAAACACTCACACACACACAATCAAGAAACTCTTCCAGCCATTTCATTTACAGCCATAAATTGCAGAAGAAATCTCATGAAAACACACTAAAGTCACTACTAAAACGTCCTAATAATCAAGGGTTGCAAGGAGCATTCATATTTGGGTTACATAAACTATTTTCTACATGTTGAAGCTTAATCTCCAACAAATCACCATCAAAGCAATTCATTCCGGTAAAAACTCTTTAATCTACTGTTATTACTCATTAAACTTGTTGCATGTAAGATCAAACACCTAAAATTATGATTTTGAAGCTTATAACCCATTTACATGACAAAACGGGTTTTTATAAAATGGATGTTAGATCTTTGTTTTTGTTGTTAAAAATCCAACATAAACCGTTATATTATGAGGTTTTAATGTTTTCATCTATTGCATGTCGAAATCTACCTCCAAAATAACAAATTTCTTCAAAAACGAGTTTTGGTCAAAACTGCCTGTCACATGACCGCGAGGCGGTCATGTGACCGCGAGGCGGTCGTGACTTGTGACCGCGGGGCGGTCGTCCCACCGCGAGGCGGTCGTGTGCAGACTTGTTACAAAACCTTATTTAAACCATTATTGAATGTAACTTTAAACTTGTCGTTCTAAGATTATCTATAAAACTGAAGTTCATGAACTATAACCTCTAATAGGGTAACTTATTCAACATATAATCCCTATCTTGTTTTTATAAGTTAAAGATTATTGTTATGACGTTTGTAAGCGGGAAAGTGTTAAAAATTGGATTTAGAAACTATAGCGCGGAAGCGTTGCCCGAATTTAGTAAAACCAAATACGAGCACTTTATAACATAAGCATTTCGTTGACTAACGATGGTATAAACTCATAAACAATCATACTCACTCGAAAACTTGCTATAAAAATAGGATTCCGTGATTCCGAGCACCTTTCGAGCTTTTCCGAGCACGCTACGATCTTCGCAAACAGTGAGTTACAAACCCCTACTTTTAAACGCTTTTATTACATTTTTGGGGTGAAATGCGAGTCTTAGGCTTAAACACTACTTTTAAGCTGAAACAAACTTGAAAGCTATTACGAAACGATTTGATATTTGAAAACGATTACGAAACGATTGGATACTTGAAAACTATAACGAAACGATTTGATACCTTGAATACTTTACGAAACGATTTGATGCTAGAATACTTTTACGAAACGACTTGATAGTTGGATACTATTATGAAAACGATTTGATACTCAACGCTATTACGAAAACACTTGTGTATTTTGAAGGCTACTATGAAATGCTTTGATAACGAATACTAAAACGAATAACTATTTTGCCGGCATTGTTGAGGGTTTTGCCAACAATGTCGAGGACACGAAAGCTATAAATTGCCAATGACTTGGCATCGATCGACATGTTGCGGACGTTGTACAACATGGTCGTGAGATGCTACGAAAATCCCATGCACTCCTACATAACTAGTTGCTATTAATCTCTGGGAGAGGACCGATAGGATTTATGGATAGCGCTATTAGGGTAGTTGCAAGACCCTCACCACAACGACAACAACGATGGTGCATAAACTTCTAGTGGGTAATTAATAGGCTTAGCAACGAAACGATACGATCATTGGGCAATACTAGGATTGTCACATAGTCGCGCTACGTGGTCAATGCCTACGAAAACGAAAACTAAACTTTACGCATTGCTATGCGTCAACTATTTGAACACTATATTTTACGCATGGTTATGCGACAACTATTTTAATGTTACATTCTTACGCATTGCTATGCGTCGAAACTTGATTACTTACTTTACGCATTGCTATGCGACAACGCTTTGAATACTTAAACTTTGTAGCTCACTAACTACGTCTCCCGTAGTTAACACTTGACTCGTATTTTCAGGAAATGAGTAAGCTTTGGAGACGATACCTATGCTTTGGGCTGATGACTTCAAGAAAGGGGAAAGGGTTCGGGTGGCTTGGCTATAAACACTTATCTTGTATTTTGGATATGTAAACGATGTTTCAAACACTTGTAAACCTTTGAGGTTATGTTTCTTTTAATACAACTTGGTGTGGAATTATAAACTTGTGTACCGAATGCTATTGCTCTCCACACCCTGCGTTCCGCTTTAGCGGGGTGTGACACAGATCTGTTTGGGTTTGACCGAACCCTCATCGCTCGCTAGGACGTACCTAGGAGTAGGTGTTATGGCCGTATTTCATAATTGGTTGCCTTTGGATTGATACCCCTTAGGATAGGGGTTAATTCACGTGGTCAGGTTCAGTGTATGATAGTCTAGGCATGGTACCTCTCACTATTGGATTGTATAACAAGATATGATGTTTGAAATTATAATGTTTATTGAAACTTGTCGATGGGTCAATTTTTACTTAAAATTGCGAATAATTCACCAACATGTTGTTGACGTCGTTTTAACGCTTTGCAGGTAATTGAGGATTTCCTTTGATCATGCCATAGTTTATTTTCGGATCGCTTGCTTTTGGGAAAGTTGAATTTTGAAATGTCTATTATAATTTCCATGACGATCCGTTTGTTTGTTTCTTTTGGAATTGTGTTTGTACTTGGCGTCTTATCGCCTTTGACTTTATGATGTAATTTTGTAACATTTGGCATGATCTATTTAATTTGATGTTTTGTTTATCAGTTATATTGTTGTAATGTTGACTCTTGATATTATAACTGGAACATTCCGTGTTTCCGCTATTAGCGGGGTGTGACAGAAGTTGGTATCAGAGCCAAAGGTTATAGCGAACCGAGTGATTTTAATTGAGTTAATCACTTGGACTATGACCATATGGTTTTTTTTTTAAATCGATTTTTCTCTGATTGCAATGTGTGCACTATTTTCATACGTGTTTAAGTTCGCGTTGTGTTTTGGCAATTGGCCTTGTTTTCGTGTCGCACACATTTGCTGATCGAGTTTTCTCTTCCTTTTATTTTAGGACGATGGCGGCTAAGAGGAGAGTTGCGACACGAAGTTCTGCGAGACGCGCCACTGCGAACGCGAGAGCGAAGACTGTGAATCCGAGAGCGAGTAGTAATACCGCGATTCCGAATGCGAGAGCGAATAACGCAGAAACGAATACGACACCGAACATCAGGCAATTATTCGCTGAGGAATTTGCAGCAATGATGCCAATTATGATCGCTCAGATTAAAGATAGTATCGGTATGGGAACTGGTGGTTCGGCTCCTGAGAATCCCGAGCCGATTGTTAATAACGATGGTCCCGAAATTGTGATTAATGGATCGGGTGGAGCAGAGGGCTCAGCTCGACGCGCTAGGTGCAGTTTGAAGACGTTTATGAGCTGCAAGGCCCCTGAATATAAGGGCAATGAGGGAGCAACTGGAACGCTCCAATGGATGGAGAAGCTAGAGTCCATCTTTGATGCTGTGGGATGTGCGGACGAGGATCGAGTCCGATTTGCTGCGTTTGTATTTCAAGGTACGGCTCTGACGTGGTGGAATTCCATCTTGAATGTGCGAGGCCGAGCTGAGATCAGCAAGATGACTTGGGATCAGCTAAAGGAGTTGATGATTATTGAGTATGTTCCTGAATCTGAGATTCAGAAGTTGGAGGATGAATTGTGGAACTTGACCATGGTTGGGTCAGACATCCAGGGGTACACTTCGCGTTTTCACGCTTTGTCCCAGCTAGTGCCGCACTTGGTCCGACCGGAGCTTAAACGTATAGGTCGCTACACTCATGGATTACCCCCAGCAATCCGTAAGAGTGTCGTATCCAACAAACCGAGCACCTTTCAGAGCGCGGTGGAAATTGCGATTACTTTGACTCAGAATGCGGTTCGGGATGGTGAGTTACCCCCGATGGTGGTTAAGCAAGACTCCGGGGAGAAACGGAGTGGGGGATCCCGTCAGAACGATTCACGGAAAAGATTCAGGAGGCAGGGTACTCCTCAAGTTGTGCAGGCGTATGCTGCTGCGATACCCGGTGCCCAGGGTAAGCACCCGAAGTGTGGACGATGTGGCAACTACCACGCCGAGGAGGTGAAATGTTGGGTATGCACCAAGTGTAACAAGCTAGGGCACACCGAGAGGTTTTGTAAGACCCCGAGGGGCAAATGTTTTGAGTGTGGGTCTGCTGAGCATCTCAGGAACAAGTGTCCCGGGCGATAATCTTCTTGTGCGAATCCTTTTCTTATCTAAAGTCAGCCTACATATATTCTGCTTGATTCTAACGTTTGGCTTTAAATTCCTTACATTGTGAACTTCTCTTTTCTCTTATGTTATTTTTATTTTTACGCCCTTTTTGCGTTGACACCGAAGAAGCTCCATCTGTAAGGAAGTCGGCGAGACGAGAGGTTCGACTCCAGATCTTAACCTATCATATCGATTCGACTTAGTAATCATTGATACCAAACACTGGTTGCATGTCAAAATCTATGGGTAATAAAACGTTTTTGGCCAAGAAATCACAAAACGATGAAGAACATCAAGGAGGTGTGCAGCACCCCCTGATAGGTGCCGCGCACCGGGCTGCTGTTCTTCCCGAAAATCGTCGTTTTGATTGTTTAAAACTCGTACACGCATTCTGGACTTTGGCTAATATTATTATAAGACTGAGATGAATAAAAACTATAATAATGGTGACTTGTATTGGACTCTTTGGACTTATTTGACTTATTATGAAGTTATTATGTGTATATGCATGTTTTGTGAGCGGAATTGGTTGTAGGTTTTGGACATGAAATTTGGGCGCGGAAGCGCTGCCCAAATTTCGTTAGAAAACCTAAACCATTTCAGTAACCTAAACATGCCTATCATAATAATAACTTTAACTTTGAACTATTCGGACAAAAAACAAACGTTAACCGCTTCGGACCAATTTTGGGACAATTTGACTTCAACACATAATCATGAACAAAAGTTACCTAATCTTATATAAAGAACCTAATAAGACATTAACTTTTGGACAATCTTGGTATTCTTAGGCATTCCGTGATTCCCGGCTCCTTTATCCGACCGAATTCCGAGTTCACTTTCTCTGCAACCCGTGAGTTACACCCCTCTCTACTCTTACATTTTAAGTACTCTTTTTGGGGGAAACATGAGATCAAACCTTTTGTGAACTTGTACGACTAATTTGACTTTTGGTACTTATTGAACTATTTGACTTTGGTCTATTTGAACTATTGTGACTTATTGAACTTATGATCTATTTTGACCTTTGAACTTGTACGACTATTTTGACTTATTGAACTTATCGAACTAATTCGACTTTTGGGTAATTATTGAACTATTTTGACTTTGGTCTATTTGAACTATTTTGACTTTTGGATCTTTGAACTATTTTGGACAAATTCTTAGAGACTCTTATGCGTAAAAATGCTTTATTGCCTTATTGGCTACTTATTATTTAAAAATTTTACGAACTTATTAAACTTTTGCGAACCTTTGGAAACCTTTGAACTATTTGAATGACTTTCTATTTATGGAAACTTTTGAACTAAAGGAACTATTTTTGGTACGAACTATTTGGACTACTTTGGGACTATTTTTGTACGACTATTTGGACTAATATGCGTAAACAACATCAATTGTTCGGATTCGCTTACTTTAGACTCCCTACCCAAAAAGTGTTTTGATTTGACGATAAGTCATTTGAAAATGGTGTTTCACAATATACGTGAAGTATACAAAACCTTTTTATAAAATACTCATACAAATACCATAAATACCATAATCATTTCATAAAAATACCATACTCAGTTCATAAAATAATACCATACTGGATAGATAATATAGCCTTCGGTAAATACGATACACCTGAACCTCAACAATACTGGCAACTAACCCCACCTAGTGCATTACGCTAGGTTGTCCTCGATAATAAACGGTCATAACATTGCTAACACGGACAGGGCGCATCCATCATCCATCGTGTTAACAATGAGGGCTTGTTAGACCCATATAGCGCTATATATACGATCCGGCGGCTAAAAGCTAACAGGTGTGTATACGGGGCCTCGTTCTGCCACAAAGGCGGAACAAGTTGGGTAATGCTAACCTAAAGGCATCCATATCCAAAATACATACCATAATACATACCATAATACATAATAATATACCATAAAATACATTTCTTTAACGCTAATCATGCCCAAAATGTAAAAGCGGTAAAAAGGGCAGCGAAATAACTCACAGAATAGCAAAGCAATCCAAATCACGATATGTCGGGAAATACTATAATACCGTCAAGCTCCCACGTCTAAGTGCCCTACACATCACGTAAATAAACATGTCTAAGTATCTCTAAGTCTAGTGGATTATGCCTTAATGATTAACGTTTTATACGGGTTTTAAAATGACCAATAGGAATATCGATATATAACGGAATTACAAACGTTTCGGAAAGTCAGCAGACTAGATACGTGATCCTCATACTTACGTGCACTACAAGTCACGTAAGTATCAAGTTACGTGTTATACAAGAGTTACGGGATCAAATACGTGCATAACAAGGTGTTACTTGACTACAAGAGTTAATTACGTGTTCATGAGTCAAATACGTGACATAGAAGTTATGGAATGGGACTTACGTGACCAATTACTTGATAAACAAGGAGTTACGTGTTTCAAGTGTTACGGATCAATAGGAATTACGTGATAGGCAAGGTATTACGTGACAAGTTACGGGATTTCAAGTCCGAAGTTACGTGATCATGAAGTATTACGTGACTTGTAAGTCACGTAATTGATATTTACGTGAGAAAACAAGACAATTACGGGATCATGAGGGTTTGTTACGTGCATACCAAGCTATTACGTGAACAAGGCCTTAATTACGTGACCAGCACAACAATTACGTGCGTAACACGTCAAGTGAAAGGAATTACGTGAACCCTAGGTCACGTAATTGATCAATTACGTACGAAACAGCAGAGTTACGTGAATAGGGGACCTGTTACGTGATGTTAGAAGAGTTACTTGATCAGTTACGTGCACGTAACACAGTTACGTGACGTAACTGGGTTTTTACGAAAAATTACATTCGGGATTCGATTTCTGAGTGTTTTAGGCATCTAAATGATCCCATATTGGAACCCTATGTCCAGAATACGATTAGGAACAATAATCCTCAATAAAATTCAAGTTTTTATGGTGAAAAGTGGTATTTTCGGGTTTGAATCAAAATAAAAAAGTTTAAAACTAAAACCGAGAAATACTTACCCGATCGTAACGAAAATTGGAGGATAGATGAAGATGATAACGGTGAACAATAATCTAGCCTCGGATTTGGATTTCAACGGTCGGATCGCCGGAAAATGTAGAGAGAAGGAGGAGTGTTTATGTGTGTGTTTCTTGAGAGAGAAGGTGAGTAGGTGAAAATGGGAAGAAAAGACAAAAGGTTGGTGGAATATAAGACAAAATGTTTGGTAAGGACGATTTTTGTAACAAAAATCTGAAAAGGACTAAAATTGTAATAGAATTTCTCCCATAGGACTAGTTTCGTAATAAATTTGCTGAAAGGACTAAAAATGAAATACTTTTTAAACGTTAATCTTAATCGCATAATTAAGGCATAATTCCCCTAAACTTATCATAAGAGCATACTAGACTTATACTAAAGGCACTTAAGACTACATGTTCCCGACATAACGATTCGAATCACAAAATATATACCCGATAAACGTAAATACGCATAAAACACAAATACGATACCCATAAAATACGAGAAATACGAATACAATACTCATAAAATACGAATACGATAAACATAAATAGGAATACAATAGGGTCAAAACACGAACGTAAATAAATAAAACGAATACGTGACGATAGAAATATACCTAGAAATTCGCGAGTGTCACAGTCTCCCCAAGTAAAAAGAAATTTCGTCCTCGAAATTATCACCTGGTACTACTTCCGGGGGAAAGGTGAGGATACTTCCGCAGAATTTCATCTTCGCGTTCCCATGTGAACTCAGCTCCAAAACGGGAATTCCAACGAACCTTGACAATCGGGATCTTACTTCGTCGCAGACGCTTAACATCACTAGCAACGATCTCGATTGGTTCCTCAACGAAATGAAGCTTATCATCAATATGGAGCTTCTCAAGCGGCACTAATAACGTTTCATCAGCCAGGCATTTCTTCAACTGAGATACATGAAATACATTATGTACGCTGCTCAGTTCTGCCGGCAATTCTAGTCGATACGCAGCTGGGCCGACGCGGGCTAAGATCTTGAACGGACCCGTGTATCTCGGACTCAGCTTGCTGCGCTTCACGAATCGGACAACCCCTTTCCTTGGAGATACCTTCAATAATACCATATCTCCAACACTGAACTCAAGAGGCTTCCTGCGCTTATCAGCATACTTCTTCTGTCGATCTCTTGCAGTAATCAATCGTTCCTTGATCTTGAAGATCTTGTCAGCGGTCTCTTGTATAATCTCCGGACCAGAAATCTGACTATCTCCAATTTCTGCCCAACATACAGGCGATCGACACTTGCGGCCATACAAAGCTTCAAACGGTGCACACTTGATACTCGTGTGATAGTTGTTGTTGTACGAGAACTCAATCAACGGCAAATGAACATCCCAACTACCACCAAAATCAATTGCGCAAGCTCGTAGCATATCTTCCAAGGTCTGAATAGTTCTCTCACTCTGACCATCAGTCTGAGGATGATAGGCGGTACTCATATCTAATCTTGTACCCATAGCAGTCTGGAATGACTTCCAAAATCGAGAAGTGAAACGAGCATCACGATCGGAAATAATCGATACAGGAACTCCGTGTTTCGATACGATCTCGGAAATATATAAACGCATGAATCTCTCCATCGGATAATTCTCACGAATCGGTAGGAAATGAGCAGACTTCTTCAATCGATCAACAATAACCCAGATACTGTCATAACCACTCGAAGATCTCGGAAGCTTCGTAACAAAATCCATAGTAATACGCTCCCATTTCCACTCGGGAATCTTCGGTTGTTGGAGTAGCCCAGACGATTTCTGATACTCAATCTTCACCTTGGAACAAGTCAAACATCGATTAACATACTCGGCGATCTCACGCTTCATACCCGGCCACCAATAAAACTCTTTCAAGTCGTGATACATTTTTTCGGAACCCGGATGAATGGAATAGTTAGACTTATGGGCTTCGTCCAGAATCAACTGACGGATACTAATCGGAACCCAAATACGCTCGAGGAAATACAGAACTCCATCCTCCTTCGGTTCTAATTCCAACGCCAACTTATACAGCCTTTCCTCTTTAACACGGTCCTCTGTCATAATACCCTCTTGTGCTTGAATAATCCGAGCCTTCAAGCTCGTCTGAATAGATACCATCATAGAACGGATACGGACAGGTTTGACTGTTTCCTTACGACTTAGTGCATCAGCAACAACGTTCGCCTTACCAGGGTGGTAGCGAATGTCGCAATCATAGTCGTTCAATAACTCAACCCAGCGTCGCTGTCTCATGTTCAGCATCTTCTGATCGAATATGTGCTGAAGACTCTTGTGGTCAGTAAATACAGTACACTTGGTCCCATACAGATAATGCCTCCAAATCTTCAATGCGAATACGACGGCTCCCAACTCTAGATCATGTGTCGTGTAATTCTGCTCATGGACTTTCAACTGACGCGAAGCGTAAGCTATAACTTTACCATTCTGCATAAGCACACAACCCAGACCCTTGTGCGAAGCGTCGCAATAAACAACAAAATTCTCGGTACCAACTGGCAGACTAAGAATAGGAGCGTCACACAACCGCTGCTTCAATACCTGAAAGGCTCTCTCCTGATCGGAACCCCAAACGAATGGTTCACTCTTCTGTGTCAACTTTGTCATAGGTGAAGCGATTTTGGAGAAGTTCTCGATGAATCGGCGATAATACCCAGCAAGACCCAAAAACGAACGGATTTCGGTCGGTGACTTTGGTGCAACCCAACTTTTAACAGCTTCAATCTTAGCAGGATCAACATGAATACCCTTCGCGCTAACCACGTGGCCAAGAAATTGAACTTCGGATAACCAGAACTCGCACTTAGAGAATTTCGCATACAACTTTTCTTTTCGAAGCACTTCTAGAACAAGACGCAAATGCTCTTCATGTTCCTTGCGACTTCGGGAATAGATAAGAATGTCGTCGATGAATACGATAACGAATTTGTCAAGATACGGACGACAAATACGGTTCATTAGATCCATGAATGCTGCAGGGGCGTTTGTCAGACCAAACGGCATCACCATGAACTCATAATGACCATATCGAGTACGAAAAGCGGTCTTAGGTATATCATCTTCCTGAACTCTCAACTGATGATAACCAGAGCGAAGATCGATCTTAGAGAAATAGCAAGAACCCTGAAGTTGATCGAATAAGTCGTCAATACGAGGAAGGGGATAACTGTTCTTCACAGTCAGCTTGTTTAACTCCCGATAATCAATACATAAACGCATGGAGCCATCCTTCTTCTTAACAAAGAGAACAGGAGCACCCCACGGGGAGAAACTAGGACGGATAAAACCTTTATCGACCAGTTCCTGAATTTTTTTCGACAACTCGAGCATCTCGGAAGGAGCCAAACGATACGGAGCTTTAGCAACAGGTGCTGCTCCAGGAACAAGATCAATACGAAAGTCGGTTTGTCTCTGGGGAGGGACTCCAGGTAGATCTTCGGGAAAAACGTCAGAATACTCGCGAACAATCGGTACACCATCAATCTTTATCGTAGAATCTTTCTTCACCAAGTGAGCGAGATATAAGGAACAACCTTGACGGACATACTCGCGAACTTTCAAACTTGAAATGACTTTAAGACGTTTCCCAGCCTTGTCTCCGTGTACAATCAACTGATCTCCATCCGGCTTCTGAATACGAATAAGTTTCTCATAACAAACTATTTCTCCTTTATGCTTCGCTAACCAATCCATACCGACTACGACATCGAAACTACCGAGTTTCATAGGAATAAGGTCGATGGAAAAAGGAATATCGGCTAATACGAGGGGAATATCACGAATAACTTCTCTAACACAAGCACATCTACCATCAGCTATTTCTACTTCATACGCAGGCTCTAAAGGACTAGAAGCACAGTTTACTAAGGGGCGGAAATCACTAGATATAAAGCTTCTATCGGCACCCGAATCAAACAAGATAAAAGCAGGATAATCATCGACAAGAAATGTACCAGTGACTACAGTAGGATCCTGGTGAGCTTCAGAAGTTTCCATGGCGAAAGCTCGGCTCTTGGCAGGATTTCCCTTTGCACTAGTACCAGCACCATGAGTAGGAAGGGGAGTGGGTGCTATAAGCTTGGGACACTGATGACGACGATGACCCACTTCTCCACATTCAAAGCATGCTCCAGTAGCTTTTCCACAAAACTGCTCGGTGTGGCCTAACTTCTTGCAGCGTTTACAAACCCAACACGCCACATTAGCTGCATGCGCACTGCCGCATGTACCACACTTAAGGCGCACGCCATGATAACCAGCTCCAGAACCCGTCAACGCATACACTTGAGGAAGTTGAGGTCTCGATCATGACTACGGCTTCTCTTCCTCAAAATGCCCATATCTCTTCTTTCAGATCTTCCAAAATCTCTTCGGCTCACAACCGGCTGGAGAGTACCACCACGAATCGCACTTGCGGTCAACCGACCAGCAATATCAACCGCACTCTGAAGAGTACCCGGAAGGTGAGAAATAATGTGGTCGCTCATAGTCTGGGGCAACCCATGAGTGAAGCGTTCAATTCTCTCAGTCTCAGTGCGAACCAGACGAGGAGCCAAAACACACAAATCATAGAATCTGTTCACATACCCACGGAAATCAGCACCTTGCATAGTTAAGTTCCACAACTCGTTCTCCAACCTTTGCGTCTCAGATGACGGCACATACTCCTTTCTCATAATAACCTTCAAATTCTCCCAAGTCATCAAGGCAACAATAGCTCGGCCCCGAACCCGTTTCACCGAGTTCCACCAAGTGAGGGCTTTACCCTGGAATAAGAATGTAGCATACTTAACCTTACTCTCCTCAGCACATCCCGAGACATCAAATACCGACTCGATCCTCTCAAACCACTGCAGGGTAGCAACCGCATCTTCCGTACCCTTAAATTCAGTAGGTCTGCAATCTAGGAGGGTCTTATACGAACAGCCTCGGGGTGGATCTTCAATAACAATACTCGGTCCTCCAGCTCCCACATGCACTGCTCTTCCCACATCGGTACCATCGCGCCCAGACGCCGTACCTTCTGCTCCAATGCCTTGCATCACAGGTTCTTCAAACCCTATGTCAGCATCTTGCACTGGTGTCTCCTTAAGTTGTGCCACAATCACTGGAATTGCTGCTGCGATCTGTTCCGCAATCAACTGACTGATGTCCGGAGTAGCGGTATTAGCATTGGGGACAGCTGTGACAACCCAAGCCAAAATCCAGGTTCACACTTATTTGACTCATTGCTTTTCTGCAATTTTCTGTAACTTTCGGCAGTTTTCTGCTGCTTTTGTTTAATCGCGTAGAAGTTTTCTGTTATGTATGACCAGGAGGTCAACATATACATAAAGAATACTTCTTAACAACCTATTAAACTTATAAATACCATGATTGGGTATTTAGAATCAAGGGATTTTATCTATTCCTGGTTTTCTGTATTCTGCAACTTTCTGCAGCTTATAACTTATACGTGTACGTGTTTTCTTTATGTACGACTTTGGAGTCAAACTTTTCATAGATAATACTTACAAACAACTTGGTAAACACCTAGGAATACCATGATTAGGTATTCGGAAATCAATTGAATTGATTTACACCCGATTTTACTTCAAAATAAAAGTTCAACTTCAAACAAATACACTTGCAAACATAAACACCACACAAATCAAGCACCTTACTCACCAAGGCTACTTGTGCTAGCTTGGGTGACTCATGGCAGGTCCAAGGCACTTGCTAGGCTGCTTGGGAGGAGTCATGACCTAGTTGTCAAGGCCTTAAACACCTAGCTTTGTCATGTAAGCAAGTATAGCTTACATGAGTCATATAAGAAGCAAGCAAGCATACATGACCTTCCTTACCTATAAATAGAATTCATTCCAGGATTTTTAAGATAACAAAACATATTTTCAAAGCTTAGTTACACACACAAAAAGATCTAGCAAGGATTAGAGTTGGATTAGTCAAGATATTGCAAGATTAGCACCAAGTTAGAGCATCAAGATTTCAAGGTTATAATCTTCAAGTAAACCATCACTTAAGCTTGATTTCTCTTCATTAGGGTATGTCTTTAATACCATTTTATACTTATTTGTTCATAATAATGCATCATTTACACTTATATTATGTTTATATAATCATAAACCAAAAGTTGTTACTTTGTTAAACCAAAAACTTATCTTATACAAAAACTATGCTATATATATTTTCCACTTATGATTCTTGTCTAGGACCTTAAACATGTTATACTCCTGTGTTTTATAAGTCTTTTGGTCCAAAAATCATGAAAATTGGGTATGGGATGGTTATACAAAGGTCATTTTTACAAAAAGATGCATAACTTGGAGTATAATCTGACATCAGTAGAAAAATTACAACGTCTTGAAAAATCTATAAAGAATCAGGAAGTGAGACCTAAACTATTTGAAAGTTTATTCCGAGACGGTCGTTGGCATATAAGATTCATTAAAATCTAATAAGTATCGAGTGAGATACGGTATTTTGAATCTAGTACAAATTTCGGGACAAAAGCTGAGTTTTTATAAACATTGCATAAAAACTAACTTTTTCAATAAAACTTAATAGTATCACATATATTAGGGATATTATACAAGTTGCATTCCATCTCGATATTTCGTACTGCCGAGTGGCTAGGTTTACGATTTAAAGTGCCTTCGCTCCGCATGCGGCTATAGAATGGTGGCCAAACTATAATATTCCTAACAATGATACTATTGGGTTATAAACTTAAAACATACAACATACATGATCATTCATGCATAAAAGTGAAGTTGAACTATTTTATAAACGTTTACCAACACTCTTTAGGTCAAGGCTAGACCTACTTATCATACCGTTTTCATACACGCTGTCTTATCGAGTAATCACTCACACTACTGAACTAAGGTGAGTTCATAGCCCCTTTTCTACTACTTTGTTTTTATACAAACTTGGGGTGAGAATACATGTTGTTTTCCTATGGACACAAGTACTGAAAACTTTTACTAGGTGCCTAAGTAACTAATGCCAAACTGAAAGCCCCTATCATGTATCGTTAATTATTGATTTAAGCGCGATTGTATTTGAATAGATCTATTAGGGTTTGACAACCCTCGCCTCAGGGCTATGACGATGTAACCCACGTCTAGCAAACCCCGACTCATGGTCTTGAGTCAACTGGGCGCATTACACTTGTAAACTTTAATGTTAAGGCATTTAACATTGTCAGCTATGGGGTACAAACTGTTAATGCTTCGAATACATGAGCTTAGTGCACTAGTAATACTGTTCAAACCTGAAATCTTGTGGTCCACTTTTATTGAATATAAACCTGTGAATTCACTCAACTTTTCGTTGACAACTTTAACATGTATATCTCAGGTAACTAATCGATGGAGTCGATGACCTTTTTGGCATATAGAGTGCATATGTCAAAAACCCGCTTCTGGGAGATTTTCCGTAGCATATTTATAGTATTATGCTTGTAAAAGTCTCTACTTTTTGTGAATACTAGTATTGTATAAACACTTTTATCTAGTAATAAAAAAAACTCTGTTATGTTTGAAATGTAACTCTTTTCAAAAACGACTCATTTAGAGGTCGTTCGTTGAACTATATATCTGGGACCCATGACGTCATACCCGTCTCAAGTGATGAGATTTGGGGGTGTGACAACAGCAGAAGTACTCGGAGCCGTAGCACCCACTCTAGCACTGGCGCGACCTCGCCTTGCCGACCTTCTCGTAGCAGTGACGGCAGGAGTAGACCTAGTAGAAGTTCTCTTAGGCGGCATCTTCTACGAAAGTCAAACGGAATAAATAAGAGCGATAACCGGATGTGCGACTAAAACGAGCAGGCCTCAAAGCATAAAATGCAAAACAAAAGCACATAAAGCATACGAATCACATACAGGCCCACAAAAGAAAGAAATGCGCACATAGAGTAAATCAGATAGGTCCAAAAGCCTAGACTAACGAAGTCAGCACACTTCATTCCGATTAAGGAAAGTTTTAACGTAGAAAAACTCGTCCAAATATACATCAACGAGGTAGTGACACGTCACGGAATACCCACGTCAATCATCTCGGATAGAGATACTCGCTTCACTTCCAGATTTTGGAAGGCATTCCAAGAGTCGTTTGGCACACGATTGGACTTAAGCACGGCTTACCATCCGCAAACCGATGGTCAAAGCGAGCGCACCATACAAACATTAGAGGACATGCTGAGGGCATGCGTTATCGACTTCGGAGGGAGTTGGGATAGCCACTTACCACTAATAGAGTTCTCTTACAATAACAACTACCATGCTAGCATCAAATGTGCGCCTTATGAAGCTCTATACGGAAGGAAATGCCGATCTCCGTTGTGTTGGTTGGAACCAGGAGATCGACAACTAATTAGCATGGACGTAGTGCAAGAAACGATTGATAAGATCACAACGATTAAGGAAAGACTTAAGACTGCGAGAAGTCGACAAAAGAGCTATGCTGATATGCGCAGAAAGGATCTAGAATTTCAAGTCGGCGACAAGGTACTTCTAAAGGTGTCACCTTGGAAAGGTGCAATACGCCGCGGAAAGCGAGGAAAGCTTAGCCCGAGATATGTGGGACCGTTCGAGATACTCGAAAGGGTAGGTCCCGTGGCATATCGCTTAGAACTACCGCAAGAGCTCGGTAACATGCATAACACTTTTCACGTTTCGAGACTGAAAAAGTGCCTATCGGACGAAACGCTTATCACCCCTTTAGAAGAGATACAACTAGACGAAAAGCTCCAATTTGTCGAGGAACCAATTGAAATCATAGATCGCGAAACTAAGAAACTAAGGCATAGTAAAATTCCCATAGTGAGGGTACGATGGAACGCAAAACGAGGCCCCAAATATACCTGGGAACGAGAGGATCAAATGATGCTTAAGTATCCTCATCTCTTCACTTCTCCCACAACGAATACCACAAGTTGAAATTTCGGGACGAAATTCTTTCAACGTGGGGAGAATGTGACAACCGTCTAAACTCAGGTCGAGAACACTAACTTTTAACCTCGTTATGTTTGTATTTGATACTCGTTATAACTAACTTTATGTGTTACGTGGTTACGTAGACATAACTCTTTAAGCTAAGCTCGATGTAACTCATACAAAAACTTTTAACGTAGGTTTACGTTACTTAAACATAAAACGTGTGTGTCTCGGAATCGGAAATCGGAAATTGAATCATTAAATGAAATCATATAATGAACTTTCCTAAGTTCATTTGTAAAGTAATCGGGAATCCTAAACGAGAACATATACTTAACGACAACACGAACAAAACGAAGAAATCCAGGAATTTGACCGAGCGCGCCGCGGTGAGCTGGCCGCGCCGCGGTCATATTCCTGGACAGCCCTTTGAATTTGAGTCATGAGTCACACAAAACGTGGCAAACTGTTTTCACCACCTGTCTAACAGGTGTCAAAGCCACCTTAATACAGATTTTTAGCAAGGTAACACTAATACAATTTCCCCTTTCATTTTACTTTAACATCAAAAACCCAAGACTTCATTCTCTCCATTTGTTACTTGCATAAACTCAAATACACACACAAACACCCTTCCATTCTTTCCTATGGCTGTGATTTCCAACCAATAATCAACATATTTCTTCCCCAAAAAGTGTTGTGATCATCAAGAGGAGCAAGAGTCCTTCATCCCTTTGGTGGATTGCTTTGGTTTTCATCATTTTCGGGTCAAAATCACCTCCAAACATCAAGGATCTTCATCAAGTCATTTTAGATCATCACATATTCATTTTCTTTGAGGTATAACAACTCGTCTTTTCTGTTTTTACTTTGAATTATCAATTGCATGTAAGATCAACTACCTAAAAACATGTTTCTATGGAGTTTTATAACAATTTATATACAAAAACGGGATTTTATAAAAACTATGTTAAATCCTTGTTACTATAGATGAAAATCCAAACTAAACTTACATTCTAAAAGGTTTTACTATTTGTAGCCATTGCATGTTGAAATCCATCCTCAAAATAACAAATTTCACCCAAAAACGATTTTTGGCAAAACTGCTCTGCTCGCGAACGCGCCACGGTGACTCCACCGCGAGGCGGTCGTGGTGAAACCATGACCGCGGCGCAGTGCCTCCACCGCGAGGCGGTCGTGTTGCAGACTTGTTTCAAAACCGCATTTAAACCATTTTTGAGCGTAACTTTAAACTTGTCGTTTTAAGATTATATATAAAACTGATGTTCATGAAATACAACCTGTAATGGAGTAACTTAATCAACATATAACCCCTATCGTGTTTTATAAGTTGGAGATTATTGTCATAGCAATTGTAAGCGGGGAAAGTGTTAAAAATTGGATTTAAAAACTATAGCGCGGAAGCGCTGCCCGTTCTTCATTAGACCTTAATATAATCCTAAAACTTAAGTAATTCTCGTTGACTAACGATGTTACAAACTCATAAACAATCATAATCACTCGATAACTTGGTATATAATAGGATTCCGGTGATTCCGAGCACTTTTCAAGCTTTTCCGAGCACGTTACAATCTTCGCAAACAGTGAGTTACAAACCCCTACTTTTAAACGCTTTCAAATACATTTTGGGGTGAAATGCGAGTCTTAGGCTTGAACTTTATGTTAAGCTGAAACATACTTGATTGCTAAACGAAAACACTTTTGCTATTACGAAACTACTTGATAGTTGAATACTATTACGATACGATTTATTACTTGAATACTATTTCAAAACTATATTTTGCCGGCATTGTTGATGATTTTGCCAACAATGCTGAGGATACAAATACTAAATTGCCAATGATTAAACGTCGATCGTCATGTTGCGGACGTTGTACAACATGGACGTGAGACACCATTAAAATCCCATACACTCCTACATAACTAGTTGCTATTAATCTCTGGGAGAGGACCGATAGAATTTATGGATAGCGCTATTAGGGTAGTATGACCCTCACCACAACGATAACAACAGATGGTGCATAGTTCTAGTGGGTAGGCATAAGGCTTAGCAACGAACGATCATTGGGCGATATTTAGGATTGTCACATAGTCGCGCTGTGTGGTCAATACCTACGAACTTGAATACCAATACTTTACGCATGGTTATGCGACGATTATATGAAATCTACTTTTTACGCCATCTTTATGTGCGTCGATACTTGTATGTTTTTACTTAAACTTTGTAGCTCACTAACTACGCCTCCCGTAGTTAACACTTGACTCGTATTTTCAGGTAACGAGTAAGCTAGCCGATGACTTCATGCTTTTGGGGCGAATGACTTCAAGATCCGGGAAGGGTTTGGGTGGTTTGGCTATGAACACCTATTTTGTATTTCGGATATGTAAACGTTGTTTAAAACATTTGTAAACCTTGGATGCTATGTTTTCTTTAATATAACTTGGTGTGGAATTATAAACTTGTGTATCGAATGCTATTGCTCTTCACATCCTGCGTTCCGCTTTAGCGGGGTGTGACACCATATCTCTTGACACCATAGAATCAAAAACTGCCCTTGCTTTGTTCATTTCACCTCGCAAACAGTAACCATCTATCAATGAACTGTACGTCACTATATTTGGAACCTTACCTCTCTCAACCATGATGTTTATAACAGCCTCTGCTTCTTGTACTTTGCCTTCCTTGCAATATGAATCTACTAAAATGCTATAGGTTTGCACATCGTGATATATTTTTATCTTCCATTTCTTTTAGCATCCTAATGACTTCATCCCAACGACCTAATTTACAAAGGCCACAAATCAGAGTGTTATATGTGATGACATTTGGTCGAATCCTTTTTTGAAAAACCATTTCTTTAAATAGCTTGAAAGCATCATCAATCATTTTGTCTTTGCAAAGACTATCAATGATAGTGCTATATGAAAAAACATCCGGTGTACAACCTGTTTCATCCATGAGCCTAAGCAAAGCAATAGCCATAACATTATTTCCGATCTTACAAAGCCCCTTAATCATCGTGCTGTACATAACTACATCAGGTTCACACAGTCTTTGTTTAATAAGCTTCTTAAAAAACCTCTCTGCATCAAGAATCCTATCTTCTATGACGAGTCCATCTAAGAGTGTACTAAAAATGAACACATTTGGAACAATAGATCGCCTAAAACAGCTACCTAAGAGTGCAAAATCGTCATTGGTTTGATGAAGCTGACAACAACACTTGATTGCAATACTCATAGTATATTCATTAACAGGAACACCAATAGCACACATTTGATTGAAAAGATCAATGGAAGTAGAAAAATGTTTCATTTTAGTAACAGAATTCAACAATTGAGTAAACTTAATAACAGAAGGCAGTGGTGTTCTGTGAGACATTTCATCAAACAGGTAGAGAGCATGATCCAAGTCGGTAACTTTTTGATACTTAGATCTAGCTGGAGCATCATAATCTGAACTAGAATCGGAGTGAAAAGAAGCTGAAAATGTCTTACCTAATCCTAAACCTAATTTGAAAGATTGAAGAAAAGAATTTGTTCGAATCATGATTATCTTTTGTGTTGTTGTCTCCAACTAAAAAACATAATTTGTATACCTGCTAGTTTTCTACCTTTCTCACATTGTTTGATTTGGCAAATCAAATGTTTGAAAACATCACACATTTAGGGTTGTTTAACCAATCAAGCTTTAAAGAGTAAAATTGAGATAGTGGGGGTATTGCTATAGGTCTCCTTATATAAATTTTGATAAGCCTTTAGTTTAATTTTACTTATTTGAACTCACAAACTCAATTTGATCACCTTATAAGTCAAAAAAATTGGGCGAAACTTATCAAAATTTACATAAGTTTATATTACATAAACCGAAACAAACACCCCTAAATATTAAAATAATTTTATGCAAACCCACTATCACTTTTGTTGTATACTAAATGTTGGAGTATATATAGATATACTCCAAAAAGAGCAACGGCTTACTCCAAAGCTTCGGTAACGATAGCTCCGGCAAGATTACATGGCACGCTAGGCCGAAGCAACAATCAGAAGGCTGAGTTGGTGTCACCAAACCACCTATTGTATCACGTGTTCACCTGACATAAAGAACCTGGCAAGTTTGATAAAAGGACTGTACCGAAGGAAAAGTACTGCAGAACGTGCCAACCATCTAGTGGATATTAAGGTGATGACGAAGGCGCCTCCTATGGACTGGATTTATCAATGAATGGAATATTGTGCGCCGAAAGAAGCATCAGCCTATTATCCAGAAGATAATAGGCCGATGCGCCAAGTACTATAAAAGGGGTCAGACCCATTCTAGGTAAGGGGATCACAATCTTAAAACTCTCCATATCAAGAACATTCTCTTCGGATGTTCTTGACAGTTTCTGATTATTCCATTACATTAAACACTGCATTTACTATACTAAAGATTCATTAAATAACCTTAAATCACCACGATGAATACTTACTCTTACGCCCGAGCCTTATCGGGGAAACCTCCCCGATAAGCTTAGACGTTTGTTTCTTGTGCAGATTATCATCTTGAAGATCTACTCTTCAAAGATTGTTCGTAGTCTAGATCCCTGTGGATTTTTACTTCAACATTTGGCGCCATCCGTGGGACCGCTATTTAACGATAGTTGGAGCAAAAACACGGGCACATGGATACCCCATTGTCGTCAGGGATATCCACCCTTGTGCCTACTGTTCAGCCATCAACCAACGTTTTAGAGCCACCCATATCTCAATCACAGCATCTTACACCATACCCATCGATGCCACCTTTATCGCTGCCTGAACTAAACACCACGAGACACGAAACAGCTTCTCACGGAGACAGAGGTAATATCACCCCGGAATTCGTTAGCAACAATTATGAAAGCTTACGAGGGCTGATGAACACCCATGAGCAAGGAGAAAGGCAACGAGGGGTCGATATTGAGCTCCCGCTGGGAGACGGTCACGAAACCAGTATGACAAACGGGTCGGCCACCCCATCGCCAAGAAGAACGAATCAAGGAGAACGGAGAGAAGATCACGTAAGTCCGTTGCAGGGACGAAATCTTTTTGGGAGGACAGCTCCGGCGACTTTCACCCAAACACCTGGCACAGGACTAAGCCAGAGGGGAGGTTTCGGACCTCCACTGTCACAGATGGGCTGTAGGCCTTTGCACTCTACGCTGCTACCTCCCAGAGTATTCTTCGATCTTCCTTCGAACATCGCAACGCCCCGGTACACACAGGGGACCGGAGTCCCACCTTTCTCATCAGGATGTTTAGCTTCGGCGGAATACAATCCTAGTAGTTGGGCATTACCTCCGGAACATGCTCAAGCCTTAGCGGAGCATTATGAGGCCGAAGATCTGGCTAAGCCGTACCACCGGCAAAAGGAAGCCAAATTCATAAAACGAATTGCGGAATTCAAATTTCCCCCTAAGATTAAGATGCCGTCCAATGTAAAGATGTATGACGGAACCCAAGACCCCGACGATCACCTAAGCATCTTTGCCGGAGCCGCGGAAGTAGAACAGTGGTCCATGCCAGTATGGTGCCACATGTTCGTGCAAACGCTAATAGGGGCAGCCAGGCTGTGGTTCGACAGCCTCCTCCCAGCGAGCGTCAGTGGTTTTGAGGACCTACAACAAAAATTCAGGGTTAACTTCATGCAACAGAAAAGATATGAAAAAGACCCTGTAGAAATACACAACATTAAGCAAAGGGAGGATGAAACGCTTCGCAGGTTCATGGAGAGATTTAATAGGGAAAGCCTACAAATCAAAGGGGGAACCGAAGGGATGAGAGTGTCGGGCTTCATGCATGCCATCCGAAACAAACAGCTCATCGAGAGGCTGAACAATCAAATCCCCAGGACGGTGGAAGAAATGATGGAAAGGGTTCAGGATTTCATCAGAGGAAAAGAAGCAGCCTCCTTGACGGAGGAAGGGAGTTCGCGGAGAGTAACGCGGGAAGACAAACGAAGCAATTGGAGAGGCGGATACAGACGAGAAGTCCCGGCCTCTCGTAATGAAAGATCCCCTCCGAAAGCGAGAACTTTTACTCCACATGTACATCCGTATTCACCCGATGGTAGACCTAAAAACATATTCCAACTCCTGTCCAAAACTCCATGCGAGATATACTCTACCGAACCCATCTGTCAAAAATTCCCGGTACCCCCTCCGATGGCAGGAAATCCGGAGAAAAAGAACGCAGATAGATACTGTGAATTTCATCAAGGGAATGGTCACAACACCAACGACTGTTATCAACTTAAGAAACATATAGAGGAGGCGGTACGTTCGGGCCAGTTGCGCCACCTCTTGACGGAAATAAGGTCAGGGGCCAAACAAGGTGGGAGGAATGCTCGACAGGATAACCGGAGTGGGCAGAAGAGCAAGTCCAAGGAAGTCCATATGGTAGACCACAGAAGTATTGAAACTCGCGGAGAACTAGATGATCGGAGAAGAAAGAAACCAGAAGTTTTCAACTGGATGAATCAACCAATAGCCTTCCCACCGCTGAGTGAATACTTCCCCTCGCAAGATCCGATTGTCATAGAGGGAAGGTTCGGCAACTACCCGGTGCGAAGCATCTATGTTGACACAGGCAGCTCAACGGAAGTCATATACGAGCATTATTTTCGCAAGCTCAAACTTGGAGTACAAGCGGAACTCCGAAAGTCAAGAACTCACCTGCAGAGCTTTACAGGAGAAGTATCATGCCCAATGGGAGAGATAGATTTGCCTCTCACCCTGGGGCAGTACCCCAGAATGAGAACGGAGATGATGACCTTCCTAGTGGTACGAGCCCCATCGGTATATGACGTTATCTTAGGAAGACGGGGGCTATACCTATTAGGAGCGGTCGCTTCACCACTCCACTCATCATTAAAATTCCCTACCCCGCATGGAGTAGCCACCGTAAGGTCTGATAGGAAAAGAAGAGGGGAATGCCATGAAGTTCGGCCAGCGGTAGGTCAGAAGAGGGAAACAAATGAACCCGAAGAAAAATTAGTTATAAACCCTAAGTTTCCAGAACAAACCGTAGCTATCGGATCCCTCTTGTCACAAAAATGCATGGAACAATTGTTCACCTTGCTCAGTAACAGTTTAGACGTTTTCGCATGGCAACCTGCGGATATGACGGGCGTACCAAGAAGTATAGCTGAGCAAAAACTCAAGGCATACCCTAGCATAGAGCCCGTTAAACAGAAGAAAAGGGGTATGGCTCCGGCCATGACCAAAGTTGTAAGAGAAGAAGTAACCAAACTGGTCAAAGCAGGTATACTCAGAGAAACGAGATACCAAACGTGGATCGCGAACCCAGTCATGGTAGCAAAAAGCGACAAGTCGTGGAGAATGTGCATTGACTTTAAAGACAAAAATAAAGCATGCCCCAAGGATAATTATCCGTTGCCAGAAATCGACTGGAAGATAGATTCGCTAATGGGATTCAAGTACAAATGTTTTCTCGACGCGTACCAAGGGTACCACCAAATCCAGATGGCAAAGGAGGACGAGGACAAGACCGCGTTCTACACAGACTTTGGAATTTTCTGCTATAAGAAAATGCCGTTCGGGTTAAAGAACGCCGGAGCCACTTATCAGAGGCTTATTGACCGAACGTTCCGAAGTCAAATAGGAAAGAACTTGGAGGCTTATGTAGACGATTTGGTAATCAAAAGTAATCGGGAGGAAGAAATGATATATGACATTGCTGAAACATTCAAGAACCTTAGGAGCATCAACATGAAGCTAAACCCAAAAAAGTGCACCTTTGGAGTAGAGGAAGGAAGATTCCTAGGGCATGTCATAACGGAAAATGGAATCAAAGCTTGCCCGGAGCAAGTACGAGCAGTAGCAGAAATGAAATCTCCCAGAAGCCTGGGTGAAGTGCAAAGCTTGAATGGGAAGCTAGCGGCGCTTAACCGGTACCTCTCGAGATCCGCGGAAAAGTCATTGCCTTTCTTCAAAACCTTAAAGAAATGTGTAAACGTGAAAGACCTTGAATGGACTGCAGAGGCTGAAGAGGCATTCGTCAGCATGAAAGTATGCCTGCAACAGCTGCCTACGCTGGTCGCTCCGACACCGGGGCAGGAAATCCTGGTCTATTTGGCAGCATCGCCAGAAACTGTCAGTGCAGTCTTAGTCACCGAACTCGAAAGAAAACAGAAACCTGTATACTTCGTCAGCAGAGCCTTAGCAGGAGCGGAGCTAAATTATCCACCGATGGAAAAATTGGCACTTTCCTTGATACACACAGCAAGAAGGCTCAGGAGATACTTCCAGGCTTATCACATCGTAGTCCTAACTGAGTTACTTATTAAAGATATCCTAGCAACCCCAGAACGCTCAGGACGTCTAGCCAAATGGGCAATAGAGTTGGGAGCATTTGCCATTGAATATCGGCCAAGACAGGCAATGAAGGGGCAGATCCTAGCAGATTTCTTAGCAGAAATACCGTTGCCATTACCCCCCACCCAACAAAACCATAGAGAGACAAAGGAACCCGAAGGGGAAGACCAAGGAAATCTCAGGGAGCCAAAAGAGGTATGGACCCTGTTCACGGACGGAGCATGTAATTCAGCCGGGGCAGGAGCAGGGGTTCTTTTAATCAACCCGGACGGAGCAGAGTTCACTTACGCCCTCAAATTTAGCTTTCCCAGCACCAATAATGAATCAGAATATGAGGCACTTTTGGCCGGGCTAAGGATAGCCGCAAAAATGAAAATAAAACATTTGGAGGTAAGTGTGGATTCTTCCCTGGTGGCAAACCAAGTAAACGGAGACTTTGAAACGAAGGGAGAATCTCTAGTCAAATACAAGGAAGTAGTTGACAAGCTAAAAGCCAGTTTCCGCAGCTTCAGCATAAAACAAGTACCAAGAGAAGAAAATGTAAAGGCAGACGCTGCAAGCAAGTTAGCCTCGCTAACGGACCTAACCTTTCCCCATACGTCAAAAAACGTGTTGGTCGAGACGTTAAAAGAAAAATCGATTGACGTCAAAGAAGTACATGCTATTGTGGAAGAAGAGGGGCCTTGTTGGATGACGCCCATCATACAGTTCCTAAAGAACGGTTCCCTTCCAAACGACCAAACCGAAGCCAGAAAAATCAGGGCCAAAAGCCCCATGTACTGCCTTGACGGAGAAATCCTCTATAAGAAATCATACTTAATGTCGTTGCTTCGATGCGTCGGACCAATACAAGCAAATTATGTCATCCGAGAGGTGCACAACGGAGCGTGTGGAATGCACGCTGGTCCAAGAGCCACAGTAGCAAAAATCATGAACCTAGGATACTATTGGCCTTCAATGTATCGGGATGCAACTGATGAGATCCAAAGATGCATCAGTTGCCAGCGATACTCACCTGTGCCTAAATTGCCTAAGCACTCCCTAATTTCTGTTACCTCAGCGTGGCCATTCCAGCAATGGGGTATTGACATAGTGGGCCCCTTCCCGACGGCCACCGGAGGAATCAAATTTCTGTTAGTGGCAATAGACTACTTCACCAAGTGGGTGGAAGCTAAGCCATTAGCCTCAATTAACGGAGCTCAAGTCAAAAAATTTGTTTTCGAAAACATAGTGTGCAGGTTTGGTTTGCCAGGGATCCTAATATCGGACAATGGAAAACAATTTGCGGACAACCCACTCAAGTCCTGGTGCAAGGAAATGAAGATCAAGCAGAAGTTCACATCCGTTGCCCACCCGCAAGCCAACGGTCAAGTAGAGCGCGCTAACAGAAGCATAGTGGAAGGAATCAAAACTCGCCTAGACAAGGAAGGTGGCAGCTGGTTAGACCACTTGGCACACGTCCTATGGGCCCACCGAACCATGGTCAAAACAAGTAATGGTGAAACCCCCTTTAGCCTGACCTACGGAACTGAAGCCGTTATCCCCGCCGAAATTGGTATGCCTACCCGGAGAACGCAAGGCACGGAGATCAACTCTGGAGACCTCCGCCTTCATCTAAATCTCCTGGAAGAAAGAAGAGAGATAGCGGCCATTAATGAGGAAAGGTACAAAAGGCAGGTAGAGGGGTATTACAACCAAAGGGTAAGGCCCGCCACATTCAAGCCAGGAGACTACGTACTCCGGAGCAACGAAGCCAGCCGAATCAAGGACCAAGGCAAGCTAGGACCCAACTGGGAGGGCTCGTACCAAGTGGCCGAGGCTTATGATAATGGGGCATACAAGCTGCAAATGATCGGAGGGGAGGCCATCCCAAGAACTTGGCATGGGAACCTCCTCCGACGCTGCTACGTATAAGCAAATCACCTATAAACTTTTGTGTGAAAGCATGTAACGGCAGTGCCCGATTTTCAGTTATGATATATAAGCTATAGCTACTACCCGCGTTAGGGAGTAGCAATTTTCTCAACACATGGCAAATATCTAAGACCATTGATTAAATTATAATAGCCCATAGCTAACAATGAATAAATTCCTACGAGCCTATTGCTCCTAGAAGCGAAGGGGAGAGTGCCCTCTCTAATAAACTCCATGTTAGTCTGATACTCCAATCCTAACATAGACAGGTATGAGCAGCCTATGTAACAAATAACTCCGGGCTGGTCTGAGAATATCCCAGTATCGTAAGGGTCGAGTAACTCATATCAACAACACTAACATGTATCCAAGCTTATTATTTACAATTTAATTAAATGTAGAAAATACTCTTCATTAGTGACAACATAAGGAACTCTAGAGGAACAAAACTTTATTGTGTTTATGTTATCTTTTGATGAGAAACATGTAACATCAACATGAAAACTCACCTAAAGAAAACATTGTTCATAATGTTGAATGAGACGTCTCAAATGGGAAACTGATGCAAATAAAATTGGACAACAGAAAACGTGATGCGGGTATGTCTTCAGGCCTCCAACTCCTCTGGTTTAGCCGTCGGTTCTTTTGTTAACATGTGAAGTCACGTTTTGATCGTTCGAAAAGATAACGGGCTAAAGATGACGATTTTAATTGACATTATCTATCTTTTTATATTAATTATTTGTCTTTTTCTTCCAATTATGTTTTAGGGTTTTATATTAATATCTTGATACTCCTTCTTTATCAGCTCCACTTTATCAGTCAACGTACCAGTTTCTTCAATTCTTTTGAGGTTATTAAATAACCAACTTATCAGCTTCATTCGAAAGGGTAGGCACTGATCAGACTCACATTCACTTAATAAGGCAATACAGTGGTAGATAGATGCCATGGTTAGTCTGTCTTTGGCTTGAAAGCTTTCTTCTCCCCCACAATCTACATAAAGCCGACCAGGCAGCAGCTGGCAGGGATTCAGCCGGCGGCTGGAATGGTCTGGACAGGTGTTTGATGACTCATTTTTGCATGAAAAACGATTGGGGACACTTGGCTAAGCCCCATTCGACCCCCAAAATGCCAGAATGGTCTGTCCCATATGATATTATCACTCCTTTTTCCATTTTTCTTTCATTTCTTAATCCCAAAAACACACACACTTAGAGTTTTCCCTCTAACTTTCCATATTTTCCTCCATTTCTTTCACTTTGAGCTGTGATTTCCAGCAAATATTCACCATTAAATCATCATAAACATCACACAAATCAACTATGTTCATCAAAGGGAGCATGGAGTGGTGATTTTCCGTGTTGTTTCTTGAAGTTCTTCATCATTTTCGGGTTTAATCTTCTTCAAGATCAAGCTAGATCATCTTGCTTTGATTTTCTTGGGGTATAATAACTTTCTTCCACTGATTTTATTTCATTTTTATACATGCATGTTGAATCTAACATCAAATAAAGGTTTTATAAAGTTTTTATGGTGTTATAACTAAGAACATAAGTTTTATGAACTCTTTACAAAAATCTTGATATAAAAAGTTGTTAATTGAAGAAATCTATGGATATTATTAAAGGGTAATGACTTGCATGTCGAGATCTACTAAAAATATACTTGAAAATGCTTAAAAACGACAAAATAACAAAAATCCGAAACTGACTGTGGACTTCCAGCCGGCGGCTGGATAGTCCCAGCCGGCGGCTGGATTGTTCTGTTCACTCAAAAATCTTCGTTTTGCTAATTATCGGTGGTTGTCTTGTGTTTTGGAGGCGGATATTCTCATCACTACACCACTGAAGTTGTCATTCCAGATTCTTGTCAAATCAAGCGGAGTTAGCGGTATAACTTGTTACTCTTGTAAATCTTGTGATTTCGTTAAATATATTATTCGGTTTTAGCCTTGAAATCGGTTAGGTTAATTATTAGACCAACACTCGTTGTATTTCATTTAATTGGACTGAAATGGACAAGAATATTTAATATATAAGTTAACCAAAGTATGGTAATAAAACTTGATATGGTAATATGTATTATGATAGAGGGTTTAAAATGAAATTGTTGATAAGCGGGAAAGTGATTGAAATTTGGACGAATATTTTATAACGCCTAAGCGCTGCCGAAATTTCATCTCACGACTTTTTACGACATTAAAACACTTATATAAATAAATTGTATACAAAAGTAACATATTTTACAATAACATTTTCTTTGGACTCAAAGACACCAACGCAATCACAAATGTCATAATATTACTTAAAAAGGATATTTTCAACCTTTTTGCGACATATTAATCTTCGCCACATATTTGATCATCGTTTTAAGTCATCAAAATATGTATTGCGACAAACTTTATTAAATGGTTTTGAAAAGGTATTTTACTCTAAACATTTTGGTATGAAAACAATTCAAATTATTCAAAGTGTCAAATTGGACTTTTAAATTGATTTTGACTTTAATAAGTCAACATGATTGACATTTGACTTTCATAAGTCAACATAATTGACCATTGACTTTTACAAGTCAACATCTTAATTTTGGTCGACATAATGAACATTTGTAATAATATTCTTTTCGACTCGGAGTCGTCACTTGTTTCCAACGGTCGATGTTGACGTGAAAGTTCGATATCTTGCCGATCGGCCCTTTTCTGGCGCGGAACATCGTCTTCTTAATCCGTCATCCTTATTCGACTTATTAATCATTGGAATGTTATAATCTAACTTAATATTAACCGACAAGGCTAAACCGGACTATACTTGTAGAGATACTGAGACTATATTATTGCTATTTAGGGCACTTAATCGGTGGAGTTGTAGCTCCGTGATTGTTTACCCGAGATTTGCTGGAGCTTGTATTGTGAGTTATTCGTAGCCCTTGTCTTACTATTTTTGGGCTGTAAAGCGTATTTTAGAACTGTCTGCGTATGCGGAATGCTATTGATTATCTTGTTTACCCAGTGATTTAGGTTTGCCTTAGATTAAGTATCATTAGGCTCGAGGAGCCTCCCCTTATACACTTGATTAAGGTTTTGCCCGCGGTTTCATATATACAGATCTGTTTGGGTTTGACCGAACCTTCATCGCTCGCTAGGACGTACCTAGGAGTAGGTGTTATGGCCGTATTTCATAATTGGTTGCCTTTGGATTGATACCCCTTAGGATAGGGGTTAATTTACGTGGTCAGGTTCAGTGCATGTATGATAGTCTAGGCATGGTACCTCTCACTATTGGATTGTATAACAAGATATGATGTTTGAAATTATAATGTTTATTGAAACTTGTCGATGGCTAAGCCCCATTCGACCCCCAAAATGCCAGAATGGTCTGTCCCATATGATATTATCACTCCTTTTTCCATTTTTCTTTCATTTCTTAATCCCAAAAACACACACACTTAGAGTTTTCCCTCTAACTTTCCATATTTTCCTCCATTTCTTTCACTTTGAGCTGTGATTTCCAGCAAATATTCACCATTAAATCATCATAAACATCACACAAATCAACTATGTTCATCAAAGGGAGCATGGAGTGGTGATTTTCCGTGTTGTTTCTTGAAGTTCTTCATCATTTTCGGGTTTAATCTTCTTCAAGATCAAGCTAGATCATCTTGCTTTGATTTTCTTGGGGTATAATAACTTTCTTCCACTGATTTTATTTCATTTTTATACATGCATGTTGAATCTAACATCAAATAAAGGTTTTATAAAGTTTTTATGGTGTTATAACTAAGAACATAAGTTTTATGAACTTTTTACAAAAATCTTGATATAAAAAGTTGTTAATTGAAGAAATCTATGGATATTATTAAAGGGTAATGACTTGCATGTCGAGATCTACTAAAAATATACTTGAAAATGCTTAAAAACGACAAAATAACAAAAATCCGAAACTGACTGTGGACTTCCAGCCGGCGGCTGGATAGTCCCAGCCGGCGGCTGGATTGTTCTGTTCACTCAAAAATCTTCGTTTTGCTAATTATCGGTGGTTGTCTTGTGTTTTGGAGGCGGATATTCTCATCACTACACCACTGAAGTTGTCATTCCAGATTCTTGTCAAATCAAGCGGAGTTAGCGGTATAACTTGTTACTCTTGTAAATATTGTGATTTCGTTAAATATATTACTCGGTTTTAGCCTTGAAATCGGTTAGGTTAATTATTAGACCAACACTCGTTGTATTTCATTTAATTGGACTGAAATGGACAAGAATATTTAATATATAAGTTAACCAAAGTATGGTAATAAAACTTGATATGGTAATATGTATTATGATAGAGGGTTTAAAATGAAATTGTTGATAAGCGGGAAAGTGATTGAAATTTGGACGAATATTTTATAACGCGTAAGCGCTGCCGAAATTTCATCTCACGACTTTTTACGACATTAAAACACTTATATAAATAAATTGTATACAAAAGTAACATATTTTACAATAACATTGTCTTTGGACTCAAAGACACCAACGCAATCACAAATGTCATAATATTACTTAAAAAGGATATTTTCAACCTTTTTGCGACATATTAATCTTCGCCACATATTTGATCATCGTTTTAAGTCATCAAAATATGTATTGCGACAAACTTTATAAAATGGTTTTGAAAAGGTATTTTACTCTAAACATTTTGGTATGAAAACAATTCAAATTATTCAAAGTGTCAAATTGGACTTTTAAATTGATTTTGACTTTAATAAGTCAACATGATTGACATTTGACTTTCATAAGTCAACATAATTGACCTTTGACTTTTACAAGTCAACATCTTAATTTTGGTCGACATAATGAACATTTGTAATAATATTCTTTTCGACTCGGAGTCGTCACTTGTTTCCAACGGTCGATGTTGACGTGAAAGTTCGATATCTTGCCGATCGGCCCTTTTCTGGCGCGGAACATCGTCTTCTTAATCCGTCATCCTTATTCGACTTATTAATCATTGGAATGTTATAATCTAACTTAATATTAACCGACAAGGCTAAACCGGACTATACTTGTAGAGATACTGAGACTATATTATTGCTATTTAGGGCACTTAATCGGTGGAGTTGTAGCTCCGTGATTGTTTACCCGAGATTTGCTGGAGCTTGTATTGTGAGTTATTTGTAGCCCTTGTCTTACTATTTTTGGGCTGTAAAGCGTATTTTAGAACTGTCTGCGTATGCGGAATGCTATTGATTATCTTGTTTACCCAGTGATTTAGGTTTGCCTTAGATTAAGTATCATTAGGCTCGAGGAGCCTCCCCTTATACACTTGATTAAGGTTTTGCCCGCGGTTTCATATATACAGATCTGTTTGGGTTTGACCGAACCTTCATCGCTCGCTAGGACGTACCTAGGAGTAGGTGTTATGGCCGTATTTCATAATTGGTTGCCTTTGGATTGATACCCCTTAGGATAGGGGTAATTTACGTGGTCAGGTTCAGTGCATGTATGATAGTCTAGGCATGGTACCTCTCACTATTGGATTGTATAACAAGATATGATGTCTGAAATTATAATGTTTATTGAAACTTGTCGATGGGTCACTTTTTACTTAAAATTGCGAATAATTCACCAACATGTTGTTGACGTCGTTTTAACGCTTTTGCAGGAAATTGAGGATTTCCTTTGATCATGCCATAGTTTATTTTCGGATCGCTTGCTTTTGGGAAAGTTGAATTTTGAAATGTTTATTATAATTTCCATGACGATCCGTTTGTTTGTTTCTTTTGGAATTGTATTTGTACTTGGCGTCTTATCGCCTTTGACTTTATGATGTAATTTTGTAACATTTGGCATGATCTATTTAATTTGATGTTTTGTTTATCGGTTATATTGTTGTAATCTTGACTCTTGATATTCTAACTGAAACATTCCGTGTTTCCGCTATTAGCGGGGTGTGACAGGACTGCCCTCACTGGCACCTATAATGATGGGCGCGAAACAATCACGATCACTAAAGACACCATTCGTATTGCATTATTACTCCCAACCCTCGCTGAAGCTGGAGAAGGTGGGTTTCAGACCAGATGGAGCAAACATCAAGCTAGAGATGAAGCTTTTCCCCTTATCGGTCAGCCTGAAACACAAGGGGTTATTAAATACAATCTTTTCACTGGAAAATGGAAATTCTTGTTTTCAATGATTACAAGGTGCTTGGGGGGTAAATCGGGCAGCCTGGATCAGATGAATGAATTTGAAACTCATCTTTTTCATGCTATGGTAACGGGTAGACAAATATCCTTCTCACAACTTTATTTTGATGAGATTCTCTCCCTAGCTCTAAAAACAAAACGACCGAATGATGTCCCATTCATTCGTGTTCTCTCACTCTGCTTTGAGGAAGCTCTGGGGAAGGAAACTTATGATCAGCTCGAGCAAACCTTTTATACATGTGAACTTCCCAGGCTGACTCCCAAAATGTTTACCTATATAAATATCACTGCGGATGAGACTGAGCTCACACCTGTTATGCTTGAATGGATTGCAAATCCTTTCATCAATCAGGAATTGACTGAGTCTGACTCTTCAGACTCAGAGGTCCAAGCTGAACGAATTGACGGAGGGCCTGAGGGAAATATCCCTGCTGCAGATAGGGGTGTTCAAAAGACACGGACCGGACCGAACCGGTAAAAACCGCACCGCACCGAGACAAAAAAAATCAAGAAACGGTGGACCAAGGACCGGACCGCTATTTCCGTTTCGTTTCCGGTCCGGTTCCTAGTCGGTTCTAGCCGGTTTTTCGGTTCTTTTCGGTTTTAATACCTCACACAATACACAACATAGTAATAAAAAAGGTTATTCAATTTAAAAAAGAAAAAGAGTCATGCAAAGATTAAGAATAAAGTAGGTTAAACGATAAGCAACACAAAAAGTACTCGTATCGAATTACAAATCATAAACGTAAATACGTAATAGGCATAGTAAAAAACTAAAACGAAACCAAATACGAATAGTAAAAACAAAAAACGTAAATATTAAATGGTATTATAAATAAATAAATAAAGTTGAAGTTCGAAAGTGACTGATTGTACATAAATAAATAAAGTATAATTATATATATATATATATATATATATATATATATATATATATCGATCCCACGTGTAATGCTTGGTTAGTCGAATACTCACGACATTGAATTTCAACTTGTGATGGCCCTTTAGACTTAATGCACCTCCAATCCATGTGTTTTTTAAAAACATAATTGAGTTTAGTTATTTAATGAGTATTAATGAATATAAGATTAAATATATTAAAGAAAAAGTTATCTTTTCGGTTCGAACCGGTGAACCGCCGGTTTAGACACGGACCGCACCGGATTAATTTTTAAGTATTTTTTAGAACCGAGAACCGGACCACCATAGCCGGTCCAGTTCCGTTCCGTTCCAAAGTCGGGCCGTTTTTGCGGTTCTAACCGGTTCTCGGTTTTTTTTGTCACCCCTAGCTGCAGATGCTGAGGTGGAACTGGGTGGGGCTGGGCAGGATGAAGCTACCCAAGGTATGGATATTACTCTTTCTTTACCTCAGTCTGAGAGTATCCCCTCTCAGTCTGAGCAGTCCACTCCACATCTTGATGTACTGGCTACACAAGCGACCCAACTTATGAACTCACCAAGTTCATTTGAAAAAGCTCTCACATCAAGCCCCACGGCAAATCGGGCACTGATGGACTCATTATTCCATGAGGCTGAGTTCTACACTCCCCTCAAGTGCTGCAGTTCAGACCAGTCTCTCTCTGCTAGAGCATGAGTTGGATCTGACTGCTTTGACTACCCAAAGCCCCCTTAAGGTAGTAAACTTGGAGAAACATGTTGCTGCTACCATACAGACACATGTGACTAGCATTGAAGAAGATGTCCCACTCATGGACATCCCTGTACTTAGTATGGGACCACCCCCTTCAGTCTCACAGCCAGTTCCAACGGCTATTTTCACCAGCTCTGTGCTGGTTCACGATAAGGTACCACCCTCAAATCTCTTACACTCTCTTACACTAGTCGCCAATGCCTTACTCCCAAACTGAGTGAGGTACACACTTCATCTTCTATGGCTTATGATCATTCTCCTAAATCACAGGGAGGGAGTGAAGCTGTGCCACCTGTTACAACATCAACTGCTACTACTTCAACCCAGTCTGAGGTTGCCTTGACTGTCCCCGTGCTGTTACAAGCCCTTATGGACGTGTCAGCTCAGTTTGATGACAGACTGAAGGCAATGCAGACTGAGATTCATGCTTTGAGAACACAAAATGCAGAGGAGCTGAAAGATCTAAAGGAGATGGTTTTGAAACTGACCTCTGAAGTCAGTATAATGAGAAAAGGCAAGGCTGTAGCAGAGGATTCTCAGATTCAGGGGGAGAAAATAGCTGCTGCAACTGATGAATCTGAGATCCCCAAGCAAGGTTTGAAAAGGAAAAGAGAAGAGGGGGAGAAAAGATACTATAAGACTACCAGGTACAACACTAAAACTGGTCAGTCTGAGGTATTCTATGAAACTGACTGGAGTGAGATTTCAAGTGAGGAGCCTGAGAAGGAGGAAATCAAGGGAAAGGGCAAAGTGGGATATACCAGTGACCAAGATCAGACTGAAGAAAGAGAACAAATGGTGAAACAGACTGAGCTTGAGACTGAGATCAAAAAGAAACAAGATGAAGAGCTTGAGACTGAGATCAAAAAGAAACAAGATGAAGAGCTTGAGACTGAGATCAAAAAGAAACAAGATGAAGCTGAGAAATTGGCCAAACTTCAGAGATATGCTCACAACGCTGGAATGACTGTGGAGCAATACAAAGAATATGTGAAGGGGTTATACAAGGAGAAGTTTGAGGTCAATCCGTATGATCAGTCATCAAAGGCAGCTGAAGATCTTGAAGCTGAGATGAAAGCAGAGGAAGATCTGGCAATTGAAGAAGAACAAATGAGAGTAGAAGCTGACAAAGTGATGGCAAAAGAGGTGCTCAGAGAAGAAGCAAGACTCAATTACATTGTAACAAATTTCACAATGAGAAAGCTTAAGCATAAGATTCAACACTTGGACTGCAAAAGTCATGGTGGAACTGACCTCCTACTCACATGTACTCACAAAGGTGGATCTTTCAGAGTCGGATTATCTAGAATGCACACCATGGGATTGGAAGAATGGAAAGAAATAGCAAGTATGAGCTCAAACATAAATGACGTAGCTCAAAGTATGGCTATAAAAAGAGAAGTTGTCTTCAATGTGAATGTAGCCCACATGCTGAATCTAATGCCTGATGAAGATTACAGAGCTTTCTGTACCAAGCACAAAGTAAGAGTTGGGGCTAAATCTTTGGGTCTGGAATCAAGCAACATGCATCCTGTTCCCAAAGATGTCACATTTCAAAACAGGACTTATGTAGAAACTAAAAGACATGTGGGTCTGTGTTATGTTGATTATGGGGGAGAGGAAAGTTTCCAAGCAAAAGACAGACTCAACATGGCTTCAATTTATCATTGCATAGCCTTGCTCAGTGAATGTGAGTCTGCTCAGTGTCTGCCATTCAGAATGAAGCTGATTAGCTGGTTGTTCAATAATCTCAGGAGAATTGAAGATATTGGAACTTTAGCAGACAAAGTGGAGCAAATCAAGAAAGAATATCAAATGCACTTTCACAAATCTGACAAAGAAATGGAGATATTGCTTGCTTGGAAGACAGAAAGGTTGAAGTGGTTAGAAGAAGTACAGAAGCCTGTGCCATTTGAGACTTCCCTAAAGAAGAAGAAGAGAACTCTCAAGAAGAAGAAGTGATTTGAATGATGAATAATTTTGTTCACAAACAATGTTTTTAACTTTTTATGTTTGTGTTTATTTTTGTGCATCATTTGTAAAAGACTTTGATTGAAACATATAGGGGGAGATTGTTGGGAAAAACAATGATTTAACCCAAGTTAATAAATCTGTTAATTAAAGTCTTAGTCTGAGTGACATGAGTCTGAGTGACTGAGTCTGAGTGACTGAGTCTGAGTGACTTGAGTCTGAGTGACTGAGTCTGACTACTCAGACTCATTAAGAGACGTAAGGCGTAATTTTAGGGAGTCTAGTTAGATAAAATCTTCTATCTCTTTAGAAGATTTCCTAAGATATATCCTTATCAAGCTCACTATTATTGTGTATAAATAGTGAGCTTGAACGTTGTAAACTTTGTATCTTTTAAACGAAATATAACTGTGTTTTATTTTCACTGTTTCGTTATTATAATTCCGCTATAATAATACTTGAAACTGAGTAATCAATAGATAAATAACAATTAACGTCTAAATACTTATTTGTGATTGATTTGCCATTGTTTGAGATCTTATTGAGACCTAACAATATTCATTTACTACATCTACTTCTTTTAATTCTTTCTTATCTTTCTTTTTATCTATCACATACGCAAGGTATGCTTGAAAACCTCGGGACATATATCTTCTTGCTTTCATTAAAGAACAAACCGAAATTTCACCACTCCTTTTCTCCCCGTAAATAATAATTTATTTTCTTTCTAAATCGGTAACTTTAATAATTTTAATCTTACATAAGATGATAGCATTATTCTTTTCTAACCAATCCATACCAACTATAACATCAAATTCTCCCATGGCCATTGGAATCAAATCTACCGTAAATTTTGTTGATTCTATCTCTAATTGATTATCATGATAAACATCTGACACAAGAACAATTCGATTATCCGCCACTTCTACTTCTAAGGGATATTCTAGCTTACTAAGGGGCTTAGAAAACTTCTCACAAAATTTATTTGACACAAAAGATCTATTTGCTCCCGAATCAAACAACACATAAGCAGGTTGAGAGTTTACAATAAAAATACCTGAAACGACATCAGTCGATTCTTTTGCTTCTACAGTTGTGATTTGAAAGGCACGACTACGGCCTTTATTATCTTCAGCTTTCTTTCCACTACTTCCTCCTTCAAGAAGTAAAGGAGCTTTCGGTCCTACCAACAACTTTTGATTCTGCGGCAACTTTGGGCATTCACTTTTAATATGCCCCGGGTCCTTACAGTAGTAGCAAATCCTTATTGGATTAGGACATTCAGTACTAATATGACCCGGCTTCCCACACGTATAGCAACCCATTTGACCAAATTTACATTCTCCCGCATGATTTTTACCACACTTTCTACAACCATAATCCTTTCTTGATGACTCTTTCCATTCAAATCTTCTCCCCGAACTTCTACCCTTCTGTTCAAATCTTTGCCTTTTATACGGTTCTTGTACATATTCAACCTTGCGTTTCTTCTTCTCTTCTTCAGTTCTATTCAAAAGATCTAACTCCCTCCTTCTTGCCGCTTCAACCATATCCTCAAAAGTCTTAGGATTATTAGTGGAAACGTGTTCTCTGATGTCGGGACTTAAACAACACAAATAACGATCCATCTTAATCCGTTCACTTACAACATATTCTGGACAAAACCCCGCTCTATCAAGAAGTTCATTAGTAATCTCATTCACGGTTTTACTTCCTTGTTGTAATGATAAAAACTCCCGAGTAATTTTATTCACTGCCGAAGGTGGACAGTAGTACTCCATCAATCTCTTCTTAAAGTCTCCCCACGTCATCTTTACAATCCCTTGAGCCGGGAATAACCTCACTATAGACTCCCACCAACCTTTAGCTTGATTTCGGAGTAGGTTTGATTCATAAATCACCTTATCTCTATCCGCACACTTGCAAGTTAAGAATGCACCTTCTACCTCCATAACCCACCGCATACTAACAATGGGATCAATCTCTCCAAGAAAGAGTGGTGGATTACAGCTTGCGAAATCTTTATACGTACAGCCTTTCTTATAACTTTCCGGGGGTTCTTCTTGATGATCAGAATGATCATCCTCACTTCCTGAATTTTCTTTCTCTTTCTGCTTCAATTCTTTCTCCGCGAGCACGCGGTCTATCTTTTCATCAATAATCTCCACAACATCATCTCTAACCCGTTTAATAATAAACGGTATTGCTTTCTCAAAAGCTTGGCTAATCTCCTTAGCCACAATCGTTTGCATATCTACTTCTTTGTGACCATCTTCATGACGACTACCTTCTTCTTCCATTTCTACAAACTGAAATTAAATTCAGTTAATAATGACATATAAAACTATAATCTATACACAATTATAGTTTATACGTCATATATATACTTTCTAACTTTCTTTGTCCCTTGTCCTTAACATACTTCAATCATATTGGATACACATAATATGTCCAAAATTAGCGTTGGCCAGACGTTAATTTTAAACATATTAACTCTTGTACATCCAATACTATCAATGCATAATTAAATCTAAGGCATTCTATCATTTCTCAACGATTAATCTTTCTTACTCTTATCTCTTCCGCAAGGCAAGCTTCTCCCCCTTTACAAAGCCTCAGCTTGGGTTTAAGTATCAACCGAGATACCCAACTCACACAAGCCAAGGCTCTAATACCAACTTGTAACACTATTGATCAGTAGAAGGGTACTACTGATCAGTAGAAGGGTACTACTGATCAGTAGAAGGTTACTACTGATCAGTAGTAAGGTTACTACTGATCAGTAGTAAGTGGTTACTACTGATCAGTAGTAAGTGGTTACTACTGATCATCACCTTAATCGGACGGTCATCATTCGTTCTTAGCGTTCCTGGACTTTGGGCCGTTCTTACCCGATCCAATTACTATATATATATATATATATATATATATATATATATTGTGACAACCGTCAAATTCCAGGTGCATTTTTATACTCTATGTCTCTTTTGGTCTATCTAGTCTTTAAACCGCGACAGTGTCGGAATCAAATTATCTAAGTCCTAATGCCAAGAAAACTCTAAATGAACTTTCCTAAGTTCATAATGTAACATACTTTAAAACTTTAGTTAACGAAAAGGTCCAACGAAACAATTATTCAAAATCAGCCAAAACACAAAAATTATTACAAATTTGGTCCAGGACGACGCACCAAGGCCATGTGCGCCGTCCTGCATGACTGATTTTGTAATAAATTTGAAAACTTTGCATGTCTCGATTTCTCAACTCCACCCACCAATCAATCTCGTTTTAGGCACTCATTTACTGACTTGTTACCAGTCCCAACCCCCTTTTACCATCATTTCCTTTATTCATTTTCATTTTACCATTTCATTTAACAATAACTAAAACACCTACAAACTTTTCTCTCAAAAACTCTCTCTAGACACACTTGTTCTAGTGATTTCCAGCAACTAAAACCCCCATTTTTATCCATACAAATCGGTTGAAACATCAAGATAATCAAGGGAAACCAAAAGATTTCAAGAAAGGACCATTTTCGTAAAGATTTTTGAAGCTAAATCCGGCCAAATCATCATCCAAGCTAATATCTTCGGTAGAAACCTTTCCCTTTTCATTTTAGACTGATTTTATTACTTGCATGTAAGATCTAACGGTTCAAAATAAGTTTTTACACGAATCTATGACTTTTTATGGTCAAAAACGTTTTTAACCGAATAAACCTTTGGATCCACGAATTTGTGACTAAAAATACTTTAGAAACTATTAAAATGATGTTTTAATAAGTTTAAACCTATTGCATGTCGAGATCTATGGATAAATAAACGTTTTACAAAGAAAAATCGAAAAAATCTCGTTGTGTGCGCCGTCCCAGAGGCCAGGACGACGCAGCGGGCACAAAAAATGTGTTCTGTGCGCCGTCCCAGTGCTCACAGCGGCGCACAGAGCTGCAACTTTTCCGAAACTTTGTCGTTTTGACGTTTTTGGCACGTTTTGACTATATTTGACCCGCTGACTTTTTGACATATGACCTTTGGGGACTGAATAAGTAACAATAATAACATTTGAGACATGTATGGACTATTTGGAATTAAAATGAACCAGAATATATACATATATATATATATATCTATATATATATATATATATATATATACTATATATATATATATATATATATATATATATATATATA
>CAJVGC010000001.1:43543826-43607301 GCA_910822075.1 Senecio squalidus
ATATGTCACCAGATCTATGAAAGGAGGATATGTTTCTTTTGCTGGAGATAAGGGAGGTTTTATCACAGCCCAGGGATTGGTTGCAAATAACAAGATTAGCTTTGATAAAGTGAATTTGTTCAGGCACTTGTCAACAACTTGTTGTCTGTGTCTCAAATTTGTGACAAGAAATTTAAAGTGATTTTTGATGATTTTCAATGTTACATCATGAGTAACGATTTCAAGATTCCAGAAGAATTGATTATTACAACTTCACCAAGGGTTGGAGATTTGTACGTGCTCGATATGTCGAAAACTACTGTGAATTCGACTGAACATCAAGCTTTTGTCTCGAAAGCTACTGAACGTGAATCGATATTGTGGCACAAACGCATGGGACACCTTAGTTTAAGGAAGATGAATCATCTGATGCACAAGGATTTGGTTATGGGAGTAAATGTGAAAGGCTTTCAGTTGCCGGAAGTTTGTATTTCATGCAAAAAGGGAAAGCAATCCAAAAGGTCTCACAAAGCGAAGAAGTTTCACACCATCGACACTCCACTTGAACTTCTACATATGGATCTTTTTGGATCTATCAAATATTCGAGTGTTGCAGGAGATAAATATTGTTTAGTGGTGACTGATGATTTCTCTCGATTCTCTTGGGTCATGTTTTTACGGGAGAAATCTGAAACATTCGAGAATATCAAGCTGTTAGTTACAACGTTGGAAAAACTGTACAAATTGAAACTTCGACGATTTAGAACGGATAACGGTACAGAGTTTAAAAATCAGAGGATGGAAGATTTTTTTAAGGATCGAGGAATTTAACAGCAATTCAGTGCAGCCTATACTCCACAAATGAACGGGGTTGCAGAAAGGAAGAACAGAACGTTGATTGAAGCAGCTAGAACTATGTTGGCTGATTCATCACTGCCAGTACGATTTTGGAATGAAGCGGTAGCTAATGCATGTTACACTTTAAACCGAGTGCTAGTAGTAAAGCGTCATGAGAAAACCTGTTATGAGTTGTTGCGGAAAAGAAAGCCAAATTTGCAGTACTTGGAACCCTTTGGAGCTCCTTGTACTATGCTCAAGCGTAAATCAGAGGGAAAGTTCGATGATAAGGCAGTAGAAGGGATATTTCTGGGATACAGCACTCCTAACAAGAGAGTTTGGAATCCAACTACTAAGGCTATTGAAGAATGGTATGAAGTGGACGTTCAGAAGTATTATAAACCTATTTCTTCCAAAGGATATCCGTGGATGTTTGACTATGATTCGTTATTTGAATCATTTAATCTTCCAGAGTTTTCCGATGAAGATGTTGCAAGGTATTATTCTCACAGAGAAGATTTGGAAGATCCTATTCCTCACGATCCAGTAACTCCAACAGCTGCTACTCCTCCTGGTACACAAGATCATACTGCAGAGTCCCACGCAAATGATGATGGTTCAGATTCTGATGGCTCATCTACTGTTAATGAGCAAGTTGAAAATCCTGATGTTAATAACTTGGGTCCTAATGTCGCAATTCCTCACACTCCAGCTACACGAACTGAACGTGATCACCCTGTTTCTAAAATAATAGGTGAACACTCAGCTGGAGTTCGCACCAGAAGACAAATTCAAAACGATGTCTACATTGACCTGTTTAAATCTGGGGATGTCAACTACTGCGCACATGCATGTTTTATATCCCAGATTGAACCGACAAATATTGAAGAAGCTCTTTTGGATGACAACTGGATAAATTCGATGCAAGAGGAACTCCTACAATTTAAGAAGTTGGGTGTCTGGAGGCTTGTCGCTAAGCCAAAAGGTGCCAAGTCTCTTGGTTGCTGTTGGGTCCACCGTTGTAAAAGGGATGATCAGGGTATAGTTGTTAGAAACAAGTCAAGGCTAGTGGTTCAGGGTTTTCGACAAATACCTGAACTGGATTATAATGAAGTGTTTGCTCCGGTTGCGAGATTGGAGGCGATTCGGATTTTTCTAGCCTTCGCATCATATAAAAGATTCACCGTTTACCAGATGGATGTAAAGAGTGCTTTTCTTTACTAGAATATTCGAGAAACAGTGTGCGTTAATCAACCTCCAGGCTTTGTAGACCCACTACATCTAGATAAAGTGTATATTCTTGATAAAGCACTTTATGGTCTGCATCAAGCACCGCGCGCCTGGTATGAGACTCTTGCAAATCATCTGATCGAAAATGGTTTCCGTCGAGGCGTTATCGATTGTACGCTGTTTATTAAGGAAAGAGACGACGATATTCTGTTGGTGCAAGTGTATGTGGACGATATCATTTTTGGCTCTACCAATCAAGAATTGTGTAAAGAATTTGAAGAGTTGATGACAAGCATGTTCGAAATGAGTTATATGGGTCCGATTAAGTTCTTTTTTGGGGCTACAAGTAAATCAAACAGCAGAGGAATCTTCATACATCAAACTAAATATGTCAACGACATTTTGAAACGGTTTGAAATGTTGGAAACGAAGCCTGCCTCTACTCCCCTATCGGTGAATCACGGGATATCACCAGAAACTACGGGGGAGCCAATTGATCAGTCTCTCTATCGCTCCATGATTGGATCTCTTATGTACCTCACCGCTTCTCGTCCAGATATTATGTTTCATGTGTGCTTGTGTTCCCGATACCAAGCAGAACCAACTGTTGTTCATCTTCAAGCACTGAAGCGGATTATGCAATATCTGAAGGATACTCCAGATTTAGGTCTTTGGTATTCTAATGATGACAATTTTGAATTATCTGCTTTCAGTGATTCAGACTATGTAGGTTGCAAGAAGGATGCTAAATCAACTTCAGGAGGATGTCAGTTTCTCGGAACGCGTCTAATAACGTGGCAGTGCAAGAAACAGACCGCTGTAGCATTGTCCACATGTGAGGCTGAATACGTAGCTGCGGCTAGCTGCTGTTCTCAGGTTATCTAGATTCAGCAACAACTGCGTGATTACGGTTTGTCTATCTCTACTACTCCTATTTATGTTGATAATTCTGCTGCCATAGCTGTCACTAAGAATCCCGTGCACCATCCTAAAACCAAACACATAGGCGTAAAATATCATTTCATTCGTGATTGCTTTGAAAAACATTTAATTGATGTCATTTATATCGAAACGATGTTTCAGAAAGCAGATATTTTTACAAAGGCATTTGATAAGTCTAGGTTTGGGTTTTTACTGCTGGAAAATGGTGTTGTCAAAAAAGTGATGTGATTGAAGAAGTCAAGTCAGACAAGTAACCGGGATTATTTTTGTATACTACGTTAAGGTTTCAACTTTTTATTTTCTTCTTTTAGTTTTATAAAATTTAGAAAAATACAAAAAGATTTTTTTTTTAGAATTTTAGGGGGGAGAAATAACTTAAAAAAAAAAAAAAAAAAAAAAAAAAAAAAAAAAAAAAAACGGGGGAAGTGAGGAAATACTGAACTAATCTGAACATGTAATTGTCAAAAAGTATGCTGAATGTAACGTTTACACATGTCAGTTGTAGGATATATTGGTAGGCTTATCTTACTGAAACTTGACGAAAATAAATCATTTTTAAAAGGGTTGTCGCAGATATCAACTTTTATTAAATCGTTATGGATATGTCTCAAAGACTGTCTAAATGATATCTGGAGATCAATAACAATTGAGAACACTGTAAACAACACACAACAGTCGAGATTAAATTGTTAAAATATTATGATTAGCTTTTGTCTTGTAGTGTTTGTGGCTTTTCGTTGGATCAATTCGAAAATAGTAAATATTAGGCGTAATATCAGAAAATAAATACAGTATGTTAGTATTTATTGAAGCAATTAAGGGCCATCCCAGTGATTTTGGAATAACACCCTTGAATGATTGGATCAAGATCAAAGAAATTAAGGAAATGATGTGAATACCAAAATGGACACAGTCTATTCAAGATCAAATACAAAGTAAGAGATAAGTAAACAAACTTCAAAAATACCTTGATGGATGAACAGAATTATAAGGTCGAAAGAAGATCATAATTCGAGCATTCCAAATAAAGGGTGAGGAAGTACTTAATAAATAAACTTCAAAAATACCTTGATGGATGAACAGAACTATAAGGTCGAAAGAAGATCATAGTTCGAGCATTCCAAATAAAGGGTGACGAAGTGCTTATTCTCTTCATTGTGTAAATTAAACGTTTTAACGATCAAGAATCACTGGTCCTTATTGCCTGTGCAGTGGATGACATACTGACATACGAAATAAATATTATGATATTACGTCTGGTAGTTATGAAGATAGAATTGAAAAGGCTGAAAAGTTAAGAGGACAAATACACAAACATACATACAATTCTAATTATGATATAATTCTGATGACTGTTAAAATTCAAAAGGTGTGTTGATTTCTATGTTCAAAATATTGGGAGATCTTAGCGAGACAACCATTTTGAAAGAAAATGTCAAGTGAATGTTTGTTTAAGTTTAAGAGGACAAATATACCAATAATCGTCAATTGAGATGTTAATAGTTACAACGAAAAATGAATGACAATGTTATGTTTCAGTATCAGTCTGATCCCTTATTCGAAAAGATTCTCACAAAAAGAATATGAATTTTTCAGTTTGTGTAGTTATTAGTAAAATTCTTAAATTTTCATTAATTTGTCTTAGTTAAATTTCTTTTGATTTACCAAAAACAGAAAAATACAAAAATATTTTATTTTTATGGTTTATTTTGTTTTTACGGTTGCTTGTCGTGACTTGAAATCTGAACGTGAAAATGAGATTAATGTAAAGTCTTACAACGTCTCAAGGTCATGACTGCTAGTGAAGCTTTTGGTTAGAATTCTTCGAAATTATGTTTCATTGAGCAAAACGTTTATTCTTTCTGAAATTGATAATTTTTATGTGCTTAACGTTTACTTGATGTTTGAGTTTTGAAGATAAGTGAAATTTTTGAAGTTTATGAGTTATACAGCACGTTCGTACGGATGTAAATTACATACGCACGGATAAGTAACTCAATCGCACGAATCAAAGGGAAGGTATTGTTAAGACTGAAAATTCTCATCCGTGCGAATATCATCACATTCGTACGGATGTCATCTCATTCGTGCGGATCAAAGGTGATTTAAGAGTTAAATGTTTGTTAGTTAAACGCACGGACGAAGGCTCATTCGGTCGGATGTCTTTCACATCCGTGCGAATGAAAAATGGGTATATATATATGTTTCAGATCCGTCTGCGCTGTTCATATTCATACCACATTCGTCCGAATTAAGAGAAAATTTCATCAAATTTTTCAAAGTGTTGGAAAGAGTTTTTGAATCCCGCTTTATTGTACAACTTTGCATTGCGAGTATAATCATACAAACCACGTAAGTTATAAAGACCGTTTAAGTGTTTAATCGTTGATTTTAGATTAAAATAGACTTTAATCAATCGGTCATTTGTGTGTGTTTGTTATGATAAATTGAGTTAGGGGTTTAGTAAATCGGTGGATTGCGAGCATGTTGGTATGATTTTTGTGATCAAAAACAGGTTAACATAAAAATTTAGGTTTTTGAATACCAACAGTTTCGATGAACTCCATCCGCACGAATGTGATTTCATCCGTGCGGATAGGATCTTCATTCGTACGAATGGTTAAGTCTTACGTACGAATGTACAAAATGTAATCTGTTTGGTTTGATTAGTTCATCCGTACGGATACATACTGATCCGTGCGGATGAAAATGTTCATTCGTACGGATGGCCAGAACAGAAACTTTAAAAACGTTTGAATTTTATTCTAACTGTTTTGCGTTCAATGTCTACATTATTGTTTGCGGAAAATGGCTGAAATCCCCGTTTCTAACGTTGATGCAACTGTGGCACAATCCTCTCAAGTTCAAAGTGCTAGCTGGGGCATCGGACCGAAAAACAACATGTGCGCGTATCTCGACGAAGAGACCCGTAATGCCAAACATTTTGTTGGAATCATCAGATTTTTGAAGCGGTCAAGAATTTTCAAGGCTATCTCTACTGAGCGCATACCTTATTTGACTCATATATCAGCTTTCTGGGAAAATGCTAGAGTTGTACGTGAAGATGGAAAGGTTCAAATCCACTGTTCAGTTCTCGGGACTGATGTCATGATTGACGAACAAGTTATCCGAAAAGTTATTGGCTTTGAGGATTCATCGGAAATGCCTACGATGCTGAACAAGTATCTAGTCAGAGGGTTGTTTCTGAGGGTGAAGTACGTTGGTGCTATTGAAAAGGGAGTAATTACGAAGTCGGGATTTAGCATTCAATACAAGTACTTGTGCCATGTGTTGCAGCACTGTTTGAGTCCTCGAAAGGCTGGGCATGACGAAATGCGAGAGACCATTCAAAGTGCTTTTGCAGCGTTAGTATTGAACATTCCGTTTAATTTTTCGGGAATGATTTTGCAACACATGACAGAGAATCTAGAGATGAAGAAGCAGAAATATTTGATGTATGCTCGTTTCATCCAAATGATTCTGGACGTGAAGATTCCGACACTGCCCAAGGTTGATAATGATATGATAAAGCTAGATGTGATGAATGATCTGACAATGGCACGATTGCTTACATACAAAGGCAAGGAGGTGAAGCCTGCGGAAAAACGTCTGATTGGTCATCTTGCTGATCCAGCATATGTATGTCCTGGTGGCAGGAAATGGCGACATGACGAAAGTGAATCAGACAAGGAGGATATTGTTGTGCCTCAAGAGTCTGAATCTGATGAAGATATTGAAGTTATTCCAGCTGAATCTCCGGTTGGTGGTACATCATCATCTCAAGCAGGTTTGAGAGATGAAGATGATGTTGTTATGAGTACTGAAGAAACTCCTTTAGTACGGAAAAGAAAATTACCTTCTGCAGGTAGATCGTTAGGAGACATTATCAAGAAAAGGGAGAAAGCTTCAAAATGTTTCAAGCTGGTGAAACGTTCTGACATCGATCCAAAGTCGACTGCCAGTTCTGCAAATCCAGTTCCTCCTCCTACGGCTTCTCAGTCACAGCAAGGTCCTCAACAAAGTGAACCAATCATGACGACTGCTACCGTAACAACAACAACTGCTGCTGGATCATCGTCGTCAATGCTGATTCCTGATTCTGCTCAGCTATCTATTTTGAATTCTATGTTATTGAGTGTCTTAGCAAAACAGCAGCACCAAGATGAAGAAATTAATAGACTGAATTCTTTGGTGGCAAAAGGGGAAGAAGAACGAGCTGAAATGTCGAAGAAGATAGAGGATCAAAATCTTTTGATTGATTTGCAGAAGCTGTTGATTGAGGATTGCTCCAACAAGAACAAGGAATTGGTACTTATTACCGAAAGGCTCACGAAGTTGGAGGAAGACAGCAATGTGGTGAAAAATACTATGATTGTGGGTGATGATGGAGTATTCAGACTCAAAGGACCAGTCGATGCATCTGCTGACCCGTCTGGTGAAGAAAGTGAAAGCACGGAGTCTGATAGAGATGGTAAAGACCATACGAGTGAATCGCAGCATGATATTACTCCTATATCTCACATAAAGTCCAATTTAACTCACATTTTGGATATGCAGGGGGTAATACAGTTTAGCGTTGAGCATGACAAAGAAGAAGGAGAGATAGTACATTGTTTGTCCAAAGAACAGATTGCAGAATTATTTGAAATGAATCCCGATGAAGTTGTTTCTGACGAATCTGCATCTGCTTCTGACGTAAATCCTTCGATTCTGATGATGATGATGATGAGATAGTGTTTAAGCCAAATGTTGATTCTACAGATCCTATCTATCAATTGAACGATTTCCAGGATCTTCCTGATGACGATGCAATGGTTAACGTCAATGATGAAGATCTTAATCGGAAGTTAGAGAAACATCCGGCGGCCAGTCAAGCTACACCAAATCTAGAAGAATTGAATGTTAAAAAGGCTGAATGGCGTCAGGCAGTGAAAGGATGTATTCGCCCGTCTCGACAAGTTGTTCAACCAGATTATATGAAGTTTTACTCTTTGAAGGGTGCGAAGACAGAAGGTCAGATAATCAGTTGGGCATACTTGGATGATTTGAATGTTTATGCAATCAAGCGAGAACGGGGCATAGATTATTTTAAACTTGCTCACGATTTAAAGACGTTGTCGTATTTTGATATGATGCAGTTGGCTCGTCTTAAGTTGTTGTACAGTGATTCAGACGATAAAGCAACTTGGTTGGAAAAACAGCTTAGATATGAGTTCCGAACATCATGGAAATACTTGAGGCCAGAGTATCCGAAGATTACCTATTCCAAAGATCGAAAGAATTCAAGAACGGGTAAATCTTTGAAGCATGTCACGTATAAAGCGCCGAAGGTGATGGAAAAGATTCCTTTACGCAAAATGAAGATCAATTTCCATCGGAGATTCAAGTGGTGGTATTATGATGATAGAACTACAGAAGCTGTAATCGTGTTGGAGAGGAAAGGTGTTTGGGAAACAGTTCGAATTTTTGATCCGATGTGGATTAGAAATTTGACAGATGATGATATTTATGCTTTGTATCTGTGTCCTATATTCTGTGAAGTCAAAGATATGGATCAGGCGTCGCGTTTCAACAAGGTTGTTCGTGTATCATTTACAAGATCCACGCTTAAGAGGACAGATCGAAGACATGTTTTCGGGCAGCAGTAAAGATTTTTGAAGACTGAAGACATAGAATCTAGTTCCTAGGGGGAGTTTGTAGGTGCATTTGTTAGTTACTAGATTCATATGTAATTAACGTTTATTATCAGTCTTTGTATTGTTTGGATATTAATATTGAGTGTTTGATTAATTATATGCTTGAACGTTTACGTTATTATGAATTAATCAAATATATGTTTTGTGATGTTTAAATAATATTCAGATTCCATTCGCACGGATGAGAATGCATCCGTGCGCATGAAGGTTCCATTCGCACGAAAGAGTTAATTAAACAAAGTGTTTATTAACATGTTACATACGTACGGACGAGATTATGTCCGCACGGATAGGAAGTTATGGCTTGTTCATTCGTACGGATGGGATCACATCCGTACGGATGAATATCTGGGCCTATATATACCCAACGTGTTTCTGCATTGCGGGTAAGTTTTGCTAGGTTTTTCTGTGCGTACCGAACTGCTGCTGCCGTGTTTCTTAGAGTTCCAAATCATTATTCAAGTATAATCAATCATCCGAATAGTCTTCCTAAGGTCTAATCTTATCAACAATCGTTGGTTTGATTTCGTTTCCGAAGGTTAAATATTCGCTAGATAATCGATAGCTTATTTCCGCTAGGTTATTGATATAACGTTGACGTATTAAGATCCATACAACCCCAACAAGATTCTCCGAAAAATGTAAAAAAACTCTTTTTTTACTATTTTTTAATAATATTTTAAAACGTACTTATTGATGTGTAGAGTGGACATTGTTTGTATTGGATCCTATTATATATATATAGAGTTAAAGTTAAATGAAGACTTAAGTATTTTATTTGTAGAGAGTCTGTATTGATATGTCTATAAATAGAGTGATGTGTGTCTATAGTTAGTGGTCTTTGAACCCGGACTCATTTGAGTACCGTAGAGCTTCAACATTTTGTAAACGGCTATTTCCGCTAAGTGATTTAGTGTTTTCATGGTGAAAAATCCTGTCAAGTGGTATCAGAGTCGGATAAATCATTTGATTAGATTCAATTGATTCCGGCTCATCAATTTGACTTGATTCGAGTGAATTTAGTAAAATTATCAGTGTTTTGTTGAATCGAAGAAGTGCGAATTGAAATTGAGGAAAGTTATTGAAGAATTTGTGAACCCTAGTTAGTTTTTGGTGGAATTGTTGTTACGAGAATCAATTGGAGGTGATCGGAGTATGAAGCTAATCCACGAGTTATCAATTTATGAAGTTTGAAAGTGTTTTGGTGTTGATGCACTGATTTTGAGCATATCAGAGCTGAAATTGAGGAATTGAAGTTCAATTTGAATTAATTCGGATGATGGAGCAGTTCATCCGAACTAAATTGAAATTGTGATTGATGAAGAGTAGATTGAATCTAATGATCATGAAGCTAAGGATCTACTCAGAGCTTTAATTCTGCATGCTAATACAAGCTTAGAATTAGTGATTTATCAATTCAAGCTTCTTAAGTCAATTAATCTATGAAGAATTTGTAGTTAATTGAAGGTGTGGATGATTGAAATTGTGATTGATGAAAAGGAGGTTGAAAATGATGAACACAAAGCTGAGAATCAATTCAGAATTTAAGTCTGCATGCTAATCCAAGTTCAGATTAGTGTTTTATCTAAGTAAATTCACTTTTAGTCAGTTAAGTTTTTAATTCGGATGATGAATTTGGTGGTTTACATGAAATAAATTGGTATTTTCGGGCCCTAAACGATCCTGAAAGGCCAAAAACTGCTCGGGGTCATGGCATAGCAATGAGTTTTGATCGTTGACCCGTTTTTGAGTAACCACACGAATTTCGGCTCAATCCGACAATAAAGGTAAGTTCGTCAAAATTGAGGAGGGATGAATTTTTGACCATGTTGGATAGAGAGAGATTGTTTGTTTGATTTTGAGATGTTGCAGAAAGTAGAATTTGGTGAGGGGGATATTGTTGATATGATAATTCTGAAGTTTGTAATGCTAACAATGTAGAAACAGTTAAGGGGAATATTATTTGATTTGAAGAATCTAAAGTGTAAGAAGCTTATCATGGAGAATCTCTTGTTAATTTGAAGATATTCATAGCATCATCCAAGGGGAAGATTGTTGGATTTTGAAAGTTATGGATGAAGCTATAAAACCTTCAAAGTGTGTTTTTTCTCTAAGTTTTAAGTCGGGTGAACAATGTTCATCACCCGAACTAAAACTTAGAAAGTCTTTCAGTGAAGACTTTAACTCGGGAGAACAAGTTTACTCACCAAAGCTATATTAAGTTCACCCGAGTTAATGTTAATTGAAGATTTAGCTGATCAAGACAAGTCAACATTGAAGACTTTAACTCGGGTGAACAAGTTAGTCTACCCGACTTAAATGAAGCTCACCAGAGTTAAAGTTAAATGAAGTTAAATATTTTATTTGTAGAGAGTCTGTATTGAGATGTCTATAAATAGAGTGATGTGTGTCTATAGTTAGTGGTCTTTGAACCCGTACTCATTTGAGTAGCGTAGAGCTTCAACATTTTGTAAACGACTATTTCCGCTAAAATCACACTATCAATGATATTTTTACATTTTCTTTCAATTATCCAATTCTCAATACAATTACTGTTAAGATTCACTCAAATTGAGATATTCCGCATCTCAATTGGATCATACAGTTCACTGATTTAGTGTTATCCTGTTGAAAAATTTTGTCATATATATAGACTAGATTTATTTTGGAGAGCAAGTTAATCTAAACCTAAACCTAAACCTAAACCTAACCTAAAACCCGTAATATCGAATTAGCTTAATTATAATTGCCTAATACTCATAGAAAGCAATACTAATCGCATTAAGAGTGACTTAGCATTTGTTATTTTATTGGTTAACAAGCATTGCTCTTATTTGGATTGGGGTAATGTTGATAGTATTGTTTAGAATAACAAAATGATCAACATTACAAGTCTAATAAGATTACCTCCCTATGTTATAAGATAACATTTTTTTTTCTTAAACATCAGAGATGGGAATTGCACCAACATTTTAATATACGTATAACCTATAATTTAGAAATGAAAAAATTAATCACTTCATACAAGGGGAGATGATATCTTCACTTTTGATTTTACTTCTCACACTATAAAACAATATAAAACAATGTGATTTTACCTATTTCCCCTCACAACCTATTTTACCCTTCTCTTTCATTCTATTATCCCATTCCCCTGGTACAACATACACGAAGCAAGTCAATCATAGCTGATCGAAAGAGATATCAAAACACGACAACAATCAAAAAACTCATGAACAACAATCCATTGATTTCATTTATACAACATCACCAACAACCTCAACTAACATCAATTTTTCAAACCAATTTTACCTTAATAACTAAAACCATAGAAGCCAAAACCATACAAATCAAAAAAAAAAAGCCCAACAGGAAGACACAATTTCGATAAAATGGAAATCCCGTTTAATTCAAAAAAAAATGAGTGTAATGGCACATCGATGTCAGCGGCTATCATGATTCTTTTCATCGTCGGGTAAGAATAATATTACTATGACTACCGTGAAAGACTAAAAGTCTCCAATAACACTTTTATAATTCTTCTTAAGATATTATTGATTATGTTGTTAAACAATATTGCAAAAAACCGATCAGGCCACGAGCGATGGAGATATCCAGAGAAAGTAAAATTTATATGGAAAGGCTATGAGGGTATATATGTAAAAACACATAACACTTAAGTGGGGCAAGTAGAAAAGTTTAATTAGACTCAAAATCATATCACAGACATTTAACTAAACAAGAACTTATATTAGAGGGAGGATATCCCCACACGAAAAAAATTGTAGTTCATGAAAAAAAAGCATAAAAATTAATTCATTTCAAATACCAAATTCTTAAAATCTCATTCTAAACAAACGAATTGAAAACCGAAAAACATCAAGTACTACAATTACAAACCTTACTACTTTACACAAACCATAAAGATTACAGAACAACAAGTTGTTGAACTTAGCAACAAACTCTATCATGCATACCATACCATCTCAAGCATAGCAGCTTCTATTCCTTAGTTTCATTGAGCTTTTCTCCATTCTAGTCGGTAGTGGTCTAGAGATTGACAAATTAACCGAAGAAGGCTCAGAACAATTGCTACTGTTGGAGTCAACATTGCATAACACCCCTGAGTTTTTAAGAAACTGAAAGTCATCCATGGACTGCCTGTAGATTCTTGGAGACGGGTTTCTCTGCTTAGCCTTTGTTGACTCGGTTAAGCTCATATAGCTCCGTGGTTTACTGTTGTTGCTATTGTGTTCAGTTCGGTCCATGGAAATTGGAGTTGTGGATGTGCATAGAGAAGATGAACCAGAGCTCTCATCGTATACGTAGTCAGAACTTGGGCTAGATGAGGAGCGAGTGGTGCGTTGACCAGACATATTAGGTGGTTTGGCTGAGATTCTAGTGGTCATGTTGTTTCTTCTGACTTTGACCAACTCTGGTTCTGATGATTTTGAATTCATTACTTTGTGCTTATCAGCATAAATCTTGGATGGTGGGGGAGTTGTTTCCAACTGGTCATTTTGACCTTGCTCCATTAACCGATTCTCCCATGGCTTGGCGGACATCCAACGCTCCAACCAACTCCAACCCCAGTTATTCTTGTCAGGCTGTTGGCTCTTCCCTGATGTTAATGAAACATTTGTTTTCGACTCCAAACCATGGCTCGATTTCCATTGCTGCAATTGCACAAAAAGAAAATGTTTTAGCCTTTCAACTCAACCCATTTACACCTATTCGTCAACCATGTTTAAGAAAAACTAGAGCGGATGTTTAAAAAATGTCCTTTTAAAGTAACAAACAGTTGATCGTTTTACACAAATCATGTTATCATTGGTATACTTATTTGACACACCAAAGTTATGTTCAAACAAGTTTGATATATAGACGAGGTACCTTTTTAGCAAGACCATAGGCTAATGCTCGGTCACGTTTAAATGCCCCTTCTTGCCTCATTTGAATCTTAGCTTTAACTTCTTGTAATGTTCCTCTTCGGTCACACCATCCTTCCTGCAGTTTTCAAGAAATATGGTTCAAAATAAAGCAGGCTAAGGAGATAATTAAAGGTTTGATTATTTGTTTGGTTGTACCTCTGCTTCTCTTAAGAGCTCAGCTTGGGTGCGGCGTTCATTGAGCATGTTTTGTACGGCTTGACCTTCAATTGACATACGAACGCGTCGAGCCCTTACCCTGGCTTGGACGCGAACAAGAGCCTGCATGCACCTCAGGGTTACAGCAGCTTGTTTCCTGACTTGGCGGCCTCTAACTAAAGCTTGAATCCTAACGACTCCTTTCAAAGCTCTTAAAGCTCTTCTAGCCTATATGGAAAAATGAAATATGCATAAGATGTGAAGGAAAGAGTTATTGAAGAAGTAGGAGAATGGAGGAAAGTTACCAAAAAGGCACGAAAAGCGGTTTGGATACGAATAGCAGCCCATTCTTGCCTAACAGCTTTGAAATCTTTAGGTTGAGCTCTAACAACAGTAGCAACAGCTGCAGAGAAAGCATCAGAAGAACTAATAACCGAAGACGAGTCCGAATAATCAGCAGAAGATCTATAACTTCCTTTAAAACCTTTCCATCCAATTTCCCCAGATGAACTCCTAAATAAGTTCCATTTCTTTCCACTCTTGCCCATCTTCTCCTACACCAAATCAAATAAAAAAAAACAATTAACATTTGTCTCCAACTGAGACTTATAACCAGGGCGGAGCTAGAAAAATTTTCGAGTGGGTTCATGATTAGATTTTATTTATGTTTGTATATAAAATCAATTGGTCCATACACTAACTAAAACTAAACTTATACAAAATACTCTAAAAAATTCCAATTCAACAGTTTCGGTTGAACCCGCTCGGATCAATATAGCTCCGCGCCTTCAAAGAGGGAGACACGCAAATAACAAATCTGATGAGATGTACCTTATTATCAAGTTTCTTAAGTAAAAGAGATTTCATCCATTTTCCGGAACCACCCATTTTTATTTTTTTACAAAAAATGAAACTAAAACACAAAGAGATTGTCAACAAAACACAGGAGAGAGATGGTGGTTATTGGTAGAAGTGGGTTTTGTCTTGTAGTGTTTGAAATTTGAAAAAAAAGCACAACGGGCAACAAATATGTTGTGATTCCCGCTTCTTACATTAATTAACGAATAAATAAATCTCATGCCATTGGGTATGTATTTACCGGTTTATGAAAAGAAGTGAATACTTACTTACCTTGCCTTGTCGGTTTCATAAAAAGGTCAAAATACATGGACCATAAAGGTTTAAAGGGGAACAGTAAAAAGCAACACTCACTATCCAAATTTAAAATCACTTTCAGTTTCAAAACATTATTTTCAACTTTTCACATACACTTTTTTTTACTGAGAAATATAAAGACTAATTAAAGTAAAATAATATAGCTATTTATATTTATATTTTTACAAGACTTGAATCATGAAATTTAAGTCAATAGACCACTTAGAAATTGAAGTAAATAAACTACTTAGAGCACAATAGTGATAATGAGAGTTGTAGATAATTGTGAGATTTTTTGCTGACGTGTCATCTACAATGAGAGTTGTGCATAATTATAAGATTTTTTTGTTCACGTGACATCCACAATAAGAGTTGTGATTTTTTTGGTGGATTGATAATGGGAGTTGTGGAAAATGTGGGATCTCCAGTTTTTTCTTTTTTTAACATTTAAATAAGATAAATATAAGATTTTTGATGTGTATTTTATAACATAAAATTATTTAAAGTTTAGAAAACGATTTTACCAAAGTAGATTAACACACAATACAGGCAGTGTACCTGATCGTACGATAATATAGAATCAGTAAGTCCGAATCGAACTCAGGGAACGTGTATTTATATCCGTTATCTCAAATTACATAATTAAACTAAATAAAGCAAATAATATGGAGGGCGTTTTAGTTCTGTGAGAACATATTTCAGAAAACAAATAACTAAATGAAAATAGCAATTTAATTAACTAAGTGGAATTGCGGATGAAAAACTGTTTCGAAAAGACTTGAAGATTTAATCAATATTATAAAGCAACGATTACTTGGAATTACGTTTCACCTGGATCATGATTAATAAGAATATGTTTGATTGGTTTAACTGTGATTTCTATAATAACTAGATTTCCCACTAGAGTTATCTAATCCTACAATTTTAGAGAAAGATCATACGACTAATCGTACATAAAGAGCTATCTTAGACTATCCACTCTAAATTGTGCTTTAGTGTCACTATTATTTACAATTTAATCTGTCGACTACGAATTAACAAAAGTCTCAATTATTCAATCCTGATATAATTGTCATGTTCATTCAATTCATTAAATCACTAATATCGTAGCATATCTCAATTACGTATCAAGCTACAATTATCTAATAAATCATATAATCGTAAATAACTGATAAACTTATAAGAACGCTAGTTATGTTATAGATCTATCAATCACGCTAAGTAGTAAATTTAATAACTTTGAATAAACATGGATCGCGATTAAACGTAAATAATAATGGAAAAACCAATTAGTTCAAACATAAACTCGATTAAAACATAAATCCATGTTCAACAATCCAAGCGATCGCTTAATGAGTTTAGCTCATGTTGGATTGTAAACAAATAACAATAAAGTCTTAAAACAAAACATTGTATCAAGAAAATAATGATTAAAAGTTCAAACCAAAAATTGCTAACTTCAAAGATGATTAAGAATGATTAACCAAAGCTTCCAACGTGATCAACGGCTTCTAGGACTCTTCTTGCAGCTTTCCAGGTCGGATGTAGGTTGAGAATATGGAATAAGATGTGTTTAAACTCGAACCCTAGAAGCCCTTTTAATAGATATCTGATCACGCCAGTTCAGCCGGCGGCTGGAATGCACGGGTGAAAAAGTTGCTTCCGAGGCACGTTTAGGAACAAATGTGGAAATTTTAATCCAGCCGCCGGCTGTTTTCCAATCTTCAGTTTTCTTGCTCGTTTGTCTCCGTTTCAAGCCGGTTTCAGCTCCTTTTCGCTCCATGATCCAAATATAACTCTAATCTGCAATTACTACTGAAAATATACCAAATCATAACAAAAGTTGCAGAAAACGAGCGTAAATATGCGAAATGTGACTACAAAATATCGATTATTTTAGGCATATCAAATTCCCCACACTTGAATCTTTCTTGTCCTCAAGTAAACTATCAGATTTAGAATAAAACAATCATATTCAATGAAAATAAAATACCCAAGTAAATTACAAAAAATTTATTTACGAAGATGAATTTAACAATTACCAAGCCGACATTTAAATTCATAACTAAACATCTCACGATTTGGGAAGTATAACACTCAATCACTCAAAAAGCTAATCTAAGTGTAATATATATGTGAATCGCTCAAAGCTCAGTCATGACAAGTATTCTATCATAGGCTTGATAACGATACGCTTCTCCACCAATAGAGTCTAAGTAACTAGTTCAGAGGACTTATGGTCATATCAATGGGTGATGGGTAAAATAATGGAAAAATGAGATGAAAGTGAATTAATATGAATGATATGAAACAATTAAATTCCAATTAGTCTACAAATCCGAATATTTTATTCAAAAACCATATTACTTTCAAAACTCGATTGATTATCCCTAATGGCTCATTCTGATGAAACTCCCAAGACCAAACTTCGCCTTAATTCTTCAACGGTTCGATTGAGAATTTTATTTCTCGCAAATTTCGTTAAATCACTTCAACACTTATTGGTTACCTAGTACGGGCTTTAATAAATATTTTTTTCTTTGTTTTTTTTTTATTCTATTAAAGACACCGCTCAAAAGGTCCATCAAAATCATGAATAACTCTTAACTTATATCCACATGTAACTTCTTTCGTGAACTTAAGTAAATTAAACAACTCCACGCCATCATATATAACATTCCGTCTAATAATCAATCAAGTTAAGAAAAGAGGAAAATTTTCAACAAAAATATCTGGATTAAACGACTTAGACATTTAGGCTCAATTTATGGAATATATATGGAAAGATGATAAAAAGAAAAAGGTTTGGCGCAAATATGGTATCTAAACGTCAAAAACACTAAAAGGAGTGCTCGATAAGTAGTGTGAGTCAAATAACCAGTGTAGTTACCGACTATAAGAAACGAATAGGCCAATCAACGGTTTAACAATCCTAATTCTTTTGCCTCTTTCCTAGTCACTAATAAGTAAAACTTATGCTCATTCATAGCCTCGAAGCGTATACAGTGTCAAGTGCTAAAGTCTACAAGTCACCGGCACACTCATAACAATTGAAGATAAAAGCATATAAAATGTATGCTATAATGGCTCAAATCCTCACAATTATGTAACGGGTAGGTGTGCCTAGTTATGCAACTAGTTAAAACTAATTACGAGAAACATGTCAAAATTTTTTAAATTTTCACACAAAAATGTTCCTAAGGACAAATAGATTCTTTCCTAACCCCTTCCCCACACTTAAACAATACAATGTCCTCATTGTAAAAAAAAATTCAGCGAATAAGTGTAATAAGAAAAAGAGAAAGGAATAAAAGAACTCCCCCATTTAGATGTCGAATGATGTGAACGGAGATAGCAGTGGAAAGAATGTATGGCTGTGAAAGCATAACGTCCTCAAAAAATCTGCATAGCTTCCATTGAAAATTCGGATTTTCGGCATTACTTCCACTAAAATCGGTGATATTCTAAAATGGGAAAAACACATGCACACATATTAAGTACCACATATAAATAATAAAAAGTACATAATCAAACCATTATACAAAAATCCAAACAATAATCCATACGAGAAAATAAAATAAAAATAGTCTCAAATACACAACATCACATGTCGGGCCACCGTCCTGTCCAAGATGCTATATGTCGCTCCTGAGTGGCTCTCTGTTCCTCCTCATCCTGCTGTCGCTGAGCCTCGGTAGGGGGATGGTGATGCTGAGCGGACCACATATAGTGGCGATCATCAAAGGTCGAGGAGGATGGCTGATCCTGATCCATAGGAGTGGTACTGCCAAATGAATAATAGGATCCGTCGTAGGCCTAATAGCTAATACCCGCACGCTGGTGGTACTGGTACAACACCTCATCCTGATAACGGTTCCTGCTGTCAAACTCCGTCTGCAAATGTCCGACCTGGCTGCTGACGTGGCTAATGTTGGAGTTTAGATCGTAGTAACGATCCTCCATGCGGTCAGCAAATGAATCGAACCGGGATGACATCTGTCCCATACTCGATGTCAGTGAAGCGATCTGAGCTGACAAGTCTGTCTCCTGTGGTGGTGGAGCATCCTCGTGAACTGGTGGAGCATCCTCGTCATCTGACTCCTCTCTATCCCGACTACTGCTCTCTCCAGCTGCCCGACTAATCTCAGCCCATCTGTAGGTCACAAAGCCTCCTGGAGCTACAAACCTGTTCACTATACCAAATGACTTAAACCAGGCTGAACCCAAAAGACGCATCCCTGGTGACAAAGCGGTACAAATGTCAAATCCTGCCCCCCGGAATGTCAAGCGTCTACCAATAGCACTAACAAAATGGCCTCCCCTAATCACACTTCCGGGTCATGCGCCCTTCAGTATATGCGTCATCCATCGGGCTAAAACATAGGGGACATTGACGGGCCGCTTCTGAACAATGCACCCTAACCAAAATAATTCCTCCTTGTGGCATTTTTCAATACCCGATTTCCTGCCAATGACAAACAAACATACCATAGCAAAAATGGCCCGAACCTTCGGATCCCGAATCTGTGTATATGATGGGGCCCGTACGGTGCTTAACGCTCAACTAGCTATGGTGGACCAAATTGCTGCGTTTTCTCGATAGTCGGGAGTTTTAATCCCCTCAGCCATGAACTCATCAAAATCTGGGTGTGATAAATCAGCCTCGTTAAATAACCCAAGTTTCTCCCCAAACTCTTTCAGTGTCATCTTCCTAACCTCTCCCCCTAATAGAAACTACACGGTTTTGTGGGTTGGATCGGGGTCGGCGTGGTTGAAAGTGAAGGAGCTATAGAATTCATAGGTGGCCTCGATGTAGATCGGCTCGTTGATAGAAAATAATCGATCCCAAGCTCTACATATAAATCCCCCATAAGTCACCGCGAGCATTTCTTCAATTTCAGCAGCCCCTGATTGAAAACGGGTGTCATGTGGTATGACCTCGTTCAAAAAATGCCAATCGATACCGTTAGGGGCATAAACTGGGTACTGCTGCATATTGGTCAACTTGCCCTGGATTTCTTCCCGTCTTTGATGAGTAAGTCCTCGCCTAACTGAGGCTACTTGTAGGTACGGGTGATTGATGTCATAAAGGGGAACGTGAGGTGGAACCTCTTGTTGGACATTTTCATCGTCCATAATCTGCATAAAACAAGTCAGGACAACCATATTAGTAATAATAAACAGCTCGAGAAAATAGAAGGTCGCAAAAACAAGTCGAAACAGAAAGCAATAAATTTTTAAACAGACATATTTAGCCGCCGGCTGGCTGAATTCAGCCACCGGCTGGAAGGCAACCGCCGGCTGGCCAAATTCAGCCGCCGGCTAAATTCCCAGTGGCTGGGCATTTTGTCGCTGTTAACTGTTCGAGCTGCTGTACCCCTATAAAAAATAACATGCAAGCCACGAATTTGCACACATAAATCTCGCTGATTCTGTTAAACCATTACCTTAATCTACACTCCCAATTCACATGTTAACAACTAAATTCTACAAAGAATTCAATTATAAACCCATATTACACTTACTCCTTCAATTCATTGTCGTCAATTGGAACATAGGAATTCGACTTTAAAACTCAATATAACCAATAATCAGTAGCAATGATAAGACCTACTAACAAATTGAATTACTACCAAGTTCCAAATTCCTAGCAAAAACCCTAATTTATTTCAACAATCTCTAGAAAAAATTAAACCATGGACATCGAAAATTAAGCAAGGCCTAAGCATACAAATCATATAAGGAATGAATCCTAACAATTAATTGTAAAATTAAGCAATAAAATTTTCGGATTTGAAAAACCCCCAATTTGTGTTCTTCATGAAAATTCAAAGAAAAACAATAAAGAGGATTGAATAAATCATACCTTGGTGTTTGAATTAGAGAATGAAATGACACAAATGAAGAAAATCGAACGAATATGGTGACAAAGATTCTCAGCCGCCGGTTATGAGAGAGATAAGTGTGTGTGAAGTGTAAAATGTGAGAGAAAAACGAGGTATATATATTTTTTTTTTAAAACCTGATGTTTCAGCCGGCGGCTGGAATTTTTTAACCGCCGGCTAGCTTTAAGCCGCCGGCCAAATTTTTCTGTTCAAAAAAAAAAATGTTTTTTCGTTCGGTGATTTAAAACGATCTAACCTGGTGTCCGATATGTCTAGCAGCTCTCATATGATGATCTAAGTGAACCTGAAGCAAAAAAATCAAAGAGTAAAATAGAAAAACACGTAGTATACATATGTTTTTGGTTTTTTTTGTTGTTTTCTAATTTTTTTTTTGTATTTTTTTGATTTTCCTGAACAAAATAAAATAAAGGGAAAAGAAGCGGGTTGTCTCCCGAAAGCGCTATTTGTTTAGTGACGAGTCGTTAAGCTCGACTCAAACCACGTTTGTTAACCGTCACGTTCATGGAGATCGAGCTCCTCGTCGTCTCCAAATAAATCAAACTGTTGTCACGTCCATCGGCATAATATTTCTTCAATATATGCCCATTCACCTTAAAACTTTCGCCCTTTTCGTTGGCAATCTCCACTGTACCGTAAGGGAATACATCTAGCACGATATACGGCCCCGACCACCTTAACAGTAATTTCCCCGGAAATAGCTTCAATCTGGAATTATAGAGTAGAACCATATCACCGTCGATAAAGTTCCTATCCGTCTTGATACGCTTATCGTGCCATTTCTTCGTCCGTTCCTTGTAAAATAACGAGTTCTCATAAGCGTTCATGCGCAACTCGTCCAACTCCTGTATCTGGTGGAACCTGTTCTTCCCTGCAGGTATCATTTCCATATTGGCAGCCTTCAAAGCCCAATAGGCTTTATGCTCAATTTCAACGGGTAAGTGACATGCTTTACCATAAATTAAACGATAAGGAGTACAACTAATAGGAGTTTTAAACGCAGTCCTATGCGCCCAAAGTGCATCGTCTAACTTATCGGACCAATCCTTACGATTTGCACCGACCGACTTTCCCAAAATGCGCTTCAAGCCGCGGTTAGTAACCTCGACTTGTCCGCTTGTTTGGGGGTGATAAGCTGTTGAAAACTTATGGTTAACTCCATATCGTTTCAACACCTTCTCAAGTTGGGCGTTACAAAAGTGTGTACCCTTATCACTAATTAAAGCTTTAGGGGTACCAAACCGGGAAAATAATTGTTTCAAAAAATTGACGACGACCCGCGCATCATTGGTGGGTAAAGCTTTCGCTTCGGCCCACTTTGATACGTAGTCAACGGCTACTAAAATATATTTATTTCCCCGACTTGAAGGAAAGGGTCCCATAAAATCAATACCCCACACATCGAAAATTTCACATACCTGGATGTCCGTTTGTGGCATCTCATCGCGCGAAGAAATATTACCAGTCCGTTGACAAGCGTCGCATTTCTTCACAAATTCCTGAGCATCCTTGTACACTGATGGCCAATAGAACCCGACATCAAAAACACGTTTGGCTGTGAAGTTTGCAGCATGATGTCCTCCTACAGGTCCCGAATGGCAATGGCGTAAAATCTTGTCCTTTTCTTCACCAGCAACACATCTCCAAATTACGCCATCTGCACAAGCACGAAACAAAAACGGGTCTTCCCAAAAATAATGTTTCATATCAGCGAAGAATCGCTTCTTTTGCTGATAAGTTTTATTCGTGGGAAGAGTTTTTGGCAACCAAGTAATTAGCAATATCAGCAAACCAAGGTACATCGTCATTTACTTTAACCGTCATTAGAGCTTCATCGGGGAAAGTGTCCTGTATCACTGACTCATCTAGCCTCTCCAATTCCGGGTTTTCCAACCTAGACAAATGATCAGCCGCCAAGTTCTCCGCTCCTTTCTTGTCCTGAATTTCAATATCAAATTCCTGCAAAAGTAAAATCCAGCCGAGTAATCGTGGTTTGGCATCCTTTTTGCTAAAAAGAAATTTCAAAGCAGAATGGTCAGTAAATACAATAGTTTTAGACATGATTAAATAAGATCTAAATTTATCAAAAGCAAAAACAACAACGAGCAGTTCTTTTTCAGTGGTGGTGTAATTTTCCTGCGCATCTATAAGGGTTTTACTTGCGTAATAGATGGGTTTAAATCTCTTCTCAATCCGTTGTCCTAAAACTGCTCCGACCGCGTAGTCGCTCGCATCACACATCAGCTCAAACGGTAAATCCCAATTGGGACTAGTCATAATCGGTGCTGAAATCAATCTTTCTTTTAAAATGTTAAATGCAGTTAAACAAGATGAAGAAAAATTAAATTTGCAATCTTTTTCTAGAAGTTGATTCATAGGTCGCACAATGTTAGAAAAATCTTTTATGAAACGTCTATAAAAACCTGTGTGACCTAGAAAACTCCTTACCGACTTGACATTCGTTGGTGGGGGTAATTTCAAAATAGCTTCAATTTTGGATTGATCCACCTCGATCCCCGCACTCGAGATTTTGTGTCCTAGAACAATTCCTTCGCGGACCATGTAATGACACTTCTCCCAGTTAAGCACCAAATAGGATTGTTCGCATCTTGCCAGCATCTTCTCCAAGTGTTCCAAGCACGAATCAAATGAGTCTCCAAAGACCGAAAAGTCGTCCATAAAGATCTCCATAAATTGCTCCACCATATCGTGAAAGATTGCCATCATACATCGCTGAAACGTAGCAGGTGCATTGTGTCACACCCCGCTAAAGCGGAAACACGGAATGTGAAGAGCAAAGATATCATTACACGAGTTATAATAAAAACATACGGTTTCAAGTCATTACGAAATAAATAAGAGTTTACAGTTTAAAGATAACCAAGTATTGAAAAGTACATCACGACATAACATAATAAATTGTTTGATAAAATTCCCAAATAAACATGTCCAAAAATAGGTCTTCTCCCGATTCATGACTTCACGTGACATTCCATGACCCATCCAACTATTGCACTTCGTGACTTACACTTGATTTCCTGAAACAAGAGATAAAGTGTCAACTACAATAAAGTAGTGAGTGAGTTACAGTTTTCTAGTCCTCGACTAAAAAGGTTTGAGTTAAGTATATCTATACTTAACAGTTTCTAAAAGTAGAATAAGACTTAAAGAATAGTTCGAACCAAAAAAGTTGATTAAAAGATAGATGCGGAAGTCGTATAACTCTATACGCGCATAATAAGTAAACAGTGATTGAATTCATGCATAACGACTACTTGGCATAATAACTTAAGTGTTCACACTAAACCGATTATCTAACCGTGAGGCCCCTTACCCCGACTATCTACGGGGAGTCATTTCTGATCGAGTAATATGTACTTAAGCTGCCACTTAAGCAAGGAACGGTCATTTCCTAAGTATCGATACCCATAATTACTAAACGGCTTAACAAAGCTAATAGTGTGTTATGAAAATTAGGCACCAATGTTGTTTTAAAACTGATAGTAGTCACTTATGGTTAGTTATATCCCTCAAGAGTCACGATAGTTATACGATCAATCAAAGTGCATACGAGTGCCGAGTGTGGCATTAAATGAGTTTAATATAGTTTTGAATCAAGAGCCGAATAAAGGTGGCGAACCATTAGTTTATCATAGGCCAATCGGCCATAAAACTAAATAAGCATAAGTTTGTCAAAAATGTTCAATAGAGTTCATAACAGTTTATTTAGATCTCTTGCTTCCCCCAAAAGATAATTGAAAACAGTAAATAAGTGGGGATGTAACTCACGGTTTGCAAAGATGAGCTACGTGCGCGAGGAGTAATCGAGACGGACCGGAAATCACGGGAATCCTAATGAAATACCAAGGTTTAATGAGTATTAATGTTTATGTGTTTATTATTTTAAGTGTCGGGTTTAGGTCTACTGAAAATCGGCCAGCGCTTCCGCGCCAAAAACATAAATTCCCATTTTTGTACACTTTCCCGCTTAACAATTTCAATACACATATTTCATATAACTTCCAAGACAAGGACCTATAAAACTTGTTCATTTAGTCCATTTATAGGTGAGTTACCCTCATTACAGGTTATGGGCATAAATCTCAGTTCCGAACATAAGTTTAGGTGGCACATTTAGAGTTACGATTGAAAACGGTTTAAACTTAGGGTGTGCAGTCTGTCAGCAGCATGACCGCGCCGCGGTGGGAGGACTGCGCCGCGGTCAAAGGTTTTACCCTGACCGCGCCGCGATGAAGCGACTGCGCCGCGGTCATGGTGGCTGTTTCTTGGTCAAGCTCATTTTTGGAAGAAAATGATGTTTTTGAGTTGGATTTCGACATGCAACCAGGTATAAGCTTAGATAATTGATGTCTAATAGTTTATTTAGTGTTTTTAACCAAAAATGTAAGGATCTAACCATGCATTTACCAAAAATCCGTTTTTGTTCATAAATGACTCAAAATCTCCATACAAATTCATTTTAAGGTGATGGATGATGCATGCAATGAGTTTAACTTGTAAAAACAGAAGGTTAAAATGATTTATACCGAGAGTGAAGTGATTTGGAGATGGTTGGAATGATCCCTTAGTGATTTTAACCCAAAAAGCTTGTAAAAATGGTCTTTTAACCCAATGTATGAAATCCCTTTCTTCCTCCTCGCTAGATGGACGATTTTGTGTGATTATGTGGTTGGAGTTTCTGTATTTTGATGTAAGATTTCTGGAAAACAAAATGTGTATGTGTTCTTGAGTGTTTGGAAAGAGAGAGAGAGTAGGGAGTGTTTGATTAGTGTGTGTGTGTGTAATTGTGTTTGTGTTGGTATTATATGTGACTAAGGTAGAGTCACTGGACTTTTTAACAGGGTTTTGGGCCATAAGAATCTGGTACAAGTCGTTTATTAAAGTTATGGCCCGTTTAGTTAAGTTTTAAAAGTTACAAAAAGTACTGTCTGCGCACTCCACCGCGGCGCGGCTGGAGTGGCAGACTTTTTGCCTTTTTCGTTTTCCGTTCGTTCCAACGTTAAGTGTTTCCGTTTGTTAAAGGTTTCCGTTCATTTAAAATAGGATCTTAGACAAGTTCACTAAGTATTTATTTGGTATTAGGATTCATTTATGTGATTCCGAGTTCGATTCTACGCACTCGAGTTTACGAGACAAGTAATAACGAGATAAATTCGAGTTAAGACAAAAATAGAGAATGCGGTCTTCACCTGAAATAGGACGGTTGTCACACATTGCACAGACCGAATGGCATTCTTCGATAGGCAAACGTGCCAAAGGGACACGTGAAAGTGGTCTTGTCTTGATCTTCCGGCTCAATGGGGATCTGTAAGTAACCTGAAAAACCATCTAAGAAACAATAAAAGGCTTTTCCGGCTAACCGTTCAAGCATTTGGTCAACAAATGGTAAAGGGAAATGATCTTTGCGGGTGGCATCATTTAACGTTCGGTAGTCAATGCAGACACGCCACCCTGTTACCGTTCGTGTAGGAATAAGCTCATTCTTCTCGTTGGCAACAACTGTCATACCTCCTTTTTTCGGAACCACATGCACCGGACTCACCCATGGACTGTCAGAAATAGGGTATATGAGTCCCGAATCCAGCAACTTGATGATTTCCTTCCTCACAACGTCCTTCACTTTCGGGTTTAAACGTCGAAGCGGTTGAACGACCGTCTTGAAGTCTGTCTCCATTAAAAAATTTTGCGTACAAAAGGATGGATTAATTCCCCGAATGTCAGTGATCTTCCATGCAAGAGCTTGCTTATGAGCTTTAAGTACCTGCAACAAACGGTCTTTCTCCCCACAAGATAAGTTAGAAGAAATAATAACGGGTAAGTCACTAGTACCTTGCAAATATGCATACTCCAGATGGGATGGAAGTGGTTTTAACTCCAGTTTGGGTGGTTCTTCAATCGATGTCTTAATCTCCATTATCTCAGCTCGTGAACATGGAACACCGTGAACCGAAATCCCTGTACTGGGTAATCCAGCCGCCGGCTGGGAACTCCCAACCGTCGGTTGACTCTTCAGCCGCTGGCTGGCTTTGGACAGCCGCCGGCTGGATTTAGCTGGTGGTTTTTCTTCTTTTGTTTCCTGATTTTCGGTGGTCAAAGTAGACTTGACTTCCTCCAATAGCATATCAAACTCAGCTAACTCTTTTGCAGAGTCAAAATCTCCACTCCATCCTTCATTAATGAACGAATCAGTTTGATCATCCTCCAGTAACATCTGCAAAAACTCATCATCGGAAATGTCATAGGCATTTAAATAATAACAAGTATCATCTACTACAGAAGGATATTCCATTGAATCATTAACATTAAACACAACTTTCTCGTCTCCTACTTGCATGGTGATTCTACGGTTAAAAACATCAATTAAGGAGTGCGAGGTGGCTAAAAATGGACGTCCTAGAATAATCGGTACTCTACGGTCCTCTACCATGTCAAGAATCACAAAATCACAAGGGAACACAAATTTGTCAACTTTAACAAGAACATTTTCAACAACTCCCCTAGGATATTGAATAGAGCGGTCAGCTAATTCAATGCACATACGAATAGGTCTGGGTTCTCCTAAGTCTAATCTAGCATACATGGAATATGGCATCAAAGAAATACTTGCTCCTAGATCAGCTAATGCATTGTTCACAGTTAAATTGCCAATTAAACAAGGAATAGAAATAGCGCCTGGATCGCTTAATTTCGGAGGTAACTTGTTTTGCATCAATGCGGAACAGCGGGCATTCATGGTGACCTTGGAAGCGTCTTCCAGCTTACTCTTATTCGTCACAAGATCCTTCAAGTATTTCGCATATTTTGGCATTTGAGCAATCGCCTCAATAAACGGAATATTGATGTGAAGCTGTTTCATATTCTCGAGAAATTTGTGGTAAGTGACATTGTCTTTGTCCTTCTTCAGAGCAGAAGGGTATGGAACAGCAGGTGTGAAGTCCTTAACCACCGGTGTGATTTTCGGCTTCGTAGTAGCAGCATGTGGAATTTTCTTCGAGACCAGTGGTTCAGCCGCCGGTTGGAATCCAGCCGCCGGCTGGTCTTCAGCAGCCGCCGGTTGAATTGCAGCAGTGGCAGAATTTATCGGTGCATCTGCTTTCTCGTGTCCGTCTTCTTTGTCAACCTGTTCAAAATTAAAAGGAACTTTGTTAGTAACACCTGTAAAAGAAGAATTGAGAGTTTTACCACTTCGGGTGGTAACTGCTTTGACGTGATCTCGAGGATTTGTTTCCGTGAAGCTCGGTAGTTGTCCCGGAAATATTTCTTGTACTACTTTCGCTAGTTGTCCCATAGTGCCTTCGAGTTGCTTAATTGAAGCGCTTTGATTACGGATGATGGAATCAGTGTCATCCATTCGCTTGATCGTGGTTTGCATAAACTGATTATTTGTTGTCATGAGTTGTTTCATCAGTTCATGTAAATCGTCTTTAGGTGGAAACGGTCCTTTAGGAGTCTCTTTAGCATAGAACCCCGGTGGTCCTTGCCGATATGGTTTCTGCCCATTTGAATTTCTTGTTGTTGTAGGAATTTCCTTGATTATTGTTGTAGGGCTTGCGATAACCATTTTTGTCTCCTCCTTGGCGATAATTGTTGTTATTCCTGTCTCCTCCTTGGTAATCTCCATACATTACCTCTTCAGTGGCTTCTTCCTCATCCTTCCTAGGGCAATCCTTTGTCAGATGGTATCCGTTGCAAATGTCGCAACCGACTTGAATAGCATGAACTTTTTCATTGACGCGCTTGATGTCTCTTCCCATACTGTCCAGCTTGTTAGTTATAGCAGCGAGACCGTCGCTGTTATCAGCCATTTTCCTTCTTCCCTTACCACCGTCTTCCCATAGCTTGGAGTGTTTAGCATGTCCTTCGATAGCAGCCCAAGCATCAGCTGGAATTTTCCGTGGAATTTTTCCTTCAGAGTCTAACTCGTTACGAGTTTGACGATCAACCCCCTTGTAAAATGTCTTGATAACCTGTTGATTGTTGAGATCATGCTGGGGACATTTGTGTAACATATCCTTGTAACCCTCCCATGCATGATAAAGTGACTCATCAACGTCCTGTGTGAAGTTCCTGATGTCATCAATTATTTTAGAGGTTTTTGAAGGGGGACAGTAGTTCTTCAAAAACTTGGCCCTCAGATCGGCCCAAGTAGTGATTGAGTTGGCCGGTTCGTTTCCAATCCACCGTTTTGCGTTTCCCTTGAGTGTCATCGGAAACACTCGCAACATAACAGTCTCCTTAGTCACACCAGGAATAGTGTAAGCATCAGCAATCTCGATGATCTTCTCCACATGAACATTAGCATCTTCATTCTCGTCTCCATTAAAAGGGTTCTCTCTAAGTTCTTTGAGAAACTGGCCCTTAAGTTGGAAGTCGGCTCCTGGAGTGCTAGCTGGGTTGGGGATGTCTGTTGCAACATTCGGGGTAAGAGCATAGTACTCCTCCAGGGTGATCTCATTAATGTTAACTGCCATTTCGTGTTCTGATTCTTCGGATGAGTCGGAATCTGTTACGGTGACTGGTGAATTTGGAATTGGTTTCTCTTCCTCTTGATCAGACAATGGGTTGTATTCCTCTTTAGAAGATGGCATAAAATCAGATTCGTAACTTTCGTTTTGGTGAATTTTAAAACTGGTGATGGGTTGAGCTTTTGGGGAAAACAATTTGCGTCGAAATCGAAAAGCTTTCTCCGGATCTTCGAAAGGCTCTACAAGATTTGGATTTGAACTCCGGGTCATGCAAAACCTATAAGAACAGAAGAAAATATGTCAGTAGCCCGTGATAACTGGAAATTAAACAAACCGAAATATTAAAACTACAATTAAACGAAAAAAAATAAACAAACAGCTGCTAATCAGCCGGCGGCTGGGTATATTCAGCCGGCGGCTAAGAATCAGCCGACGGCTGTTTTACTTCAGCCGACGGTCAAAAAGTACTGTGTGTAATTTTCCTGAAAAATTGTAACTTCAAAAATCCGATTAGTCCAGTTAACAATTATCACGTAATACAAAATAAATGAAACTTCCAGAAAGATAAATCTTTCCAAAAGGATCGAATAATTACAAATTCAAAATTACGAATAAAAATAGCTACCGTTCCCCGGCAGCGGCGCCAAAAACTTGATGTGTATTTTATAACATAAAATTATTTAAAGTTTAGAAAAGGATTTTACCAAAGTAGATTAACACACAATACAGGCAGTGTACCTGATCGTACGATAATATAGAATCAGTAATGTCACACCCCGCTAAAGCGGAAACACGGAATGTGAGAGCTGGAATATCATTACACGGCCATAAGCAAATATAAACGATTTAAGTCATTTCGATTAAAAATAAAATTGTTCAAGTTTCAACAACCAAGTTGTTCATAAGTTTCAAATAAAGAACAAGTACAATGTTTCAAAATAAATTCCCAAAATTAGAAAGGTCTTTTCCCAATGAGCGCCTCACGTAACCATAATGACCCTTCTTTGCCATGCATTCCATACACTTACATTAATTTCCTGAAACATAAGATAAAGTGTCAACTACATAAAGTAGTGAGTGAGTTACAGTTTAGAGTTTCGAGAAAAGTTTCCAAAAATAGAAAGTTGCAAAAATATATGATGACGTCATAAGTAAAAAGAACGGAACAACGTTTGAACATATATGTGAGTAGTAAAAGGTTTGAACGTACACAAGTAAGTTAAATAAATAAAACTCGTATAAGTAAAGTTGTAGCGGAATCCAGGCGCTAAAAAGGTGTATGCGTAGGGAGTATGTGTTTAACTAAATAGTTCCTCGTATCAATCACTTGGCATAATATAAGTAGTAAGTATACACTAAACCGATTGTGTGGTCCTGATCTAGCCCAACAATATTTAATTGATTGAACATCTGAACTTAGCAATATGTACTTGGGACGCTAACCCTGAGTAAGGAGTGACCCCTCCTAAGTATCGATACCCATATGACTAACGGCTGTCGCTAATAGTGTATAAAATTCCGAACCAAAATGGGCAATTGAACAAAGTTTCCAAAAGTTGCAATGAGTTCTTACGGGCTTATATATCCATCAAGGATTGGTCGCTAACAAGTATTCTAAATTTAGTTAACCCGTTAAGGCATCAACACATATACGCATGGTAGTACACAAGTTGCAAGTTTCCAAAGTTTCAAAGTTTCCAAAGAGTTTCAAGTTTCGTACAAGTTTCCAAAGTTTCAAAGTTTCCCAAGAGTTTCAAGTTTCGTACAAGTTTCCAAAGTTTACGAGTTTCATAAGTTTAAAATGTTTCAAAGTTTCCAATGTTTCGCACAAGTTTCTAAAAGTTTCAATAAGTACCAAAAGTATCAAGTTTCCAATGGTTTCAATCATTTGCAAATAGTGTTAAAAGTTACAAAGCATGTGATCTTATGCTTCCCCCAAATAATGTTTAAAAGTACAAAGTAAAACAAAGTGGGGTTGTAACTCACGGTTTGCGGAGAACGAGAACTCGGGAATCGGTCGGAAAAGGAGCCGCGAATCACGGAATGCCTAAGGATACCAAGATTATCCAAAAGTTATTATCTCATTAGGTTACTTTATATAAGAGATTAGGTAACTTTTGTTTAAAATTAAGTGTTAAGTTCAATATTGTTCCAAAAATTGGTCCGAAGCGGTTAACGTTAATTTTTTGTCCGAAAAGTTCAAAGTTAAAGTTATTATTATGATAGACATGTTTAGGTTACTGAAATGGTTTAAGCTTTCTAACGAAATTTGGGCAGCGCTTCCGCGCCCAAATTTCTTGTCCAAAACCTAAAGTCATTTCCGCTCACAAAACACATATATACACATAATAACTTATTAAACAAGTCCAAAAAGCTCAATACAAGTCACCAATGTTATTAATTAAGTCATCTTAGTTTCATACTTTTATTCACCAAAAATCCAGAACGTATACGTAAGTTTTAAACGGACAAAACGACGATTTTCGGGAGGATCAGCAGCCCGGTGCGCGGCACCTACCAGGGGGTGCTACGCACCTCCTTGCTGACTTCTCCCGTTTTTTGTTTTTTTGCCAAAAACGTTTCGTGACTCAAAGATTTTGACATGCAATCGGTAGATACTTCATAATATGGTGTTTTTACAGTTGTAAACCAACTTTTAATCACAAAAACATAGATCTAAGTATTATTTAGTTAAAAATCGTTTTTGTATAAAAAGAGTTATAAATCTTCATAAAAACTCATTTTTATTGTTTAGATCTTACATGCAATTAGTAAAAACAGTAAATAAAGGTAGGAGAAAGATTTCTACCGGATGAAAATGAGTGGATGATGTTTTAGACGGATTTAGAGCTCCAAAATCGGTAAAAAGAGCTTGAAACCGAAAATACTTTGCTACTCCTTGATTGCTTTGATGTTTAAACGTTTTTGATGGTTGATTTATGGTGGATTTGTGGCTGGATTTTTCTGGTTTGTGTGGTGTTCTTGAGGTAAGTAGAGAGAAATGCTAGTGTGTGTGTGTGTTTTTGATTTTCTAAAATGAAAATGAAAAAGAAAAGAGTAGTGTAATAATGGGAGGCTTGGGATACTGCAACAATGCAGTTATGATGGTAAAATCTCGAGTTTGATTGGGTGGTGAGTGTGTAAAACGAGGAAGGACTAAAAATGTAACATTTTTGAAATCTGGCAACAGGTGCTGCGCACCATGTACATGGTGCTGCGCACCGTGATGTTTTTCAGATTTTATCTGATTTTTGTTTTTACGTTATTGCTTCGTTGGACCTTTTTGTTAATTGAAAGTTCTTAAGTATGATTTGTTATGAACTTAGGAAAGTTCAATAGGTGTTTTCTTGGTATTAGGACTTATATAATTGATTCCGGAAGTTATTCCGACACTAGTTCCGACAAACTACAGACACAATATGTACGAGCTAAAGAATTATGAACACTTCAAAAAGAGTAACTGGAGATTCGAACGATATAGTTAACTGAGAATCACCTGAATTTTAGACGGTTGTCACAAGTAAGTCCGGATCGAACTCAGGGAACGTGTATTTATATCCGTTATCTCAAATTACATAATTAAACTAAATATAGCAAGTAAATATGGGGGGCGTTTTAGTTATGTGAGAACATATTTCAGAAAACAAATAACTAAATAAAAATAGCAATTTAATTAACTAAGTGGAATTGCGGATGAAAAACTGTTTCGAAAAGATTTGAAGATTTAATCAATATTATAAAGCAACGATTACTTGGAATTACGTTTCACCTGGATCATGATTAATCAGAATATGTTTGATTGGTTTAACTGTGATTTCTATAATAACTAGATTTCCCACTAGAGCTATCTAATCCTACAATTTTAGAGAAAGATCATACGACTAATCGTACATCAAGAGCTATCTTAGACTATCCACTCTAAATTGTGCTTTAGTGTCACTATTATTTACAATTTAATCTGTCGACTACGAATTAACAAAAGTCTCAATTATTCAATCCTGATATAATTGTGATGTTCATTCAATTCATTAAATCACTAATATCTTAGCCTATCTCAATTAAGTATCAAGCTACAATTATCTAATAAATCATATAATCGTAAATAACCGATAAACTTATAAGAACGCTAGTTATGTTATAGATCTATCAATCACGCTAAGTAGTAAATTTAATAACTTTGAATAAACATGGATCGCGATTAAACGTAAATAATAATAGAAAAACCAATTAGTTCAAACATAAACTCGATTAAAACATAAATCCAGGTTCAACAATCCAAGCAATCGCTTAATGAGTTTAGCTCATGTTGGATTGTAAACAAATAACAATAAAAGTCTTAAAACAAAACATTGTATCAAGAAAATAATGATTAAAAGTTCAAACCAAAAGTTGCTAACTTCAAAGATGATTAAGAATGATTAACCAAAGCTTCCAACGTGATCAACGGCTTCTAGGACTCTTCTTGCAGCTTTCCAGGTCGGATGTAGGTTGAGAATATGGAATAAGATGTGTTTAAACTCGAACCCTAGAAGCCCTTTAAATAGATATCTGATCACGCCAGTTCAGCCGGCGGCTGGCTGAATTCAGTCGGCGACTGGAATGCACGGGTGAAAAAGTTGCTTCCGCGGCACGTTTAGGAACAAATGTGGAAATTTTAATCCAGCCGCCGGCTAAAATGATTCAGCCGCCGACTGTTTTCCAATCTTCAGTTTTCTTGCTCGTTTGTCTCCGTTTCAAGCCGGTTTCAGCTCCTTTTCGCTCCAAGATCCAAATATAACTCTAATCTGCAATTATTACTGAAAATATACCAAATCATAACAAAAGTTGCAGAAAACGAGCGTAAATATGCGAAATGTGACTACCAAATATCGATTATTTTAGGCATATCAATTTTATTAAAATAAAAACTAATAACATTTATTTAAATAGAAACTAGTACATAAAATTAAAATAAAAAACAATACAAATTAATTTAGGCATATCAATACGCATTTTTACGCTCTCCATCCACTCCGCTTCTCGTTGTGGCATCCCCTCCGTTTTCGTTTGAAGAAACAACATATCGTCTTTTCTTGCACTTGCATAAGCCGCTTCTTTTTGGACTTTAAGTGTTCTTTTTTTGTTTTTGCGACATCTTTTTTTGATTTGGTAAGTTTTTAAATTGTGATGCAATCGCTCCAAACACACTGCCGCTTGCCTTAAAGGCACACCCTCTGTATCAAGGTACATATCATGCGCCCCCTCTAAAACCTTTGCATCGTCTTACCCGCTTTTCCGAAGTCGTAAAAGCCTCTGCATAATGCCCAATAAAGTTCTTTACTACGACACTCATCGCCGTGAACTTGATATTCATCGACTCCTTGTTTAACCTCCACCAAACCTAGCCCCCGAGCTTGTTCGTTGTAACCCGACACAATTCGTCTCCAAAATCCTCCGTTCGGTTGGTCGTTTGCGATGTCGGCATCTTCCGAAATGTGTCACCACATCTTCGCCAAAAGTACTTCATCGGTCGTGCTCCATAGCACATTTTACACACCTTTTTCTTTTTTTGCTTAGATGTTCCGGGTTGTTGCGTTTCTTCGATAACTTCTTGAGTTTCTTGCTCAACTTCTTGTGTTTCTTGAAGCGTTTGTGATTGTTGTGGTAGAAATTGTGATTGTTGTGGTACAAATTATGATTGTTGTTATATAATTTGTTGTTGTTGTTGATGCATAAAAAATTGTTAGGGGTTGAAACACATTGGTTGGGGTTGTTGTTGTGTAGTTTGTTGCGAAAAAAAGTTGTTTAAAATTTGTTGTTGTTGTTATTGGTTAAATTTGGTATTTGAGATGATAACAATGGGTTTGCTTGATTATGGTAGTTTACGAAACCGGAATTGGGGATGGTTTGTGATTGTGGTGTCGAAGGTGTGTTTGTGTTTTTTGGGTAAGCGTTTGAAGACGATGATGACATTTTTACGATTTTGAGATTATAGATGAAATGTATATAAAGATAGAATGTGAGTGAGAAATTGTGCGATTTTTTGGTTCGGTTATTGTTGTATTTTTAGGTGAAATGGTTTGAAAAAATAAATAAATTTAATAAAAGTTTACGTTAAAAAGTCGTTACTTTAAAAAAAAAAAAAAACTTTAGAGTTGAAAAAAAAATTATCAACAGCTCGTTAACCGAACAACAAGACTGACAACGAGCCCTACAAGAAGTCGGGGCAGAGTGATAACGAGAAGGTTCGCTCATTGTGGCTCCACAACGATGCCCACAACAAGCTACACCGTATGCTCTTATATATCATGTCAGTTTACAAAGTATTTGATAACTCCTATACCTTAGTTGAGTTTTAGATCATACATAAACACCTCACTATCACAATTTCAAAAAAAATATTAGACTCATACAACCTTTTAATCTTTTATTTTTCAAATATAGGAAAAGAAAAATAAATTTTGATCCCAAAAACATGCACAAATAAGAAAAGAAAAAAATGAAAAAAACGAGAAAAAACAACATCCATTGTGTGTTCTTAGTGAACGTGAATTCAAGCTTTAAAACATAGACTACCAGTTGGTCTTATTATCAACTTTATATATAAATAAATGTTATTTTGTAAACTAAAAATTTTATTTATAGCAAATGTTATTGATAAGTAAAGTTGTCAAAGGCGTGCATGAGAGCACTCTATCCCATTTGTTAGTTTGAGGCGCGTCTTTTAAATATATGTGTTTTTTGTTTACTCGATTATTTTCTGTAAACTTTATATATGTTATAAATGAAATTATTATTGTTTTATGTAACTTGGTGTTCTAGTACTTGGTGTTCTAGTACTTTATATTTTAAGTGTTATAATGTTATCTTAAATTTATATAGATAGTTATAATGCTATAAATATTGCTATTTGTTTATCGAAAATGGTGAGGCTCATACAAATGAGACACACACCTTAAACTGCGCTTCGCGTCTTAAGCTCTATGGACCTTTGACACTTATATGCGCCTCTAGTCTTTAACAACTTTGTTCATAAAACTTGGTTAGATTATCTAATACTAATTTGTTGCCAAAATAAGAAGTCCGGCTGTGGAAACGTTGAGAAAAAGTACGGGCATTATGAAATAATAAAATCTTAAAATATATAAATTAGCAAAAGCAACGATATATATTTGAAATAGGTGACATATACTTTCTACTAAAATAGAAAGAGAAACAAAGAAGAAGATCGATGATGTGTGACTTTTACTTTACAAAAGTAGTAAACTAATTTCAATTTTTCTTTTTACTTTTTTTTCACATAAGAGATTTAATATGCGAACTCATCAAACACGAGTTATTAGTGTAATGATAATATTTTATTATCATATCTCAACATAACTCAAAAATCTACTATTACTTATAATCTAAGTTTGTCAACCATTTAATAGTAAGTTATCCCAAATATTGAAATGGTGTGCATTTGAAACTCCTAACTTTTTGGTTGTCGTATGTTTTAATTACCATAATGGAGAGTTTTACTATGTCCTAACTCTTTAGTTGCCCCATGTTAAACTCTTAACTCTTTAGTTGCCCCATGTTAAACTCTTAACTATTTAGTTGCCCCATCTTTTAATATATGTCCTAATTACTATAATGGAGAGTTTACTATGTCCTAACTCTTTAGTTGCCCCATGTTAAACTTATAATTCTTTAGTTGCCTCATCTTTTAATATTTGAGTTTAAGTACCATAATGGAATGGAGAGTTTTACTATGTCATAACTCTTTAGTTGCCCCATAACCTATAAATAACGGCTTTGTATTCCTCTTGCAAAATGATCCATGCGTTGGCAGCTATGCAAATTAGTATTGGCAAGTTGGTTGGCATGCCGTTGACCGATGGCCTACAAGACCATGTTTTCACTGTTTTGGCAACAGTTGTTCGTCTATATACTCAATCGGGTTGGTGCTACAAGAGTTGTGGAAAGTGCATCAAAGAGTTAGTTGTAAAGGATGGTTTGTTTTTTTGTAATCTTTGCAATGACTTTTGCAAGTACCATATGATAACGTTGTTGTTTTGAGTTGTTGTATGTAGGGACTATGGTATTAACCTACCCAATTCCTGCTTTTTGTAATGTTTGTTTTCGTTGATGAGACAAGTGATACAATATTTACTATTTTCAATTCTGCGTGAGAACGATTTGATTCCACACATATTCACTGATTTGATTTGTTTTTTGATATGAATATTCACTGATTTGATATTGGAAAAGAAAAATAAAAGTGAGTAATTAAATGTGGTATTGTTAGAAGCTGAGTTTTATACATTCGAGGGAAACCGAAAGTAGCAGGAAATAGACACAAACGATGTGTTTTAATTTTAAAAAGTAGCAGGTCGGCGGTGGTTAAAGACACAAAACTCCCGATTCTGATCATTGTTCGTGACAAATATCTTTAGAAATTGTCATCGCGCAACGCACGAGAATACGTCTAGTTTAATAATAACATCCTAAAAATGTTATTAAAATATATATATATCATTTGTTTGCATTTTCATAAAACTCACCCCTTGTATTTGGGGTTTTCATCCCCTATATAAATTACAAATATGTTTAAGTATTGTCGTTATATTTTCTCAACGGTCCTAGGGCCTGTGTTTATCTTGAACTAAAATACCTATAATGATAAATCAAGTTATTCCTTTTTTAATTTACATTTTCTTGAACTAAAATTATACATTTTTAAAATAAAAACACATGACATTTATTTTTAAAACCGTTTATTTTATAAGGTTAAAATACTTTTTCTTTTTAAAGTTTGTTTATCATTCTATTATAAAGATCTAATTAGTCTATTTAACTCGGCTTTAGAACATTTGTATTGTATCAACCGACTTCTTTACCTTTATAAACTTCACTAAAGTTTATAACTCCTATCTTTTTAATTTTTTTTAAAGACTTTAATTATATATAGGTGTCGATTTTGTACTATTCATTTTCATTGATTATATAAAATAATTGATGGCGAAATATAAGATATGTTATCTCAATTCTATATCACCATAAACCTTTATATGAACTTGTATTACGGATACTCTTTTGATAAATGGACAAAAACCATAAACAAGTTATCTAAATAAGGAAAAAATTAAAAATTAGAAACAATCATTATGTAAAACTTAATATATTGAGATAAAATATGTAAATAACAAAAACAAAATGATAAAATGATAAGAAATGATAATTTGTAGACAAATTTCTTTGTTCTAAAATATGAAAAAGTTTATCTCAAATCTTAAACACTAAAACATTATTTATTTCCAAATTTAACCGATCAAAGAATTGTTAAATGGTGAGACAAATGATAATTTGTAGGTCTACAATGGACTTTAAATTGTGATCATTACGATTTACAAGTGTCAAAGTAAATATATAAAACTAGAAAAGGAACATGTGAAATCTATATGTAAGAATTATATTGATTTTGCTTATCATTCGATCTATTCAATGATTATTTTTCGAAATGTAAACATAATAAAAAGATTCAATGAAACCACTAATTTTCTAAGTATCAACAAACTTAATCTCCATCATCTATTTATTTTTAATTCAATAATAAAGATTAAATCAAAACTCATTTTTAATTTTTCTTTTTAAATTAATTTATTACGCAGAATGTTAATCGTTAGACAAAATAAATTACACCGTTGCGACCGTCGTATTCTCCTCTTTAATTAGAGCAGTGGTCATATATATATTTTCGACGACTTTTATTTTTTTCGATTTTCTGATGGGTATTGAATTGTAACGTTAATATCATATGTTTTATCTAAACCCAAGAAAAAAAAAAAAAGCAAATTTTGACAACTTTTATTTTTTCGTTTTTGGACAAATGTTTAAACTCATAAGATTATAGCACATGTGAATATAAAATGTGGATTTAATGATCTAAAATTGTTATATGATATAGAATTAAATTAAAAACTATAAAAAAATTCAACTAATCACATGTGATAATACTAAAATCACATGTGATATTAACGTAAATCATATGTGATATTATAATATAGGTAAAACTTTAAAACAAATAAGCCGATAACACAAACGATTTTAACTTTAAATGTGAAATTTTAAACACAAAAATAATATATAAGGTATAATCTATATAGACCCGTAAAAAATCGAATTTTGACGACCATTTTTTCTTCGTTTTTGGTCAAATGTTGATATTCGTAATGTAAAATCACATGTGATATAAACAGTAAATGTGAATTTCAAAACATAAATATATGATGTATATTTAACTAAAATAAAAAAGAAGAACACAAAAATCATATGTCAAATGACTAATATTAGATGTGATAAAACTGTGATTTTATAATTTAAATTTTCCAAAACCCGTCAACAACCCGAATTTTTTTTTCCGTCAAAAATATATTAAGCGGATGCTCCATAGAAAGAGGAAATAATGTTCGTTTAATGGTGTAATTTTTTCGTTAATACATTTACGGTTTTTAAGATAATTAACTTTTAAACAAAATAAATTAAAGAAGTTTTCTAAAGTGAAGGATTGTGATTGGTTTATTTGGTCTAAAATTTTATAATGGTTTTAAATGAACCCAACCATGTAAATATATTATGTGATTTTATTGAACGAAAAAATGCAGGGTTGTATTTGGAATTTTTGAAGCTTCGAACAATAGTTTTTCTTAATGATCCGATCAAAACACATTAGACCCTAGAATAATAGTTTGTTTAAATTATATAACAAGTAATTGTTTATTATAAAGAATCAGTTTTTATAATATTTTATAATACAAATCTCTTTATAAAACATTTGTATTTAAATATTATTTAAATGTCACATTCAATTGATTCATTTTTTTTTTTATCTATATCTCGCTTTTTCTCAAAGTCGGTCCTAAAAGAATGTATTAAATGGAGTGTTCCTAATTTGTTTTTCTTTATATATAAAGTTTGATTTTAGAATAAAGAAAGTTCAATTTTATTTATTGAGTAACTTATAATGTTTTACATTGTAACTTTAAATATGGTGTGTAATAGTGATAGTAAGTTAGAGAAATCCATTTTCAAAATAGATGTTTGAAATAATACGTAATATTTTTATTTTTTGGGTAATGAAAAACTAAACACAATATTAAATAGTTCTGACATCTGACAATAAGGGGAAGAGTGAAAGAAGATTAGTGTGTTTGTGCAATTAGAGTAAAACTACGTTGACCACAATCTCTTTTTCCGGCCCATAGAAAGAAAGCAGAGTATGTTCTAAGCAACACCATTAATGATCATTTAATTTCCCATTCTTTTTTTTTGGGAAGTACTACACAAGCCTAAACTATATAAGTTTGAATTTTATGATAATGAAGTTACATCCTGAATATTCAATAAATCTATTTTGTATAGTTTTTCTTCCAGCTCATTAATCTCTATTTTGTATAGTTTTTCTTCCAGATCATCATGAGCAGGGGTATTTATAGAACGGTTAGTAAGAAAATTTGTCCGTTGTGAGTATTTTATTTTTACTATTTTAATGTTGTGAGTATTTTATTTTTACTATTTTAATTTGTCCCGTAATATACGGATATCCGGACCGTGGGTATCCTTAACAATGTCGTTATCCGCGATTCGGGTCACGGATACTCTAAATTTTAGGTTAAGTGGATTCGTTTAATTTGAGAGTTGATAATTTCATTCGTATAACATTATGGAATATATATAATACAACTATAATAACATTATATTATAGTAAAAAGATAAAGGTATCCATTATACTCACTAAATATATATTGACACAAACACTTAAGTAGAAAAATTTATTATGTGTTTCTGGTTAATGATCAATATAATAAGATGATATATATTAGTTAGTGAAATTTTATTTGAAGTCAATAAAATGAGTTTTATAAACTTAATGGAATGCATGAAAAATAATACGTAGATATATGTTTACTAATATTGAAAAAAACATATTTTAATATATGAACATAAAGGCGCGGGTCGGTTCGGCTAACCACGGATACCTAAAAACAAAAACTTAACCGCCCCTTCATAAAGCGGGTTTTTTGGGTTTCGGGTTTTTCGAGTTCGAATTAAATGGGGCGGACCGGATTTCCGGGTTCTCGGGTTTTTTGAGTGTTTAAGCATCTCCGATGTTAATAGCATTTGTTCTTTTTTACATTATTTTAGTATAAAAGTATTAAAATTATTTTTCAACGAATTTTTACTCTTGTATTTTGTGGCGAGTTTAAAAACTAAAATTTTAATCGATAACCTAAAAGAATAGCAAAAACCTATAATTAACAAAAGTTAAAAAAACCTAACCCAAAAAAAGAATATAAAATTAAAAATTAACAATCAATCGAAATCAATATATAACTACCTTATTTAATAGTCAACATTTACAAATTAAAGTAAAAAAAAAATAAAAACTAAAGAAACAAAACACAAAACCTGTTATTTAAAAAAATAAAAATTAAACACACAAGCACATATAACATCTCCTATGATAAACCTTTTAGTAGGTTTGAAACTTTGACATGCCAAACTACATAATCAACTTATAAACCTTTTTATGTTATAAAGCTATTTTCATTATCAACAAACCTTAAAAACGTTTATAATTGAACATACATTAAATTATGAAGATGTTTATAAACTTGAACCTTTCTCATGCCATCTAATCACAAACCTCATCCTCACTAAACCTCTTCAACTAAACTTCTTTGAATAAATTCTAACAACTATTATAACAAAACATCTATATGAAAAAATTAATCGATCATAAAATGAAACATATGTGATGTGTATTTTATAACATAAAATTATTTAAAGTTTAGAAAAGGATTTTACTAAAGTAGATTAACACACAATACATGCAGTGTAATGATCTTACGATAGTATAGATTTCAGTAAGTTCGGATCGACCTCAGGGAACGTGTATTTATATTCGTTATCTTAAATTATGTAATTAAACTAATAAAAACAAGTAAATAAAGCAAGTAAAATATGGGGGGCGTTTTAGTTCTGTGAGAACATATTTCAGAGAAATAAATACTAAAATAAAATAGCAATTAATTTAACTAAATGGAATTGCGGATGAAAAGATGTATTGAAAAGACCTTAAGATTTGATCAGATATTAAAAAGCACTGATTACTTTGAATTACGTTTTACTTGGATCATGAATAATAAGAATATGTTTGATTGGTTTAAATGTGATTTCTATAATAATTAGACTTTCTATTAGAGTTATCTAATCCTACCATTTTAGAGAAAGATCATACGACTGATCGTACATCAAGAGTTATCTTAGATTATCCACTCTAAATTGTGCTTTGATATCACTATTATTAACAATTGAACCTGTTGACTACGAATTAACAAAAGTCTCAATTATTCAATTTTTGATATAATTGTCATGTTCATTCAATTTATTAAATTACTAATATCTTAGCCTGTCTCAATTAAGTCTCAAGTTACAATTATCTAATAAATTATATAATCGTAAATAACTGATAAACTTATAAAAACGTTAGTTATGATATAAATTCATCAATCACGCTAAGTAGTAATTATAATGACTTTGAATAAACATGGATCGCGATTAAACGTAAATAATAACGGAAAAACCAATTAGTTCAAACATAAACTTAATTAAACATAGATCCAAGTTCAATAATCCAAGCAATCACTTAAAGAGTTTAGCTCATGTTGGATTGTGACAAAATAGCATAAGAATCTTTAAACAAAAACATTGTATCAAGAAATTTATGAATAAAGTGCAAACCAATAATAGCAAACTTCAAATACAATTAAAAGACTTTAACCGAAGCTTCCAACGTGATCAAAGGCTTCCAGGACTCTCCTTGCAGCTCTCCAGGTCGAATGTGGATGAAAATATGGAATAAGATTAACAAAATGTCGATTATTTTAAGCATATCAATATGCTTAAAACTTATATTTTACGTTATATTTATTCAGAGTTTTATATCAAAAAATCTTATATAGTAAACAAAATAATCAATAATGAAATCAAACATCTTAATAGCGGCAAAATGTATGGCACACGGGCAAAATACTCACCACGAGAAAGTGCCCCGCACCAAGAGCCAAAGCTCGATACGACCAAGTATGTCTGGCGCCAAGAGTCAAGGCCGGACAAGATAAAATACGCTCCGAAGCCAAGGGCCAAGGCCCGCCATGAGCAAATCCACCCCGCGCCAAATGCCAAAGGCCCGACACGGGCAAACTGCGCATGGCACCAAGGGCCAGTGCCCAACACGAGCAAAATATGCCCACCACCAAGAAGCCAAGGTCCAACACCAGAAAAAATGCCCAACGCTAAGAATCCTAGGCCCGACACACGAGCAAAAGTGTCTGGCACAAGAGCCAAGGCCCGACACTTGAGCAAAAGTTCCCGATGCCAAGAGCCAAGGCCCGACACACGAGAAAAAGTGTCCGACACCATGAGCCAAAGCCCGACACACGAGCCAAGTGCCCAACACACGAGTAAAGTGTCAGCTGCCAAGGATATGTGGTCGGTGGCTCGGTTGTCGCGATGTGGGTCTTGGTGCGAATTTTGTCAAGGCATGACGCATACAGTGTAATTCAAACCATTTGTTAAACCTTACATGTTTATGGAATATCATAATGATATGGACGTTACATCCCAATAATGATATAGACGCTAGGTCATTATGGATATCATCAACCATGACATAATGGTTATTAATTGACTAGACGCTAGAGATCGTGGGGGAATGTTGGTTATAAATACCACTACGAGTATTGTCTTTTTCTCCACACTCCTACACGAGTAACACACTTATTCTCTCATCTTGTTCATACGACTTACATTCAAGAATACACAATCAACCTCAACCTTGATCACCTTAGGCTCGTGAAGAGTTTAATAGGTTTTCACTGCTTTTGTAGGAGATCCAAGGTTGGAATCACCCAAACATCACGCGTTACGTGTTTGACGATCTTTTGATTAAAATTGGCGCCATCTGTGTGACCCATTTTTTCAACGGTGTTTCGTTTCATTTCTCATCTTTTTTCGTTTCATTTCTTGGTTTCACAAGCGGTTCATTATTCTCATGAAAGGAATCAACTCTTCAATCATTTCATGAGCACCAGAGATGACCGACACGGTCACAACTATATCAGCAAAAGGAACCACCCTTCCCCCTCCTATCTCTTCCAGATCCTCAACCCGATTAACCCGGATTTCCTACCATAGTCGGATTTTGTAGGTGAGCGAAGAACCTTGGATAGAGGGGGGAGATTTAAATATCCCAATTTGGCGGACTGGACAGTGCCTGATTCATGATTCAGGGCCTACCAGACTATATCACTCCACTTCGACTGGCCCAACCACAACTACCATGGTGTGGGCACATCTAGCGTGCCGATAGGAAATCCATTCACTATGCCAGCAGGAAACCCATCCAGTGTGCCAATGGGAAACACATCAGGCTAAACCCATCAAGCACCACCATCCCGGGAAATAAGTTCTCATTCATATGGAGCAGACGTCACAAGGCAGTCAGTATTAACAGTCTCCCAACCGACAACCCATGCAAGTGTTGAGGACCCGATGATAGAAATTCTAAGAAGATTGGCCCAGACAGCGACAGCTCGACCACCTCTACCACCACTACCGCCAACAATAGACATATTGACCATCTCCTTTCAGCTTTGCAACAACTTTCCCCAGCAATGTTGCCACCTCCACCTAGTGTAGATCCAATGGTAACACAATTATTTGAACAACTTAGGAGGAAAAATGCACCACCACCACCACCAACACCAAGTCCAACACAAGGGTTAATCCAACTTTTACAGGCACTAGCAATATAACATCCACATACTGCATCCATGCCTATCTCGGTCACGAGCTCCGAGTTCTATGACTGGGTAGCAAGATATCCACTCCCGAATAAACAGAATGTCACATCCATTGTAGGAACCTATGATGGAACTCGAGATATGGATGATCACTTGGCCTTGAACGAACAAGCAATCATGACGAAAAAGTGGGTAGATCCGGTGGCATGTCACATGTTTCATGGTAGACTACGGGGATTCAGTAGAGACTGGTTTACCGATTTAACAGAACGGAGCATCTGTGATTTTGAAGAATTAAAGAGAAAATTTATCTATTAACTTTTTTCACCAAAAGAAGCAATAAAGAACACACTTGGAGGAAAACCTGATTAAGAAGAAGGAGGGAGAAAGCATACGTGACTTTATACGGAGGTACACCCACTAATCCCAGAAAATCAACAATATGTCGGAGAGCCAACAAATCTCGGGTTTTACTCACTCTCTGTTACGAGGCCCACTGTAGGAAAAGTTGGCTAAAAGAACCCCCTTAACCTTCAAGGAAGCCACAGATTCACTTATGACTACTTGAGATCCAGGGAGACAGTAGCATTGACCAGAGGGATTGGTAAAAATAAAGCTTGGGTAGGTTTGGCAACTGGGCGATCTGACACCTAGCGGGAAGATCGTAGAGACAACAAGTGGGATGACATGAACGTCAGAAGTTACCAACCTTATGACAAAAATATGACATAACCCGACCTAAGAAAAACGCCCATAGAGATTATGCCGATGAAACAAGTGAGCAATACTTTCAAATGTCACACCCCGCTAAAGCGGAAACACGGAATGTGAAGAGCAAAGATATCATCACACGAGTTATAAATAAAAACATACGGTTTCAAGTCATTTTGAATAAGATAAGGGTTTACAGCTTAAAGATAACCAAGCATTGAAAAGTACATAACGAGACAACATAGTAAATTGTTTGATAAAATTCCCAAAACATGTTCAAAATAGGTCGTCTCCCGATTCTTAACTTCACGTGACAAGCCAGACCCATTCATTGAATGCACTTCGTATCTTACATTTGATTTCCTGAAACAAGAGATAAAGTGTCAACTACAATAAAGTAGTCAGTGAGTTACAGTTTTCTAGTCCTCGACTAAAAAGAGTTTGAGTTAAGTATATCTATACTTAGAAGTTTCCAAAAGTAGACCAAAACTTAAAGAATAGTTTCGATCCAAAAGTTGTTCAAAAGATAGTTCGAACCAAGATAGTTGTTTAAAAGAATGTTGCGGAAGTCGTATAACTCTATACACGCAATATAAGTAAACTATTGATTGAAATCATGTATAACGACTACTTGGCATAGTAACTTAAGTGTTCACACTAAACCGATTAACCAACCGTGAGGCCCCTTACCCCGCACTACTTACGGGGAGTCATTTCTGATCGAGTAATATGTACTTAAGCTGCCGCCTAAGCAAGGAACGGTTATTTCCTAAGTATCGATACCCATAATTACTAAACGGCTTAACAAAGCTAATAGTGTGTTACGAAATATTAGGCACTGATGTTATTTTTAAACTAGTGGTAGTCACTTATGGTTAGTTATATCCCTCAAGAGTCACGATAGTTATACGATCAATCAAAGTTCATACGAGTGCCGAGTATGTCAATAAATGAATTAAATACGGTGCCGAGTGTGGCAAAAGTAATAAATTTATAAGAGATTTGAACTAGCAAGCCAATTAAAAGGGGGCAAGCAATTAAGCCGAAAAAGGGTGGCAAACCATTTAGTTTATTTTATGCCGAATGGGCAAATGAAACTGTTTTCGCATACAAGTTCCAGAAAACGTTCAATAAGAGTTCAATAGTAATAAAAGTTCATAACAGTTCCAAGTTCGTTTGGATCTCTTGTTTCCCCCAAAAGTTATTTGAAAACAGTAAATAAGTGGGGTTGTAACTCACTGTTTGCGAAGAAGGGCTACGAGTGCGGAAGGTAATCGAGACGGACCGGAATCACGGGAATCCTAATGAAATACCAAGGTTTAATGAGTATTAATGTTTATGTGTTTATATGTTAAGTGTCGGGTTTAGGTCTATTGAAAATTGGGCAGCGCTTCCGCGCCAAAATCATTAATTCCAATATTTGTACACTTTCCCGCTTACAAATGCAATGACAATAATCTTTAACTTATAAAACACGATAGGGATTATATGTTGAATAAGTTACTCTATTACAGGTTGTATTTTATGAACATCAGTTTTATATATAATCTTAAAGCGACAAGTTTAAAGTTACGCTAAAAAATGGTTTAAATACGGTTTTGAAACAAATCTGCAACACGACCGCCTCGCGGTGGAGGCACTGCGCCGCGGTCATGGTTTCACCACGACCGCCTCGCGGTGGAGGCACCGTGGCGCGGTCGCGAGCAGAGCAGTTTTGCCAAAAATCGTTTTTGGGTGAAATTTGTTATTTTGAAGATGGATTTCAACATGCAATGGCTAGAATTAGTAAAACCTTTTATAATATTAGTTTATTTTGGATTTTCAACCATAATAACAAGGATTTATACATAACTTTTATAAAATCCCGTTTTTGTATATAAATGGTCACAAATTTTCATACAAATTCATTTTTAGTTGTTAGATGATGCATGCAAAGTGTATAAATTATAAAGACATAAGTTTTGAGAGATTTATACCGAGTAAAAAGTGATTTGGAAGGGATTGGAGTGAACCCTTGGTGTTTTTAGCCCCAAAAAATGCTAGAACCCGTTTTTCCTTGACCCAAGTGAGATTTACTTGCTTCCTTCTTGATTATAAACGATTTTATGGTGTTTGTTAGGGATGTTTTTGCTTGTAAAGTTGCTGGAATTTGTGGGAGTTTGAGAGAGTTAACTTGGAAAATGAGTGTGTGTGTGTATGTAAATGTGTGTGTTTAAGTTGGGGTGTTTGAAATGACCACAAAAAGGGAACCTAGAATGTTTCAATGACCAAAAACCTGGACCTTCTAAGCTTTAGCCACGTTTGGGACAGGTGTTGGGATCTTATTACATGCACAAATGACTCATCAAAACAAAACTTGTGAGTCTGCACCACCTCCACCGCGTCGCAGTGGCTCCAGTGCGGCGCAGTGGAAGGCTGGTCGTGACTCGGTTTTGTTTTACTTTATCGTTTAATGTTAAATATGTTTGGAGATGTTTGCTGGACTTTTTAATAAGGTCTTGGGCCTTAAGAAACTGGTACAACCCGTTGTTTAAAGTTATGGTCCGTTTGGTTAAGTTTTGAAAGTTAACAAAAAGTGGCTGTCTGCGTGCTCCACCGCGGCGCGGTGGCCTGACCGCGGCGCGGCTGGAGTGGCAGACCTGCCTCTTTCGTTTTTCATTCGTTCCATCGTTAAGTGTTTCCGTTAGCTAAAGTTTCCGGTTATTTTAATTAGGAACTTAGGCAAGTTCACTAGAGGTTTTCTTGGTATTAGGATTCATTTATGTGATTCCGACTTCGATTCTACACACTCGAGTTTACGAGACAAGTAATAATAAGATGAATTTAAAGTTGAATCAAAGATAGAGAATGCGGTTTTAATCTGAAATAGGACGGTTGTCACATTCTCCCCGGGTTGAAAAGAATTTCGTCCCGAAATTTAGTTCGCCTCATCGGGAGGACGGATCGCTGAACAGATGTGGATACTTCTGACGAATCTGATCTTCACGTTCCCATGTGAATTTGTGACCTCGTCGGGAATTCCACCGAACCTTGACAATAGGGGTACGACTTTGCTTGAGTTGTTTGACCTCTCGGTCTACAACCTCAAGCGGTTCCTCGATAAAATTAAGCTTGTTGTCGATCTGGACCTCGTCAAGTGGAATGACAATGGTCTCGTCCGATAAGCACTTTTTCAAGTGCGAAACATGGAAGACGTTGCGAACGTTGGAAAGAGCTTGTGGAAGTTGAAGTCGGTACGCCACTGGGCCGATTCGCTCAATTACCTCAAATGGGCCGGTGTACCTCGGGCTTAGCTTGCCGCGTTTCCCGAAATGGACCACCCCTTTCCATGGCGATATTTTTAGAAGTACTCTATCGCCCACTTGGAATTCGAGGGGTTTCCTTCGGTTAACGGCATAGCTCTTTTGCCGAGTACGAGATGTCTTCAACCTATCTCGAATGGTAGTGATTTTGTTGATGGTTCCCTGGATGATATCGAGCCTTGTGAGTTGTCGATCGCCAGCTTATAGCCAACAAAGCGGTGGCTGACACTTACGTCCGTGTAAGGCCTCGAATGGTGCGCACTTGATGCTAGTGTGGTAGTTGTTGATATAGGAGAACTCGACCAAGGGGAGATGAGCGTCCCAACTTCCTTCGAAGTCAACTACACACGCTCTCAGCATCTCTTCAAGCGTTTGTATAGTCCGTTCACTTTGACCATTGGTATGAGGGTGGTATGCGGTGCTGAGGTCTAGTCGCGTCCCTAATGATTCTAGAAGGCATTCCTAAAACGGGACGTGAGTCGACTATCCCTATCGGAGATGGTGGAGGGAGGTGTTCCATGACGAGAGACGATCTCGTTGATGTAGATTTGAGCTAATTTCTCCATCGAGTGGTTTTCTCGTACCGGGAGGAAACGAGCGGATCTTGTCAAACGGTCCGCGATGACCCAAATCGTGTGGTTACCTCTTGCCGTACGGGGCAATCTGATGATGAAGTTCATGGAGATTTGTTCCCACTTCCACATGGGAATCTCTGGCTGTTGAGGTGGACAGGAGGGCTTCTGATATTCCGCCTTGACCTTCGAGCAAGTAAGGCACTTAGCTACGTACAAGGCGATATCCTTCTTCATGCCCGACCACCATTAGTATTCCCGTAGATCCTTATACAACTTGTCGGTTGCCGGATGAATAGAGTATCGGGATCGGTGGCCCTCATCCAAAATAAGCTTACGAAGGTCTTCGACTCTCGGAATCCATGCTCGATTCCTGGAATAATGGATTCCGTCCGGTTTGAGCTCAAATTCCTTTTTTTATGATTGTGAATGGTTTCGTCCTTAAGGTTCTCGGGTTTCAATGCTTCGCTCTGTGTGCTAGTGATTCGAGTTTGAACTTCTGAAATGGTTCCTCCTGTTCTTTGCCCCAAAGGGAAACTGTATATTTCGGAGTAAGTTCTTTCAATGGCTTAGCGATCCTTGAGAACATTCTCAATAAATCTTCGATAGTAGCCGGCCAATCCTACGAATTGTCGGATTTCCGTAGGAGTCGTTGGGGCTTGCTATCTCTCAATCGCTTGATTTTGGTTGGGTCTACGTGAATTCCCTCCTAATCGATCGCTTGACTAAGGTAATGTACTTCCCGGAGTCAGAATTTACATCTCGGGAGTTCCACGTGCCACTTCTGATTCCCTAAGGAGTCCTAGGATGAGTTCCAGGTGTTTCACGTGGTCTTGATTATTCCTTGAGTAGATGAGAATGTCGTCTATGGATACGGTTACGAACTTGTCTAGTTATGGCCTACACACTCAGTTCATTAGGTCCATGAACAGTGCTGGTGCGTTGGTCAGGCCAGAAGGCATGACAAGGAATTCGTAATGACCGTAACGAGTTCGGAATGCGGTTTAGGAATGTCGGTCTCACTGAAACGAACCTGATGATAACCTGGGCGGAGGTCGACCTTTGAGAAGTAAGAAGCATCCTGCAACTGTTCGAATAGGTCGTCAATCCTCGGAGGTGGTTATCGGTTCTTGACGGTCAGCTTGTTAGGTTCATGATAATTGATGCACATACGGAAGGATTCGTCTCTCTTTTAAACAAAGAGGATTGGGCTCTCCAGGGGGAAACGAGCTCGGACGAATAAGACCGTGATCCAAGAGTTCATGTAGCTGTTTAAATAGCTCTTGCACTTTGGGTGGTGCTAGGGAATATGGGGTGTTGGCAACCGGTGCTGCGCCAGGAACTAGGTCTATTCGGAATTCCACTTGTCGGTGTGGAGGTAGCCCGGGTAGATCCTTAGGAAAGAGTTCTGGATGGTCCTTGACTACTGGGGTATCTTGTATACGGATCTCCTTGGGTTTACGTTTGACAACGTGTGCGAGGAATGCGTCGAGGTCCTTCGGGAGGTACTTGCGCATTTTGATGGACGACACTATACGAATTCGTCGTCCGGGTTTGTCTCCTTGAACGATTAGAGTTTCGGAGTCAGAGAGAGGAATGCGGACAAGTTTGTTGAAACAGACGATCTCGGCTCGAAAACGGGAGAGCCAGTCCGTTCCGACGATTACGTCAAAGCTTTTCAGCTCGATTGGAAATAAATCAATGAGGAAGGTTTTATCAGATAGGCTTATGGAACATTCTAGGATTATATCTTTAGCTTCGAACTCCTGGCCGTTAGCGTACTCTATGGTGAAGTTATCCTTAAGAACCTCAGATCCTAAGTTAACGGGGGGTCTAAATTTTTAAGGATACAAAGCTTCTTTTAAGTTCCTGAATTGAACAGTATCCTGACGGTTGGGTTGTTTACGGAAGAGTTTACCTGTGGGATCCGAATCCTGCCTTGCCTCCTTGGCAGTGATGGTGAGAGCCCTAAAGGTTCTGGTTGTCTGCAGTATGGGACAAGTATTACGGCGGTGTTTGTCGCTTCCACATTCGAAGCACACCGGCTTCTTGCCTTGTTTGAATGTTCTCTCCGAGCAGTATTTGAAGAAGTGCCCTACCTTCTGGCACTTGTGGCACACCGGGCAGTTTCCAACATGGTGCAGGTAGCACCTGTCGCACTTGGGGTGTAGACCAGCGTAACCTCGGGGTCTGGTAGCGGGTTTCTTGTTGCGGTTGTTCCTTATCGGTTGGTAACTGGACTTCCGTTTCTTACTCTTCCTTCGTGTGACGGAAGCTGGAGGAGAAAGGAGGTTATGGTATTGATTGTTCTCCGAGTGAATGATGTTGGGGTTTTCACCCCCGAAGATTCCGTCGTTGATCCCGGCGATTACCTGGGCAATCAAGTCGGGCATCGCTGCGTTCAGCTGAGCAGCGACCTGTTCGGCTATTCGGTCAGCGTCGCTTCTGTCGAGAGGCATAATTCTACATCGGAGAAAAGAAACTAGTTTAGACGCACGAATAAGATATGATGAGTAGGTAATCCAATGAACAAGGATGACAATCACGCAAGAGTAAAATAACGGAACAGATAGTACACGCACGACAAAGATTCAAGAGATTCACATGACAAGATTCACACGCAAGAGTAACCAAACAACCCTAGAACAAGATTCATACGACAGTAACAGTAATAGGTAAAAGGATAGAGCTTCATTCATTAATAATTAAGTTGGGTACAAGGTTCATAATAGAAAAGGAGTACAGTACAATACAATAAGGAAATAAATGAGAATGGCTCGAAGCTGTGTACATTGAAAATTCAACTCGGCCTACTGTACAATACAAAAGGAAGAATATGACTAATGACGCCTCTCTAGGAACATCTTGGCCATCATGACCGCGATCAAGGTTCCCATTACCAGACACGCCCCTACGAGTTGCTGCACAGTACGTGCCGTGGCTCGAGTCGATGCGATGATTCACATCGCCTGCTCAGACAAGTGGTGCGCCGCATCAGTGACTTCGCTGATGAGGAGTCCGTGTTGCTGGTTCTCCTCTGCGAGTGCCCGAACCTCGCGGTGCAGGTGCAAGAATGCGGCCGGTGGGGGTGGCTGGAGAGTAGGTGGCGTCATAGGTCGGGAGATTCCGGCCTCCTGAGCACGCCGCCGCTCCTCACGGAACTGACGTTCCCACGCATAGCGTTCCATTACTGGAGTGCGCAGGGCGGGGTCGTAGGGTTCCACAAATGACCGAGGAGGTGCGGGTCGAAAAGGGCTCGGCTGCTGGCGCGCGGTCAACCTAGCGCGAAGCCCTTGGGGCTGCGGTGGTTCGGTGACAGGCGCTCGTGGAGGGGGTGGAAGTACAGATCTCGGGCTGGATCCGTGACTGCTACTGATCGTCATTGGCGTATTCTCTGTCGGGTCAGTCGTCTGCTGACGCTGACTATCGGACGCCGTGTGGCCCTCGGAAGGCTCGTTCGATTGGGAAACGGCTCGTGAGAGGGATCGTGACTGAGGTCGTGAACGGGACGACTGAGACATGTCGGATCTGCGAATAATACGTTACGTGAGTACAGGAAAAATAAGGAAAAATGTAAACGAAAATGCCTGTATGGGTCAGTCACGTGAGAATCAGGAATGGATAAGACCGGGAATTTATCGACTCGATAACCGCTTAACGATAGCAATTACTTTCCGTTCTCGCAAAATTTATTTTGAACTAGGCATAGTTGATCAAGTTACGCCTAGTTAAAAGCAAACCATGCGATTGCGGAATTAATCTACTAAAGTTCGAAAGCTCGTGAAATTATTTTTCTAAAAAAGCCTTGGTTATAGTTTGGTTTCAAAAATTTTGAAAAATTCTTAAAACCGTTTTCGCTATAACCAGTGCTCTGATACCAAGTCTTTCACACCCCGCTAAAGCGGAAACACGGAATGTGAAGAGCAAAGATATCATCACACGAGTTATAAATAAAAACATACGGTTTCAAGTCATTTCGAATAAGATAAGGGTTTACAGTTTAAAGATAACCAAGCATTGAAAAGTACATAACGAGACAACATAGTAAATTGTTTGATAAAATTCCCAAAACATGTTCAAAATAGGTCGTCTCCCGATTCTTAACTTCACGTGACAAGCCAGACCCATTCATTGAATGCACTTCGTATCTTACATTTGATTTCCTGAAACAAGAGATAAAGTGTCAACTACAATAAAGTAGTGATTGAGTTACAGTTTTCTAGTCCTCGACTAAAAAGAGTTTGAGTTAAGTATATCTATACTTAGAAGTTTCCAAAAGTAGACCAAAACTTAAAGAATAGTTTCGATCCAAAAGTTGTTCAAAAGATAGTTCGAACCAAGACAGTTGTTTAAAAGAATGTTGCGGAAGTCGTATAACTCTATACGCGCAATATAAGTAAACTATTGATTGAAATCATGTATAACGACTACTTGGCATAATAAGTTAAGTGTTCACACTAAACCGATTAACCAACCGTGAGGCCCCTTACCCCGCACTACTTACGGGGAGTCATTTCTGATCGAGTAATATGTACTTAAGTTGCCGCCTAAGCAAGGAACGGTTATTTTCTAAGTATCGATACCCATAATTACTAAACGGCTTAACAAAGCTAATAGTGTGTTACGAAAAATTAGGCACTGATGTTATTTTTAAACTAGTAGTAGTCACTTATGGTTAGTTATATCCCTCAAGAGTCACGATAGTTATACGATCATAGTTATACGATCAATCAAAGTTCATACGAGTGCCGAGTATGGCAATAAATGAATTAAATACGGTGCCGAGTGTGGCAAAAGTAATAAATTTATAAGAGATTTTGAACTAGCAAGCCAATTAAAAGGGGGCAAGCCATTAAGCCGAAAAAGGGTGGCAAACCATTTAGTTTATTTTATGCCGAATGGGAAAATGAAACTGTTTTCGCATACAAGTTCCAGAAAACGTTCAATAAGAGTTCAATAGTAATAAAAGTTCATAACAGTTCCAAGTTCGTTTGGATCTCTTGTTTCCCCCAAAAGTTATTTGAAAACAGTAAATAAGTGGGGTTGTAACTCACTGTTTGCGAAGAAGGGCTACGAGTGCGGAAGGTAATCGAGACGGACCGGAATCACGGGAATCCTAATGAAATACCAAGGTTTAATGAGTATTAATGTTGATGTGTTTATATGTTAAGTGTCGGGTTTAGGTCTATTGAAAATTGGGCAGCGCTTCCGCGCCAAAATCATTAATTCCAATATTTGTACACTTTCCCTCTTACAAATGCAATGACAATAATCTTTAACTTATAAAACACGATAGGGATTATATGTTGAATAAGTTACTCTATTACAGGTTGTATTTCATGAACATCAGTTTTATATATAATCTTAAAGCGACAAGTTTAAAGTTACGCTAAAAAATGGTTTAAATACGGTTTTGAAACAAATCTGCAACACGACCGCCTCGCGGTGGAGGCACTGCGCCGCGGTCATGGTTTCACCACGACCGCCTCGCGGTGGAGGCACCGTGGCGCGGTCGCGAGCAGAGCAGTTTTGCCAAAAATCGTTTTTGGGTGAAATTTGTTATTTTGAAGATGGATTTCAACATGCAATGGCTAGAATTAGTAACACCTTTTATAATATTAGTTTATTTTGGATTTTCAACCATAATAACAAGGATTTATACATAACTTTTATAAAATCCCGTTTTTGTATATAATTGGTCACAAATTTTCATACAAATTCATTTTTAGTTGTTAGATGATGCATGCAAAGTGTATAAATTATAAAGACATAAGTTTTGAGAGATTTATACCGAGTAAAAAGTGATTTGGAAGGGATTGGAGTGAACCCTTGGTGTTTTTAGCCCCAAAAAATGCTAGAACCCGTTTTTCCTTGACCCAAGTGAGATTTACTTGCTTCCTTCTTGATTATAAACGATTTTATGGTGTTTGTTAGGGATGTTTTTGCTTGTAAAGTTGCTGGAATTTGTGGGAGTTTGAGAGAGTTAACTTGGAAAATGAGTGTGTGTGTGTGTATGTAAATGTGTGTGTTTAAGTTGGGGTGTTTGAAATGACCACAAAAAGGGAACCTAGCATGTTTCAATGACCAAAAACCTGGACCTTCTAAGCTTTAGCCACGTTTGGGACAGGTGTTGGGATCTTATTACATGCACAAATGACTCATCAAAACAAAACTTGTGAGTCTGCACCACCTCCACCGCGTCGCAGTGGCTCCAGTGCGGCGCAGTGGAAGGCTGGTCGTGACTCGGTTTTGTTTTACGTTATCGTTTAATGTTAAATATGTTTGGAGATGTTTGCTGGACTTTTTAATAAGGTCTTGGGCCTTAAGAAACTGGTACAACCCGTTGTTTAAAGTTATGGTCCGTTTGGTTAAGTTTTGAAAGTTAACAAAAAGTGGATGTCTGCGTGCTCCACCGCGGCGCGGTGGCCTGACCGCGGCGCGGCTGGAGTGGCAGACCTGCCTCTTTCGTTTTTTATTCGTTCCATCGTTAAGTGTTTCCGTTAGCTAAAGTTTCCGGTTATTTTAATTAGGAACTTAGGCAAGTTCACTAGAGGTTTTCTTGGTATTAGGATTCATTTATGTGATTCCGACTTCGATTCTACACACTCGAGTTTACGAGACAAGTAATAATAAGATGAATTTAAAGTTGAGTCAAAGATAGAGAATGCGGTTTTCATCTGAAATAGGACGGTTTTCACATCAAACCTCCACCCCAAATATTACACAAGTCTGATAGGAAAAATGTAAACAAATTATGCGAGTTTCATGAGGAAAATGGTCACGAAACGAATGCTTGTCGAGAACTCAAGGCAGAAATACGACGACCAAGTACTCATGGTTGGCAGAAGACAGAGAATATTGAACACCGTGACCAACAAGACGGTCAAGTACTCATGGTTCAACATCCCAAAGAATCCTTCGATGGGAATACCAAAGACACATAAGGTGACATCCAAATGTTATAATAATTCTTTTTTTTATTTTTCCAAATCCTCTATCTGGGGTATGGTATACCATACTCCTATGTACGATGGAAAGATTGGTTAGTTTATGTACGTTAATAATTATTAGTAAAATGTCTTTTTTTTTTTTTTTTTTTTTTTACAAATTGTCCACTTTACATACAACATACATCCTGAGCAAGGTTTGGGATAACAAAATCACAAACAGGTAAGGCAACCATGGCAACCCATGTTTAAACCTAATGTGCACACATATACAATCGTATTTTACTCTATTAGAGAAAAGGCAAGCACTTTTTATTGGGAAACGAGATCATTCGCAAGTAAACAAAATAAGATAAATGTTAACGAATATTGTCATATCCATAGTGTCATAGGCACAAAATGAAATCCAAAGAGATGCATTGAGCTTTAAAAATTGTTATTGGTCTGGTAACCAATAGGATCAATATTTTTTTCATTACAATGTTATACAATGTTAAACCAATGCATACAAGTTTTATAGAAAAACATACCCTTAGAATAAATCAAATACAATTAAAAGCGTAGTCCAACAATCTCATAAAAATGTTCACAATATCATTGAATAGAAACATATATATAAATTTTTTTTAATTTTATTTTATTGTATTTTTTTAACCAGCTTAAACTTTCATTAACAAAACATAGCCTAGTTACATAGTCTAAATAGATATTTACAATAAAAATGGCAGGAACAAGCTGCGACGCAACCCCCTTTTGGATGGCAAAACCAATCCTTCTAAAAATGAAGTTTTGCAACTTAGGGGTCGGAAAATTACTTTGCACAACCAGTTGAACCCTAGTCAAAAACTCCACTGCCTCCGGAGCTAGGAACCCAAATGTATCAAAAGCAAAAGGGATAAACACGATAAACACGTGTTTATTATCTAAGCGAGGTTTCTCGTGTTTAGAAACTTTGCTCGATTTCGCTTTCACTGCAGCCTGTCCCGCAACAAACCCATTATCCTTGAGACCAACAAGGGGGATACTCTTGTAAGATCTACACAAGTATGTTTCCCCCGACCCCACCCAAACACAAGTATATTAGTTGGTCATAAAGTAGACCCCCCTTCAAATGGATCCGTTAAAAAGTTCACGGGGGCCTCCTTTTTAGAAGAAATACATGCTCGTTTAAGAGCCTCATGCGACACATCCCTAATTAAATCATGCCTATATTTGAAGCTAGGAAACTCCTTGCAATGTACCGCATGCTCACCAAAAGAATCCAAACAGACCTTGCGGCTGACTGGGCAAGGCTCATCAGCTAGAAACATAGGGATCATTAGTCGGTACTTAAGGATAGTCCGGTACTCCAAAGCCGGCATATGTTGACCTAGTCCTTCAATGGGGATAACCGTTAATAAATTCTTAGTATGAGGAGCTCGGAGGCATTCAAACACCGCTTTTGGCGAGGGGATAAACCAAACTTTACTCAGGAAGATTCCATTATATATGGCACACACCAAAACTTTATGCGCTTTGGGGGGGGGTGGGGTGTCCTTATTAGAGAAACCGTTAAGATCAAAGTCAGAAAGGGTCATATGTAAATGATCTATCGCATACATATAATCAGAGTCAATGTGACGTCCCGTTTATTTGAGGTACTTGAGTTACCGTCATTATTTATATTTTATTCGCAATTGATTTCGACCGTTGTATTTCGCTTTGTTTTGCTCACGATTTACTGTTATTGAGTATCGGGTTTTCTGTATTTGCTGATTCGTCCTCTGAGAGGTAATAATATTATTTTATCTAAGTGCCAATTAGTTAGTATCCTCATATTATAAGTTAGGAGGTTTAAGCCAAATTTGTCGGTTATCATATTCTTTTTTCTCGAGATATCGTGCTTTTGCTCATATCTATTCTTTACCGAAATCGTGCGTATCTCGAAATCGAAAGTGAAAATATAATATTAACTGAACCTAATATAAAGTAAATCCAAGTATGAACTTTCCTAATTTCAACACAAAAAGAATCGGGAACTTTCGGCGAACGAAACTCCTTAAACGATCGCGAACAACAAAACTGGAAATCCTGAAATCTGGTCCAGGGCGCAGCACATGCACCTTGTGCGGCGCACATACCGGCTTGGACATATTTTTTGTTGTTTTGTGTGAGTCATTATTGCATGTCATTTGCTTGGGCACTTTGACCCACACGTGTAAGACCTGAAATGGGGCAGAGAAATCTTATTTGGGATGTCTAAACCCATCTCACAACTCACTTTGATCATTACCCTTTCACCTAAAACATCACTTTCTCTCTCATTTTTCACCATTTTCCTTTGTTTTTTCTCCCATTTCTAAATCAAAATACTTCCCATTTTCATAAAGTTTGAGGCGTAAAACACCCATTTGAAGAAGGATTCAAGTCTAAAATCATCAAAGAAACAAGTTCCTTTCAATCTCCATCAACTTTTGCTAAAGTTTTCTTAAGGTTTTCTTCACTTTTCTTCCATTTTTCTCCATAAATCTTCTTCTTTTGTTGGAGATTCTAACACATGTTATTTTCTTTTGCATTCCAAGTTATTTTCTATCATATTACTTTTCATTTGGGAAGATCCATCTACCTTTTCTTGAAGAGAAATTTCCTTGAACTTGAACTTTTACCGAAATCTCTCCGAAAACATTAATTTTTCACTTGCATGCAAGGATCTAGACTAATGGTGGTTTTATTTTGTTGTTTGGAGCTGTACATTTCTCATCATCTCACCACCAAAAGTTGCTTTCGGTTTATACTCTTAAGCTTAAGATCTTGCGGTTGTTATTCGGTAAAATCGACATTTTTCCCATATTCATCTTTTTATATATTTAGTCATTATTTTCTTTGTATATTCGGTTATAGCCTTGAAAATGGTTAGGAATAATTTATTAGACCAATATTTGTGGATATTTTGGTTGTGGACAAAGATTTGGACAAAAATACATAAGGATGAGATTATTACCGAAATTAACATATTGTATGTATTAGTATGAAAAATGATATATATACATATATGTAACACTTGGTAAATGTATTTGGAACATAATATAACTTCTTAACAGTAAGCGTTTTAACCAAAAAGTCTTTGAGCGAACGGATTTCGGCAAAACATCAAAACGATGTTTGCTGGAAATAGCACCTGTGCGCCGTCCTAGATGCCAGGACGACGCAGCGGGCCTGTTTCCAGCAAAATTTCCGTTTTGCTTGTTTGGCCGTCTTGACGTTTTGTTCCGTAAATTGTCGTTTCAAAGCCTCGGATTTCATGTTAGCTCTATAAACAACTCTAAAGACTTGTATAAACATACTAAAATACATAAAAGTCACATATTTCGATAAAATATCGTCTTTGGACTCAAAGACGACAACGCAATGAAAAATGTCAAATACTTATTTAAAACGGACATATTACCTACATTTTGATAAATAAACATTTGTTACAAATAACGATCGTAATCTAAAGCCGTCGACTAATATTTTGCGATAAAATTTGATTAAAAACATTTATAAAAAGACATTTTACACTATATTTTGATAAGTAAAGTCTTTTCAACCTTCAAAGCGTCAAAGTGAGATTTTTACGTCAACTTCGATTATCTTCCAAACTATTATGATTCGACCTCGAATTATTGACTTTAACTTTTACAAAATCAACATCTTTGACATTTGATTTTTGCAAAGTCAACATCCTTGGAATTTGACTTTTATAAGTCAACACTGTTGACATTTGACTTTTGTAAGTCAACTTCTTTAACATTTGACTTTATGAAGTCAACATCTTTGACTTTGACCAAGACAACATCATTGCCATTGATCTTGGTCGATCTCGATGAAACTTATAAAAAATAATCCTTTCAACCAATATTCCTAGTAGTCGTTTCGACTCGGAATGTTATTCCTTTCGAATTATCGTTATGACGTGAAATGTCGATATCCTTTCGGTCGGCCCCTTTTTGGCACGGAATATCGTCATCCCAAATACGTCATCTTGATTTAAACTGATGAATCATTTGAATATCTTATTAAACTTAATCTTAACCGACAAGGCTAAACCGAACTATACTTATAGAGATATTGAGACTATATTATTTACTGTTTTAGGTAACTTAGACGGTGGGATTGTGGTCCCGTGATTGTATTACCCGAGTTTTTGCTGTGCTTTCACTGTGAGTTATTCCTAGCCCTTGTCTTAAATACTTTTGGGCTGTAAAGCGTATTTGAAACTGTCTGTGTATTTTAAACTGTCTGCATGAATGCGGAATGTTATTAATTATCTTGTTTACCCAGTGAATTAGGTGTGCCTAAGATTATGTGTCATTAGGCCATGGTGGCCCCCCTTATACACTCGTTAAGCTTTTACCCGTGGTTCATATGTATAGATCTGTATTGGGTTATATACCTAACCTTCATCCCTCTGTAGGCTGTTACTACGAGCGGATGTTATGACCTTATTATTAAACTGTATGATTAAGCTGATTGCCTTTGGTTTGACACACCATTGGATTGGGGATTAAACTGATTGGTTAGGATCGAGATGTATGACTGATTTAGGCATAGCACCTTTCACTTTTGGAGGAATACAAGATATATGATTTTAAACTTACATTGTTTACTGAAACTTGTCGATGGGTCACTTTTTACTTTAAATTGCGAATAATTCACCAACATGTTGTTGATGTCGTTTTAACGTTTTGCAGGAAATTGAGGATTTCCGTTGATCATGCCATAGTTTATTTTCCGATCGCTTGCTTTTTGGAAATTTGAATTTGAACTGTTTATTGTAATTTTTCTTGACGATTCGTTTGTTTATTTCTTTTGGAATTGTATTTGTACTTGGCGTCTTATCGCCTTTGATTTTATGATGTATTTTGTAACATTTGGCATGATCTATTTAATTTGATGTTTTGTTTATCGGTTATATTGTTGTAATCTTGACTCTTGATATTATAACTGGAACGCCTCGTGTTTCCGCTATTAGCGGGGTGTGACAGAAGTTGGTATCAGAGCCAAAGGTTATAGCGAACCGGGTGATTTAAACTGAGTAAATCACTTGGACTATGACCATAGGCTTTTTATATCGATTTTTCTTTGATTGCAATGTGTGGACTATTTTTCATACGTGTTTATTTCGCATTGTTATTGTGGCGTTTGGCCTTGTTTTTGCACACATTTGCTGATCGAGTTTCTTTCCTTTTTATTTTAGGACGATGACGCCTAAGAGGAGAGTTGCGACACGAACTTCCACGAGACGTGCTACTGCGAATGCGAGAGCGAATACCGCGAATCCGAAAGCGAGAGCTAATACGTCGAACGCGAGAAGGAACGATTTGGAGAATGATACGACTCCTGACATGGCACACATGATTGCTCAACAGATTGCGGCTATGATGCCCGAGATTGTGGCTCAACTTCGAGAGGGCACAACCCAAGTAAATGGGGGTGCGAATCCTGAAAATCCTGAGGATCCCGAGCCGATTGTTTATAATGAGGGTCCCGAAGTCGTGATTGCTGGATCGGGTGGAGCAGAGGGCTCAGCTCGACGCGCGGGATGCACTTTGAAGACGTTTATGAGCTGCAAAGCCCCAGAGTATAAGGGCAATGAGGGAGCGACTGGAACGGTCCAGTGGATGGAGAAACTAGAGTCTATCTTTGATGCTGTTGGATGCGCGGACGAGGATCGAGTCCGTTTTGCTGCTTTTGTATTTCAAGGTACGACTCTGACATGGTGGAACTCGGTCGTGAATGTGCGAGGCCGAGCGGAGATTAACACCATGACGTGGGAGCAACTGAAGGAGTTGATGATCATTGAGTACGTACCTGAATCTGAAATTCAGAAGTTGGAGGATGAGTTGTGGAACTTGACCATGATTGGGTCCGACATTCAGGGGTACACTTCGCGTTTTCACGCCTTGTCCCAGCTGGTCCGACCGGAACTCAAGCGAATAGGTCTCTACACTCACGGATTACCCCAAGCAATCCGTAATAGTGTCCTATCCAACAAACCGGGCACATTCCAGAGCGCGGTTGAGATTGCGACTACTTTGACTCAGAATACGGTCCGGGATGGTGAGTTACCCCCCATTGATTGTTAAGCAAAACTCCGGAGGGAAACGAAGTGGTGGAAACCGCAATGAGGAGTCGAGGAAAAGGTTTAGGAGGAATGACGCTCCTCAAGTTGCAAAATCGTATGCTGCTGTGGCATCGGGTACCCAGAGTAAGTACCCGAAGTGCGATCGGTGTGGAAGGCACCACACCAAGGATGTGGCTTTGTTGGGTATGCGGTAGGTGCAAGAAGCTAGGGCACACTGAAAATTTCTGTAAGACCTCGAAGGGAAACTGTTATGAATGTGGATCTCCCGAGCATCGCAGGGACAAGTGTCCTAAGTTGTGTTTGGCTGGAAATGCTGTTGGTGCCGGTCCTCGCGGTCGAGCATTTGTCATGGGAGCCAAGGAGGCTCAGCAGGATCCGCACGTTTTTACAGGTACGTTTCTTGTTTGTGGTCGACCTGCGTTTATCTTATTTGATTCTGGTGCGGATAGAAGTTTTATATCTGATGAGTTTAGGACTATGATTCCCTGTAAGTCTATACCTTTAGTACCTTCCTTTGAGATAGAATTAGCTGATGGCGAGTGTATGCATGCGTCTGAGTTACTTCCGACTGTAGTGTTAGTTTCGACGACCACTCTTTTCCTATCGACTTAATTCCGATTAGGTTAGGTAGTTTCGACGTAATTATCGGCATGGACTGGTTCGAGACGCATCGTGCATAAATCGTATGTTTCGAG
>CAJVGC010000001.1:43607401-43667923 GCA_910822075.1 Senecio squalidus
AATGATACTATTTGGGTCATAGTTGTTCGACTGACTAAGTCAGCGCATCTTCTGCCTATTCGAGAAGATTACCGAATAGAGAAGTTGTCTAGATTATATATTAATGAGATCGTGGCCAGGCATAGAATTCATGTATCTGTTATTTCTGATCGCGACGCGCGTTTTACTTCGAGGTTCTGGCAGACGCTACAACGAGCTTTAGGCACCCGATTGGATATGAGCACGGCTTATCACCCTCAGACCGATGGACAGAGTGAGCGCACAATTCAGACGTTGGAAGATATGCTGCGCGCGTGTGTTTTAGATTTTGGCCGGAGTTGGGATAGACATTTACCGTTGGTCGAGTTTTCGTACAACAATAGTTACCACTCCAGTATTAATTGCGCGCCTTTTGAGGCTCTTTACGGTCGTAAGTGTAGGTCTCCACTCTGTTGGGATAAGATTGGTGATAGCCAGATTACGGGTCCCGAGCTGATCCAGGAGACGACTGATAAGATCTTTAGGATCAAAGATCGTCTGTTAGCCGCGAGAGATCGCCAGAAGAAGTACGCGTATTTTCGTCGTAAGCCTTTGGAATTCAAGGTCGGGGATATGGTGTTATTGAAAGTTTCTCCTTGGAAGGGAGTGTTTCGTTTTGAGAAGCGTAGCAAGTTAAGTCCACGTTTTACAGGTCCTTTTAAGATTTTGTCTCGTGTTGGACTAGTGGCTTATCGCCTTGAGTTCCCGCCTGAGTTTAGCGGTGTGCACAACGTATTCCATGTATCGCATCTCAAGAAGTGTCCTGCTGATGAGTCGTTGATTGTTCCTTTGGAGAAACTCCGTTTAAATGAATCGCTTCACGTTATAGAGGAGCCGGTAGAAATCGTTGACCGAGAGGTCAAGCTCGGATTCCTATTGTTAAGGTCCGATGGAACTCTAAGTTTGGAGCTTAGTTTACGTGGGAACGGGAGGATGAAATGCAGCGGAAATTTCTCCATCTATTTTCAACTAGCGATGCTCAATAGTAATTTCGGGGACGAAATTCTTTTAATTGGGGGAGGCTGTGACGTCCCGTCTATTTGAGGTACTTGAGTTACCGTCATTATTTATATTTTATTCTCAATTGATTTCGACCGTTGTATTTCGCTTTGTTTTGCTCAAGATTTACTGTTATTGAGTATCGGGTTTTCTGTATTTGCTGATTCGTCCCCTGAGAGGTAATAATATTATTTTATCTAAGTACCAATTAGTTAGTATCCTCATATTATAAGTTAGGAGGTTTACGCCAAATTTGCCGGTTATCATATTCTTTATTCTCGAGATATCGTGCTTTTGCTCATATCTATTCTTTACCGAAATCGTGCGTATCTCGAAATCGAAAGTGAAAATATAATATTAAATGAACCTAATATAAAGTAAATCAAAGTATGAACTTTCCTAAGTTCAACGCATAGAATCGGGAACTTTCGGAGAACGAAACTCCTTAACGATCGCGAACAACAAAACTGGAAATCCTGAAATCTGGTCCAGGGCGCAGCACATGCACCTTGTGCGGCGCACATACCTGCTTGGACATATTTTTTGTTGTTTTGTGTGAGTCATTATTGCATGTCATTTGCTTGTGAACTTTGACCCAAACGTGTAAGATCTGAAATGGGGCAGAGAAATCTTATTTGGGATGTCTAAACCATCTCACAACTCACTTTGATCATTACCCTTTCACCTACAACATCACTTTCTCTCTCATTTTTCACCATTTTCCTTTGTTTTTTCTCCCATTTCTCTCTCAAAATACTTCCCATTTTCATAAAGTTTGAGGCATAAAACACTCATTTGAAGAAGGATTCAAGTCTAAAATCATCAAAGAAACAAGTTCCTTTCGATCTCCATCAACTTTTGGTAAAGTGTTCTTAAGGTTTTCTTCACTTTTCTTCCATTTTTCTCCATAAATCTTCTTCTTTTGTTGGAGATTCTAACACATGTTATTTTCTTTTGCATTCCAAGTTATTGTCTATCATATTACTTTTCCTTTTGGAAGATCCATCTACCTTTTCTTGAAGAGAAATTTCCTTGAACTTGGTAAGTTAACTTTTACCGAAATCTCACCGAAAACGTTAATTTTTCACTTGCATGCAAGGATCTAGACTAATGGTGGTTTTATTTTGTTGTTTGGAGCTCTAAATTTCTCATCATCTCACCACCAAAAGTTTCTTTCGGTTTATACTCTCAAGCTTAAGATCTTGCGGTTGTTATTCGGTAAATCGACATTTTTCCCATATTCATCTTTTTATATATTTCGTCATTATTTTCTTTGTATATTCGGTTATAGCCTTGAAAATGGTTAGGAATTATTTATCAGACCAACATTTGTGGATATTTTGGTTGTGGACAAAGATTTGGACTAAAATACATAAAGATGAGATTATTACCGAAATAACATATTGTATGTATTAGTATGAAAAATGATATATTTACATATATGTAACACTTGGTAAATGTATTTGGAACATAATATAACTTATTAACAGTAAGCGTTTTAACCAAAAAGTCTTTGAGCGAACGGATTTCGGCAAAACATCAAAACGATGTTTGCTGGAAATAGCACCTGTGCGCCGTCCTGGATGCCAGTACGACGCAGCGAGCCTGTTTCCAGCAAAATTTTCGTTTTGCTTGTTTGGCCGTCTTGACGTTTTGTTCCGTAAATTGTAGTTTCAAAGCCTCGGATTTCATGTTAGCTTTATAAACAACTCTAAAGACTTGTATAAACATACTAAAATACATAAAAGTAACATATTTCGATAAAATATCGTCTTTAAGACGACAACACAATCAAAACTGTCAAATACTTATTTAAAATGGACATATTACCTACATTTTGATAAATAAACATTTGTTACAAATAACGATCGTAATCTAAAGCCGTAGACTAATATTTTGGGATAAACTTTGATTAAAAACACTTATATAAAGACATTTTACACTATATTTTGATAAGTAAAGTCTTTTAAACCTTCAAAGTGTCAAAGTGAGATATTTACGTCAACTTCGATTATCTTCCAAACTATTATGATTCGACCTCGAATTATTAACTTTAACTTTTACAAAATCAATATCTTTGAATTTGACTTTTGCAAAGTCAACATCCTTGGCATTTGACTTTTATAAGTCAACACTTTTGACATTTGACTTTTTTAAGTCAACTTCTTTAACATTTGACTTTATGAAGTCAACATATTTGACTTTGAACAAGACAACATCATTGCCATTGATCTTGGTCGATCTCGATGAAACTTATAAACAATAATCCTTTCAACCAATATCCCTAGTAGTCGTTTTGACTCGGAATGTTATTCCTTTCGAATTATCGTTATGACGTGAAATGTTGATATCCTTTCGGTCGGCCCCTTTTTGGCACGGAACATCGTCATCCTCAATACGTCATCTTGATTTAAACTGATGAATCATTTGAATATCTTATTAAACTTAATCTTAACCGACCAGGCTAAACCGAACTATACTTATAGAGATACTGAGACTATATTATTTACTGTTTTAGGGCACTTAGACGGTGGAATTGTGGTCCCGTGATTGTATTACCCGAGTTTTTGCTGTGCTTTCACTGTGAGTTATTCGTAGCCCTTGTCTTAAATACATTTGGGCTGTAAAGCGTATTTGAAACTGTCTGTGTATTTTAAACTGTCTGCATGAATGCGGAATGTAATTAATTATCTTGTTTACCCAGTGAATTAGGTCTGCCTTAGATTATGTGTCATTAGGCCATGGTGGCCCCCCTTATACACTCGTTAAGCTTTTGCCCGTGGTTCATATGTATAGATCTGTATTGGGTTATGTACCTAACCCTCATCCCTCTGTAGGCTATTACTACGAGCGGATGTTATGACCTTATTATTAAACTGTATGATTAAGCTGATTGCCTTTGGTTTGACACACCATTGGATTGGGGATTAAACTGATTGGTTTGGATCGAGATGTATGACTGATTTAGGCATAGCACCTTTCACTTTTGGAGGAATACAAGATATATGATTTTAAACTTACATTGTTTACTGACACTTGTCGATGGGTCAATTTTTACTTTAAATTGCGAATAATTCACCAACATGTTGTTGATGTCGTTTTAACGATTTGCAGGAAATTGAGGATTTCCGTTGATCATGCCATAGTATATTTTTGGATCGCTTGCTTTTGGGAAATTTGAATTTGAACTGTTTATTGTAATTTCCTTGACGATCCGTTTGTTTATTTCTTTTGGAATTGTATTTGTACTTGGCGTCTTATCGCCTTTGACTTTATGATGTATTTTGTAACATTTGGCATGATCTATTTAATTTGATGTTTTGTTTATCAGTTATATTGTTGTAATCTTGACTCTTGATATTATAACTGGAACGCCTCGTGTTTCCGCTATTAGCGGGGTGTGACAGTCAAACCCATCAATACCACATCCCTGAAAAATGTGGTCCTGCAAACTCTAAGATTGTGCCCTCGAGGCCACAAAAGCATAAGTAGATACCTACTTAGCCGAACATAAGCCTAACCCACCAAATCTAGTGGGAAGTGATGCTAGCCTCCATTGAAAATCCCCAAAAGGGCCCCCACACACAACAATTTCCTCTATCGCCCGCCGAAGGACATTGTCAAAAATAGAAACAACTTCCCCTATATACTTAGGTTGGAAAGTTCTGAGACTGAACAAAAGCTTCCAGACACCCATAAACGAGTTGAGCAAAGGGATCTCAGATTGAGGGTTTCGTAGACATGAGAGACAACTCATTAGCTCCACAACACGAGATGCCCTTTTCATGACTACACTACTAATGAAACCCTCATCCTGGCTAAGAACGCCTCTAAGAAGTTTCACACCCAACCTCGGCCTCCCAATCCCACAAGGAAAACAATCCATCCTGCACTTTCACCCCATTGCATGTCGGCCAAAAAAATTCGGTTTTCTTAATGTTGATTTCAAGGCCCACGGCGGGGCCCTCATCCCTGATTATATTTAAGGGTTTAGCTACCTCTTTAGTATCTCCGATAATCGTACCATCATCCAAGTACCACGCATGGAAAAGGAGTTTGCAACACTCCTTGATCCGGTGAACAAGTGGGTGCAAAACTAAGGCAAAAATAAGAGGCCTAAAAGGGTATCCTGTTGAAATCCGGTGGTGGACCAAATATGGTCATCACCCACATATAACCTCGCTCGATTACCATATAAAAACTCCAACCATAGGGAAGTAGACGGACATCGAGTCCGAACCTCATGTAGGAGGCTAGTTTGATCCACCAACTTGAAGGCATTAGAAAATCGACAATAAGCATAGTCGAAGACCGATCCAAGTGAAACGCATTTAAGAATCTATTTGCGCTATGGAGCACAACCTCTGCCCCACTGGGGACTCCCTCCCTATAATGAAATCACAAAGGTATTTGGACATATCCTTCCTAATACCCATCATAGACACATTAGAGACCATCCTCCTCCAAATCGCCCCCACGACAATAGATCTAATCCCATTGTCCGGTTTGAGCAATGGCGTGAGAGGCGCAGATGCAACAAACTCCGCCAAAACCTTAGGGAACCTCTCCCCCAAACATAAATTAACCACCTCAGAGATAACCTTGAGTAGCGCAACGACTACCGCCGACCCCTCTCCGCAAAATGCATCTAAAATGTGTTGGGCCCTTAATCTGTCCCGCCCACAAGAAGTATCTTTTGAGAAAGACTGAATACACCGCATAATGCTATCAACATCCACAACCAAAGGAGGCTCATAGAGCAAGGAAACAAGCATAATCGGAGGGGGCATAATAGGATGCTTAGCCAACAACGCAGTAAAGGTATCCATATCGACATGAGCACCCCGCGAAGAGCATAATACTTTAACAAAAGCAGTGAAATGCCCGTCCGCAACTCTCCTCAAACATTGTTTAACGTTAGTGCACACCACTGAGCTATCGGACCTAGAGATAATTTCTTGAAACCACCCACAATGGTTGGGCAAAAAGCGATAGAATAAGTTCTGTAAAACCATCCCCACCCCAAGCTACCAACGAACCTTGAATACTGTGGCATTGCAAAGACTTCCTAATACCAGACATGTCACACCCCGCTAAAGAGGAAACCCGAGGTGTTACAGTTTAATGGCATCAGGAGTCAAGGTTACAACAAACAACCATAACAAAATACATCGAAATAAATAAATCGAGCCAAAAGTTTACCAAAATAATCCAAATATCTCAAATACATAACAAATCCAAAATACACGGATCATGAAGGAACTACATCAAAATCAAGCAAGTTCCAAACAACAAATAACGATCCGTATACAAGCATGACATGAGCACAAAAGTTAATCCTCACACTCTTAAAGAGCGTTTAAAATTACGCCAACCTAAGTTGGTGACTTAATCGCAATAAAGTTGAAATGTGAAGTTTGACCCATTTTAAATAAATACAAAAATAATAATAATAAGTTCCAAAAGTATCTTGTTTTACAATACTGCCTAGATAAACATACACCTGACCGTAACCAGAATAAATAACCCAATCCTAAGGCGATCAACCAAAGGAAACAAATAATCACAAAAGGCCATAACATCTACTCATAGGGACTTCCTATCGAGTAATGAGGTTCGGTCAAACCCATATAGATCTATATATATATATATATACAACAACGACTCAAAGAGTTAACATATATAAACAGGGGGCCTAACAGGGCCTAATGATCATATAGTCTAAGGCAATTCTGATCCACTAGGTAAAACAAGATTTAAATAATTACAAATTTCAATTAAAGCTTTCCAGCCCAAAGATAAGTAGTAAAAAGGGGCTCGAATAACTCACAAGTCAAGCAATAGCAGTGTCGGGACGACACAACGGAGAGATCACTCCAACGCCTAAGTGACCTAGAAATATGATATACAAAAAGTCTAAGTATCTCTATAAGTCTAGTACGGTTTAGCCTTTATTAATTAACCCTTATATTATATGGTATATTAAAAACTGTTCCAACGGATAACATTTCGAGCCAAAAGTGACGAGTAAAAGATAACGATATTTCGAGTCAAAATGAAGAGAAAAATATAACGACATCTCGAGTCATAATGAATACTAGAACGTATCGATAATTTTGAGTCAATAATGACCATAGAATGGAATGATATTTCGAGCCGATAATGACTACCACAAATATCGATTGAAGATTGAATACTGATACCAGAGTTTAGTCGAAGTTCGCTAAAATCAGCGTTATGAGATAGTTGATTTTAGTCAAAGTCGACGATTTCGGAAAAGAGTCAAAGTAAACTAAAATCAACATTCGAGCTTTTAAGAGTTTAAATATTTTGAGTGAAAATAGTTTGAAAATAATTTTATAAGAGTTTAACGAAAGATATAATATTTATTATGATTTGAGATTAAGATTACATTTTTGGGAAAAGTATATTTATCAAAAATATATACATTTAGTGAATATCATAATAATAAATATTATGTTTATGATTGCGATTATGCCTTTTGAGTCCAAAGACATCTATTTGTCAATAGTTACTATTTTTACGTATAATAACATACTTATACATGTTTTTAGTTATCCAAAATATATAGGTTTTGTTCTGACGCTCACTGCGGCGCACTAATACATTACTGCGACGCAGTCCATGTATTGCCAACAACTGGGAAAACGTACTGAAGTCTTAGTTGCGGCGCAGTAAGCTCGTTTCGCTTCCCGCTGCGGCGCAGTGGAGCCCAAAAAAAGTCTTCATTCGAACGTTTTACGTAATTTACGTTTTATGATAAGTCTTAATAATGATAGGTATTCTGTCCAAAACGTTATATTATGTATTATACATGTGTATAAGGTTTTATATAAACAAAATACGTAAATTTTACATATTAATTAGTCATAATATACTAGTAGAGTCAAAATGACATTTTCATACATTTTTATGTTATAAATTTCTAATAACTTATAATATGAAACTTTTAAGTCGTTTTAGCCAAACGAATAAGTTTTTCTTCCATATTTAACTATTTTATAGGTTACTTAACCGAATTTACCGAAAGTTAAGAAAACATAAGAGATAAGAAGAGAAACTTAGAATGTACCGAAAACCTCCGCAAAACTCAACAACTTGCCGGAAAAATGGTCACGGGAACAAGCTCGGAAGGCAAAACTACAAATGGTGGTTGTGGGTAGGTCCTAGCTTCAACACACACACAAGGTACATATTATCATTTGGAGTTTTTAGAGAGAAAATAGAGCCAAGATATAAAAGATGAAAGGATATCACTTACCAAAACTCAAGATGTAAACCTTCAAGGTGGTAAACGAGAAACCCGAAAATAAAAAGATGGAGGTGGAGAGATAACTTGTAAACCACCAAAAGTAACATATGTTAGAAATCTCTAACATAAACTTAGAAATAGAAGGAGTTTGATGTTGAAATTTATGTCTTAGAACTTACCAAAAAGAGAAGAATCAAAGGAGATTGTAATGTTGATGAAGAAACTTATTCTCTCTTCAAACCTATTTGAAATATGGAATTTTGTTCTCTCATTTTTTTGGAAAAAGTAGAGAGAATGAAAGAAATGAGGTGAGAAAGAGATGAAATAAAAAGAAAAAGAAGATGTAAAAGTGAAAATGGAAAGAGAAATGGATGAAACATGATTTGAGATCTAGTCTTTTGGTCAAACACACCATTTTGGGGAGAAATCTGGACAATGTCACGTGAAAGTGGCATTGTGGATCTCAAAGTGGGTGAAAATGACGTTTTTAACTTTTTGTCTCATAAGCCACGCCGCATCGCAGGCCATAGTGACTGCGGCGCAGTTCGTGTGCACCCAAGTTGATGCGTCGCAGCTGAAAGGTTACTGCGTCGAGACTTTGCAATCAGGTCACTGCGTCGTAGTTCAAGGATACTGCGGCGTAGTGCCCATATACCTTTCAAAAATTTCACAAAACATCAACGGACGATTTTCGAGAACGGAAATCATAAGTTAGATGGATATTGAAGTGAAATGGTTGTTATGTTTTCGTTAACGAGACCAACTTTGTATATTATTAACGTTAATCTTAAACTATATTTAAGGCATAAACACCCTAACTTATTATACGAGCATACTAATAATCGACACTTAGGTAAACTAAAACGCTTCCGTCACGGAGGGCGAAGCAAACAAGTAACATAAAACCCGACAAATCCCATACAACGTGAATAATGACAAAGAAAATCAATGGGTCAAACCAAAGCGATAAAAAATAAAATAAAGATAAACGATAATCGATTAGTACCTCGAAAATACGCGATGTCACAACGTCCCTAGTAAAAAGAATTTCTTCCTCGAAATTACTTCTGAGTACCGTTGCTGGAAAAGAGATGGGGGGGGGGGGGGGGGGTACTTCCGCTGCATCTCATCCTCACGTTCCCAAGTAAACTCAACTCCAATCTGCAAATTCCAACGAACCTTCACAATAGGAACCGACTCCGTCGCAAACGCTTGACCTCGCGGTCAACAATCTCAACCGGCTCCTCAACAACATGAAATTGAACATCCAAACACAATCTCTTCAAGGGAATAATCAGAGACACGTCAGCAAGACACTTCTTTAGATGCGATACATGAAAAACGTTGCGCACACTGCTCAAATCTGGTGGCAAATCAAGACGATACACCACAGGGCCAACACGAGCCAACACTCTAAAAGGACCCGCAAACCGTGGACTCAACTTGCTGCGCTTCTCAGAACGGAACAGACCCTTCCAAGGAGAAACCTTCAGAAAAACCATATCACCAACCTCGAACTCAATAGGTCTCCGACGTAAATCGACATACTTCTCCTGTCGGTCTCTAGCAGCTAATAAACGATCCTTAATCCTATGGATCTTATCGGTTGTCTCCTAAATCAACTCCGGACCCATAATATGACTATCACCAATCTCAGCCCAACAAAGAGGAGATCTACACTTGCGACCGTAAAGAGCCTCAAACGGTGCACAACTAATACTGGAGTGGTAACTGTTGTTGTACGAAAACTCGACCAAAGGCAAATGTCGATCCCAACTCCTACAAAAATCTAATGCACATGCACGCAACATATCCTCTAACGTCTTAATTGTGCGCTCACTCTGACTATCGGTCTGAGGGTGATAAGTTGTACTCATATCCAACCGAGTACCCACGGCCCACTACAAAGACTGCCAAAACCTCGAAGTTAAAACGCGTATCGCGATCAAAAATAACAGACACTGGAATACCATGCCTAGCCACAATCCCATCAATATACAATCTAGCTAGCTTCTCTACCGGGTAATCCTCTTTGATGGAAAAAAAATGTGTTGATTTCTTCAGCCGATCCATAATAACCCAAATAGTGTCATAACCTCCTGAAGATCTAGGAAGCTTCGTAACAAAATCCATCGTGATCCTTTCCCACTTCCACTGCGGGATCTCAGGCTGTTGAAGAAGTCCAAAAGGCTTCTGATTCTGAGCCTTAACTTTGGAACACGTCAAACACTTGCCAACATACTCGGTAATCGCCCTCGTCATGCCAAGCCACCAATAAAAATCCTTCAGGTCATGATATATTTTATCCGCTCCGGGATGAACAGAACAATTGGATTTACGACCCTCATCCAAAATCAACTTACTAAGACCAACGGGAACCCAAATACGATCCAAGAAATAAAAAAAAACCCGTCATCCTTCGGCTCTAACTGCCGTGCTAAACCGAATAATCCCTCTTCCTTCGGACGATCCTCGGTAAGAGCCTCCTGCTGAGCCTGAATAATATGAGCCTTCAAGCTCGAGTGAATAGAAATAACCATGGCACGAACTCTCACCGGCTTAACCGTCTCCTTGGGACTCAACGCATCAGCAACAATGTTCGCTTTACCCGGATGGTAGAAAATCTCACAATCATAGCCATTTAGCAACTCAACCCATCAGCGTTGCCTCATATTCAGCATCTTTTGATCAAAGATATGTTGCAAGGACTTATGATCAGCAAATACAGTACATTTCGTACTGTATAGATAATGACTCCAAATCTTCAGAGAAAATATCACAACACCTAACTCCAAATCGTGTGTCGTATAATTCTGCTCATGAATCTTCAACTAAATAGAAGCATAAGCAATTACCTTCCCGTTCAACATCAGTACACACCCGAGTCCCTTATGCGACGCATCGCAATAAACAACAAAATTCTCGGTCGGGAAGACTCAATATAGGAGCATCACACAAACGTTGCTTCAGCAACTGAAAAGCCTCCTTCTGGACCCCAAATAAACTCCTCACTCTTCTAGGTCAATTTCGACATCGGTGAGGCTGTCTTCGAGAAAATCTCGATAAAACGACGATAGTAGCCTGCCAAACCCAAGAATGAACGGATCTTAGTGGGAGTCTTTGGAGCAACCCAATCTCTGAAGTCCTCGATCAATGTGAATACCCTTCCCGCTAACCATGTGGCCAAGAAACTGAACTTTAGTCAACCAGAACTCGAACTTCGAAAATTTAGCGAAAAACTGCTCCTTCCTAAGCAACTCTAACACCAATCGCAAGTGGTCCTCGTGCTCCTCACGCTACGAGAATAAATCAGAATGTCGTCAATGAATACAGTCACGAATCTATTAGGGTCAGGGCGACATATACGGTTCATCAAGCCCATAAAAGCTGCAGGCGCATTCGTAAGACCAAAAGGCATAACAAAGAACTCAAAATGACCGTATTGCGTCCTAAAAGCTATCTTCGGAATATCATCCTCCTGAACTCACAACTAGTGATAACCGGATCGTAAATCAATCTTCGAAAAGAAGCAAGAAGCCTGAAGCTGATCGAACAAGTCATCAATACGCGACAAAGGATAACGATTCTTCACTGTCAACTTATTCAGCTCTCTATAGTCAATGCACAATCTCATGGAACCGTCTTTCTGCTTTACGAAGTGTACAGGTGAGCCCCAAGGAGAGAAACTAGGTGTAATGAAAACCTTATCTACTAACTCCGGAATTTGCCTCGACACTCAACCATCTCCGAAGGTGCCAAACGATGAGGAGCCTTTGGCACATGTGCTGCTCCCGGAACCAAATCAATGCGAAACTCAACCTTTTTGACTAGAAAGTATACCTGGTAACTCCTCCGGAAAGACATCGACATAATCACAAACCACAAGATGCTCCTCAATCTTTACCTCATAATCTTTCTTCACGAGATGCGCAAGAAAAAGTAAAAAATCCCTCATGATGTACTCTCGAACCTTCAAGAATGAGATAATCTTAAGGCGTTTCCCTGCCTTATTACCATGAACAATCAACGATCTCCATACAGTAGAGGAATACGGATTAACTTCTCGAAGCATACGATCTCTGCACGATGAGCTGACAACCAATCTATCCCAATGATAACGTTGAAATTATCCAAAGACACCGGAATCAAGTCGATAGGAAAAGTATGATCACCAAAACAAATACTACAATCATGAAGAACCTCAGAGGCATGCAAAATCTCACCATCGGCTAACTCTATCTCAAAAGCAGGCACTAAAGGTTTAGAGGCACACGGAATCAGAGTCCTAAACTTATCTGATATAAAACTCCAATCCGCACCAGAATCAAATAAAATAAAAGCAGGCATGTAATTAATAAAAAATGTACCAGTAACAACACAAGGATCCTGCTGAGCCTCCTGAGCTCCAATCACAAGCGCTCTACCACGAGAACCCGAACCTGATGCAGTGCCAGAACCAGAACCAGATGAAGTCAACTTGGGACACTTGTCCCTGAGATGACCCGAAGAACCACAGTCATAACAATTACCCCTCGGAATCTTACAAAACATCTCTGTGTGCCCTAAATTTCACCACCCACATACCCAACACAAAAACTCTCGAGCATGATGATTAACACACTTCTCACACCTTAGATGCTTCCCCTGAGCACCCAGAACCGTTGCAGCATAAGACTGAACCAAATGGGGTGTATCATGTCTACGCCTCTTTTTCCTAGAGTCGCTATGTTGGGCCAAGAAATGAAATGGATGAAGCTATGGAGTCTGAAAGTGTGTTGGAATAAAGATGATTTCAGTTCGTGGAAGGTCCGAACCGAAATCATCAAGAATAATCTGAAGTGAAATTTTCAGTTTGGGGAACATGTTAGTTAGGATACTCTGAACTGACCGAAGCTCCTCCGAACTGAAAATAAGCTAAAGTGTAAGTTAAGTCAACAGAAGTCAGCATTGAAGAAATCAATTCGGAAGATGAAGACTTTAGTTCAGAACTGAAGTGAACTCCCCGAAGTGAAATTAAGATGTTGACAATGTTGTAATAATTTAGTTCGTAGTGTGTCTGTTCTTAGATTTTGTCTATAATTAGTGTGATAGGTAGTCCGAGTTTGTTGTCTTTCAACCCGGAACACTCTCAAAGAGGTTCCGTGAGCTTGAATGTCATTGTAACAAACTCAGTTCCAAACCTGTCACCACTATCAATGAAATCTTAAACAGTTACACTCAAATGTTGTTTATCAGCTTCTAATCAATTTCACAAATTCAAACTTCAACATTTCCTTCAATTGTGATTCCAAACACAGGTCCAATTTCAGTTTCACAAATTAAAACTTCAATGTTTCCTTCAAATTCTGATTCCAAACTCAGGTCATGAGATTCCGCATCATGACCTGTTCCAATTCGATTCGCTTTTAAGAGAATTCAAGGACTTTTCAATTGGTATCAGAGCCCGACAAATCAACTGATTGAATTCGATTGAGTCTGGTTCATCAATTTGACTTGAGTCGAAGATTAGGTCAACCTATTAGTATATTGAAGGAGTCCGAAGTGAAATAGAAGAAGTCCGAAGTGAAATTAAAGAGCTGAATTGAAGATCCTGTTTAGATTTCAAGGTGTTCATGATGGAGTTGATGTTACATTATAATATATGGCATAACTTGGCTACATTAGCATGTAGCTAACATAGCTACATTACCAATGTAATTTTGCATTGATTTTTATGAAATAAAAGGAAAGTATTCAATAATTAAGTTTAGAAGCATATAAGTCGGGATTTTTTTATCCCTAAAATGAAGGGGGTTAGGGTTTAGGGTTTATCTTCTAAGTTTATATAACCTAAAATGAAGGGTTTAGGGTTTATCTTCTAAGTTTATATAACGTGTCTAGTTAATAAAACCTTAAAGTTTTGTTGCATAACCAAGCACATTTGATACCCTACTCAAAATAGTGAGATTTTGAACCTTTTAAAGCATTCATCTTTAATGCTACTTTTTCGTTTGTATGAGTGTGCCGATGGTTGATGAATTTAGAGCTTGACATAGTTATACACTTCGAGTCTATATATGAGCATTATATTAGGGAAACTTAGTGCAATTTGGTAAAATGGTAGCCGTAAATTAGGATTAACCATTTTGTTTTAGCCTTTTCGTTTCTTTTATAATTTTGTATAGTTAATCACATTGATTTGCTAATTTCTGCCTAACCTTTGTAACACTCATTTTTAGTGTTAGAAACTCCAGATTAAACACTTTGCGCCTTAACTTTTTCGTTTCTTAAACACTACTATATATTTTTGTACACTCGCCTTTATTTTCGTTTCGTTATTAGATGAATCCGTACTTAGTTTTTAATTGCTACTTTTTGCTTAGTGTTTTGGTTAAAGTTTAAATGATTTTCCGATCAAAATTTATCTCGCATCGAATTCAAATTTGTGACACTTGTACTATAAGAAAAAAAACAATCAGTAACAAATTAGAGGAAATATTAGTGTGTATTATGCCTTTCGAGTATTAAACCTTAACAGTAAAACTAGAAGGCATACACCGAGTAATCTAATACATACTTGTGAAAGAATGGAGTGGCAAAGAAAAAGAAAAGCAAAAGTGAGAGATGTAAAAGTTATGTAATATTATGTATTTTGAGTTTATTGAACTATTAAAAGTTTAAGTAATTTGCATATTACCCTTACGTTACAAAAAGGGGTATTAATTGTATTAAGTGATATGTATATTTTGGAGGAAGTTGAAGTATTAAGTAAGAAATCGGTTCGTTAATATTTATGAGTTCGGATTAAGTCTAAGTTTATTGTATACTACGTTTAATTTGTATACTTTTTATTTATTCACCCTTTCACTCCATTATATATTTTCACATTCCTTTACCTTATACATTATAACCCGAATAAAAGTCCCCGTGTAGTTGTACTAGACTCTAGTGGTGGAGAAGTGATTCTTTATCAACCCTATGATAGAAAACCCACCATGACAGAGCAATTGAGCGGTGTTTCAGATATATTACACACCTTTAGATTAGTTTTGAGAGATTGTGTGATTTACTACCTTAAGTTGTGAGGTGCTTTGGTTATACTTCTAAAACATGACTTGATAATTGATTTGAAACATAGTTTTTGCTTGAGGGAAAGCAAAACGGTAAGTTTGGGGGATTTGATATCGCCTATTTATATGTATATTTATATGCGATATTTGGTCGTTTTTCGTATAAAATCATGATGGATAGGATAGGATTTTGAATTTAATCGTATGCAAAGTGTTTTATTCAAGTGACAGGTTAAATATGATCGGGAAGTGGACGTTTGGATGAAGAAATAGAAGTAAATGACCAAAAAGAGGAGAAAATGGTGATCTAGTCAGGTGGAGTAAAACGAGCAAGAAAGTTCGAGAAGTAGTCATTGTGCCACAGTGGGTTGCAAATGCGACGCAACGGGGGAGTTCGTATTCGAATACAATATGGAAAGTTTTGGGTTTAAGTGGTTTTAGTGACTTACTACTGGTCTTCCTCATAGTTACTACTGGTTACTATTACTACTTATGATGCATGGTTTGCATGGGAGTTTCTACTGCTGATTAATACTTCTGAGTTGATAATGTTTATCTATGACAATTTGTTAGCAATTATATTTGTAAAGAATATATTTGACAAGTATGAAGTAGCTTCGGTTAGATACTGTAACCCGATAATATTTAGGGTTAGTTAGCCTGAAGGTCTATATACATATATATATATATATATATATATATATATATATATATATATATATATATATCATTGTAAATGTACGTGTATTACGTAACCCTAATTCTAATAGATTGAGGTTGTTGGTGGATATCTTGTGTTCTTACTGTTTTATTCAAAGAAGAGTATTCATAAAACTTGTAATATCAAAGTGTTGATCCGCTGCAAGTTCTTTGATAGATCTAGATCTACACGTTTGTTTTATACAAACATATTTTGTTAGATCCCGACAAGTGGAATCAGAGCACAAGGTTGATCTAGATCTAAGATCCACAAGGTTATTAACAAGTTTTCTGTACAGAATGAGTGTCAAGCGTTAAGCACAATGCTTATTGCTATACCAAATGAATATCAACATCAGTTTAGAAACTTCACTGACGCAAAGCTACTATGGGAGGCATTAGAGAAAAGGGTTGGTGGAACAAAAAGCACAAGAAGATATCAGAAAGATCTTTTCAAACAACAATTTGAAAATTGTACTTCCATCAAAGGAGAAACACATTTTCAAACCTTTGATAGATTCAACAAGCTGCTTGAAGAACTTTCTAGTGTGGGATTAAATACTTCTCAGGATGATATAAATAGGAAGTTTCTCAGATATTTAGGTGAAGAATGGATTATGTACACTGTGAGATATAGGTAAGGAAACACTCTCGATACTATGGAAATTGATGAGCTCTACACTGAGTTAACGGTGTTTGAGTCAGAAGTAAATACAAAGAGGCCTACAAGCCACACAACTCAAAAGGCTGCTTTTGTTACCACTATGGGAAACGGTTCTTCATCAGAAACTGGTTTTGTATCTAAAGAAACAAAAGGATAGAAAACTGGAACTGGAGCATCTGATGAAAGTATGAGGGAAGCTTTCTTTGCTAGTCATTCTGGTTTGTTAATAGAAGATATTGAACAGGTAAATTCTGATGACCCTGAAAAGATTTATTTAAAGTGGCAATTTTCTATGCTTAGCGTGAGAACAATAAGGTTTATTCAAAGAACTGGGAGAAACAACTTTCCAGTTAGAATAGGAGACAATATTGGATTTGATAAAAGCAAAGTTAGGTGTTATTAATGTAAAATCGATGTCATTTTGCAAGAGAATGCCTAATGCAACCAAATATGAAAACCAGAAGCAAACCAACAACAATAACCAAGGAAGACCAAGCAACAATTTTCAAGGAAAGCAATTAAATTTTACTGCATTGGTTACGCAAGATGGACTAGGGTTTGACTGGAGCTTTCAGGCTGATGAAGAAGTAAAGAATCAAGCTCTCATGACAGACATTCAAGATGATGTTCCCTCTGAGGTACTTTCTGATCTTTGTACTCGTGCATGCATTAAACAAGTAAGAGACTATACGAAACATAATAAACTTGTTTGTGATTCATTACATAAGCTTGAAGAAGGAAAAAAAGAATTGTCTAAAATCATTGAAAATTATGAACAACAAGTTAAAGCTTATGTTAAGAATGAAAACAAATATCAAGAGGATTTAGCATATGTTAGATGGGAAAGGGATAATGCACTGGCTAAAGTAGTAAAAGCAGAAGAGCAACTTCAAGAGGTAAAAATTGAAAATGATCATATAAAGTTAACTATTACCAAATATGAAAATGCTTAAAAAAAGTTGATAAAATTCTAAAATCTCAAGTGCATGGTAATGATAAAAGTGGAATAGGTTATCACAATGTGTCCCCACCTTTTAACAGCAATTACATTCCTCCGAGAATTAAATCTCGTGAAGAAATAAGTGAGGAAGAAACTAATGTTAACACAAACTCTAAAGAAACAATGTTCAAACACAGTTAAAAGTCTATGAGAGAAAAGGTGAACAAAATATCTCACAAAACAGAGTCAAACAAACCATCAAGGTCATACTTTTCATCAAAATCTTAAAAACAGGCCAAATGTGTATAAAGAAAGGAACTGGCATTATGTGGAACAAAGACAAAGTGTCAATACATGCAACTGCTTGAGTAAAAATGAACATGCATTACCTGTAAGAGGGAATGTAAGGAACTGGAGTCACCGCATGACTCAACAATATGGTTCAATTTTTTTCAAAACATGTTTAGTGTGTGGGAAAACAAATCATCTAACTGAGGATTATTTCTATAGCAATAGTAACAGCAGAAATGGCATTGGATTTCAAAGAAACGACTCAAATTCACCTCCTAGGTTTGGTAGAACTACTCAGAGGTTTGTAAGCAGAAGAAATAACCACATAAGAAATTATAAAAAACCAAAATTAAAAGAAAATAGTATTGCCAGTAGTAACTACGGAAACAATACCGGTAGTAACTATGACAGTAGTAATTCCTCAGATGAAAAGACAAGCAGACATGCATATCATTTTAAAAGATTTGATTATGTAAATGAAAAAGGTAAACCCAAGAAAACTCTGGCTTGGGTTCCTAAAAGAAACTAAGCTTTTATTCATGGGCAGAGCAAGCCAAGTATGAAAAAAGAAGATACATGGCTTGTAGATAGTGGCTTCTCTAGGCACATGACATGAAACAGGCTAAAGCTCACAAATTTTGTTGAATATGATGGAGGCTATGTTGCATTTGGGGGAAATTCAAGAGGTGGTAAGATGATGTGTAAAATCTGAGTTAAATTATTTATTTAAAAGAACTGGATATTACTAAAATAGACTATCACCCAATACAGGCAGTGTACCTGATCGTATAATAGTATAGATCTAGTAAGTCCGAATCAAACTCAGGGAACGTGTATTTATATTCGTTATTCTAAATTATTTAATTAAACTAATGAAAGCAAATAAACATGGCGGACGCTTTAGTTCTAAGAGAACGTATTTCGATTAAGTAAGTATCTAAAGAAAAACAACAATCAATTAACTAAAGTGGATTGTGAATGAAAAGATGTTTGGAAAAGTTTTCAAGATGTAATTAGATATTTTAAAGCAGTGTTCACTTTGATTTAATGTTTCACTTAAACTATGAATTATAAGATTATGTTGCATTAGTTAAACTATGATTTCTCAATTAACTAGACTTCCTCTTAGAGTCGTCTAATCCTACAATATTAAGGAAAGATGGTACGAACAATTGTGGTACATCAAGAGCTATCTTAGATTTATCTGCCCTAAATTATGCATTTAATTCACTATTGTTATCAATTTAATCTATCGACTACGAATTAACTAAAGTCTCAATTATTCGAATATGATATAATTGTCTTGTTCGTTTGATATATTATGTTACTATTACTCTTAGCCTATCTCAATTAAGTCTCAAGCTATAACTATTTAACAAGTTAAACAATCATAAAAAAAAGAAGTAATAAACCTATATGAACGCTAGATATGAAATAGATTTATTAATCACGCTAAGTAGTTAACCTAAAATATTCAAGTAAACAAGGATTAAGATTAAACGATAATAATAACGGAAAAACCAATTACTTCAACGTAAAACTTAATGATTCATAATATCAAGCTAAACAATCCAAGCAAACACTTAATTAGATTTAGTTCATGATAGATTGAATAAATTCAGCAAAAGAAGTCATAAACAACGACATGTTTTAGTACGAATTAAGCCGAAAAGACAAACCAACATAAACGATCTTCAGACACGATTAATTTGCGTTAATCGTGGCTTCCAACGTGATCCGAGGCCTCAAAAACCCTCCTAGCAGCTCTTATGGTCGACCTTTTGGTGGTGGAAAAGTTGAAAAAGGATTCTTGATTCGTAACCCAAAGATTTGCTTAAATAGGGGTCTGTCCGACCTTCCAGCCGACGGCTGGATAAAATTCCTTGCGCGTACGTTTCGTTTGACCCGCAGTTGACTTTTTGAGATTTGAGATTCAGCCGCCGGCTAAGATTACTCAGCCGCCATCTGAAGTGATCTGATGAACTTTCTTCCAAAATATAAATTGTAGCTCTTTCTTTCTTCTTTCTTCTCCAATTTAAATCACCTAAATCGGACATCTTATGAAGAACTAATGATCAAAACGGTGAAGGTGCGTAAAACACTTTTCTCGCATGATCTTTAACTTTGATTCTTCATAGTTTTTATTCATTTAAGCTCCGTTTTCAACTCCTTTTTGTTCCATGATTCAAGTTTAACTCTTATCTACATATATGTACGAAAACACTACCTAAATCATAAAAAAATGCAAAAAAACAAAATACGAAAGAGAAATATGATTAAGAAAATGTCAATTATTTTAAGCATATCATAAGATTACTGGTAAAGGAAAAGTTAGCAATGGTAACGTTACTTTTGAAGATTATTCTTTGTAAAAATATTAAATTATAATCTAGTAAGTGTCTCACATGTGTGTGAGAAAAAGAATAATATTCTGTTCACAAACACCAAGTGTATCATTCTTGATCCTAGATTTAAAGTAGTTGATGAATGGATGATACTATTGAGAACTCCAAGGAGAGATAATGTATACTATAGATATGGGAAATACTTCTTCTGAAACAAATGTAGATTGTTTTATTCAAAAGGATCACTTGATGAATCATCATTATGGCATAGGAGAATGTGTCATATGAATTTCAAAAACATGGAAAATACTTGTAAAATATGACCTGGTAAGAGGTCTTCCACAGAAGGATTTCTCTTGTAATGATCACTGTGTAGCATGCGTTAAAGGAAAACAACGCAAGAACTCACATAAAGTTAAAGACACAAATTCAAATAACTCAAGTTTACATTTATTGCACATGGATCTTTTTGGTCCAACACATGTCATGAGTTTAGGAAAGAAGTCTTATTGTTTGGTTGTTACTAATGATTTTACAAGGTATACTTGGGTTTTCTTTCTTAGTACAAAAGACGAAACACGTGAAATTCTTAGAGTATTCATGAGAAGGATTGAGAATAAAGGAGAAAAGAGAGTGAAGATGATCAGGTATGATAATGGTACCGAATTCAAGAATCAAGAGATTAATATATTTTGTGATGAAAAAGTAATTGAAAGACAGTATAGTGCACTAAGAACTCCACAGCAAAATGGAGTTGCAGAAAAGGAGAAACGGAATTCTCACTGAAGCAGCAAGATCTTTGCTAGCTGATTAAAAACTTCCTATCACTTTCTGGTCAGTAGCAGTAAATACTGCTTGTTATGTTCAAAAACAGGGTATTGATTGTTCAAGCACATACAAAGACCCCATATGAGCTTTTTCATAAGAGAAAGCCACTCATAAGATTTTTAAAACCATTTGGGTGTCCTTGTACAATTTTGAATACCAAAGAACATCTAGAAAATTTCGATAGAAAGATAAATGAAGGGTTCTTTGTAGGCTACTCCTCTCAAAGTAAAGCATTCAAAGTTTATAATATCAAGACCTATATTGCTAAAGAAAGCAAAATGTCACTTTCAATGAGAAGATTATGAATGCTACTGGTGAAGGTCCTGATTGGCTGTTTGATATTGATGAACTGACAAAATCTTTGAATTTCTATTTTGCAGCACAGCCTGATAAAGAGCCTGAAGGAAGAGTTAAAACTGGTAATCGAGTTAATATTGGTAATACAGTTAATATTGTTCAGTCTGCAAAAAATGAAAAGAAGGTTAATGATGGTACTACAACTTCTTCTACTGCATCAACTTCAAATGGGAATGAAGAGTTCATTTACTTTCCATATTTCAACGTTGATCCACCAGGGATATTTCAAACACCCATAGAAAGTAATCAAGATTTTGAAAATGATGACTTGAATAGTGGAAAAGATGAAGAAATCAGTACAGAAAGTGAAGATATTGTTACGAGTAACTCAACATAACTCAACAGACAATGAAAAGAATGAAGATACTCCTCAATCCAAAGGTAGTGAGCTTCCAGAACAAAATGATACAAATCTGGATCAAGAGATTGAATAAGAACACTATCAAACACACAGAATCAACAAGAATTATCCACTTCAACAAGTAATTGGTGATTTAAACTCAGCTGTTCAAACCAGGGGTAAATTGCATAACTGCTTCAACGAATGTCTATTTGTGTGCTTTATGCCACAACTTGAACCTAAGAATATTAAACAAGAAATAAAAGATCAAAGATGGATAGAAGCAATGGAAGAAGAACTGCTACAATTTAAACATCAAGAAATATGGACATTGGTTAGTTTACCAAATGGAAATAGGGTAATTGGTACAAAATGGATATTCAGAAACAAAAAGGATGAAAGAGGGATTGCGATTAAGAACAAAGCAAGAATGGTAGGACAAGGTTATACTCAAGATGAAGGCGTTATTATGAGGCGTATTTGCTCATGTTGCAAGAATTGAAGCAATAAGCATTTTCTTGGATTTTGCTTCATTTAAAGGATTTGCGGTGTTTCAAATTGATGTTAAAAGTGCCTACTTATATGGGAAGATAGAAGAAGAGGAATATGTATGTCAACCTCCAGGTTTTGAAGATCCATAAAATCCAAACATGGTTTCTAGATTGGATAAAGCATTGTATGGTTAGCATCAAGCTCCAAGAGCTTGGTATGAAACTTTGTCAGTCTATATGCTCAAGCATGGATACGAGAGAGGTGCAATTGATAAGACCTTGTTTGTTAAGAATGTTGGTAGTGCTATAATGTTGGTTCAAATATATGTAGATGATATTATATTTGGATCTACAAATGACAAATTATGCAAGGAATTTGAACATTTGATGCACAAGAAGTTTAAGATGAGTTCAATGGAAGAATTGACTTTCTTCCTAGTATATTCATTAATCAATCAAAATATGTGAAAGATATTCTAGAAAAATTTGGGTTTCGAGATTGCAAAAGTGTCAGTACACCAGTAGAAACTCACAAGCATTTGGAAGCTGATTCTGGGGGGGGGGGGGGATGTGGATGAACATATATACAGATCAATGATAGGATCTTTAATGTATTTAACTGCTTCAAGACCAAACATAATCTTCAATATGTATGTGTGTGCAATATATCAAACTCAACCTAATGTTTCATATCTGACTGCAGTAAAACGAATTTTCAGATATTTAAAGGGTAAAATCGGGAGCAAAGAAAGTGGAATCTACTGAAAAGAAGAGTCAAGAGCAAGAGGATGAAGAGAAAAAGCCAAAATTCCTGAAAGTAAAGATAGAAGATATCTCTGGGAAGTTTGAGTTTGGATGTGTGCCTGAAAAATCTGATGCTCAAGTTCATAAAGTTGCAGATAGAATATTTGATCACATGAAAGATTTAATAATTCATTCTGAAGATCTCAAATGTGATACAACAACTTTTACCATAATGCCTATTATTGATTGGTTTGCAATTTTGGTTTGAAACAAGAATGCTTACAAAGTTGTTAGAGCTTCAAAACAGTTCAAGATCTACAAAGTAACTTGGAATTGTTGAGAGATATTAGCAGACAAGACTTTTTTGATATGTTATTGACTGAAAAGCAGAAATATTCTCAAAGGCAAGGTATTGTTCCAGACTTTAATGACTTATTGTTTGAGTTGTTAGATATAATGTTTCAGCCAGAGAATGTTCATGAGATAAATGGGAAGATATACTCCTGTTTTGGAATGGATTCATTATGAAAGCTATGGAGTGTATTCTCTCAGAAAAAGTGATGGGACTACAGAGTATTTCTTGGTTGAAAAGAAGTATAAACATGGTCAAAATGTGGTGATCAACATACTTAATGTGAAGTTGAAAGCTCATCAAGATTCTGAAGAAGTAGTTTAACTACTTTGGAAGATTAGATACCAGATCACTGATCATAGAAACTCAAACGTGAAGAACAAATGAAGTTTTGGCAGCATTCCCTTTTATGATTATCGAAGAAACTTATTTTTATGATAAAGAACAGAAGTTTAGGGGGAGATTGTTGGGTTTAAGTGGTTTGGTAGACTTATTACTGGTGAAGATAGTTACTACTAGTCTTCTTGATAGTTACTACTTGTTACAATTACTACTAGTACTACATATGAGAGTTTCTACTGCTGATTAATATTGTTGAGTTGATAATGTTTATCTATTACGATTAGTTACCAGTTATATTTGTAAAGAATATATTTGATAAGTATGAAGTAGATTCGGTTAGGTATTGTAACCCGATAATAGTTAGGGTTAGTTAGCCTCAAGGTATATATATATCCATATATCATTATAAATATACGTCTATTACGAAACCCTAATTCTAATAGATTGAGGTTGTTGGTAGAAATCTTGTGATCTTACTGTTTTATTCATATATGTACATAAACTGTTAATTATAAACCTAGTAATACCAAACTGTTGATCCGTTGTAACTTCTTTGATAGATCTAGACCTACATATTTGTTTTATACAAACATAGTTCGTTAGATCCTGACAGAAAGTCATGGACTGAGGCGTATTCCATGATCACTACGGCACAACGATCAGTTTCGGGAATTTTGGATTTCAACCCTATAAATAGAACACAAACATTCCAAATTTACTACAAGTGTTTCGGAGGTCGACTCAAAGGTTTAGATATCGAATTTGGAGCTGCAAAAGGAGCAAGGAACATAATTTTGAAGAGAGATCTTCAACAACGATTATTCCAAAACTCTTTTCTTTTCTAATTCGATTAGTACTATGTTTAAATACTTATTTTTGTTGATTTCTTCTATGAACATGAGTAGCTAAATATTTTAAACACTTTTTTGGTTAGGGATCTTTTGCTATGATTTGATTTATGTTAATTGGATGATTTTAGATGTTATATGTTTAATCGAAGATCCGTTCTTGTTTATATCTTAATATTGTTTAAGTTTTTATACTGTTTTGGTTAATTGAAAGTCTAGGTATTCGAGAGAAATCTAGAATTAGGTTAAACAATTAATAAGAAACAATCAATCGGTCTATAATTGATTAAAATTTAAGTAATTGGATTAAAACGAGATCGCTAGTTTATAATTACAAGAGATTGGATTGAAAAACTACATAAACTATTCGAGAGGAAGTTTAATAGATTAAATCATAAACATCGGCTTAATTCTTAAAGGTTAGTTATTTAGGACTTTTACTGTATTCTAGAGGAACGGTTGAGTTTAAGATAATTAAAGATAATTAGGTATTCGAGATAAACTTAATTATACAATAGAAAAGTTAAAGAAAAACATTTAATTGCATAAGTTAAATTAGATCATTAGTGAACTAACCGAACAAGTGTATTTCCCTTAATTGATTTCCAAAAACATTCAATCTTTTACACGTTATAATTACTTTTCAAATTAGTTTAAGAAACATGACAATTCGGTCACAAACACCCAAAACAATTGTTTCATTAATTCTTAATATTAAACTAAACTAAGTCCATGCGAATGAATCCAACTTACCTAAACTAAACTGTATATGATTAGGTCCACTGGCTATAAGTGTGTAGTCGAGTGTTAGCGTATTTCGGGTTTTAAAATTAAACTAGATTTTACACATCAATTAGACACTTTGGGTTAAAAGTGTTATTATGGAAAAGTGTAAGGTTTATTTCGTATTTGTGTAAATAAATTTTATAAGCTTTTATATGAAGCTTACTTCATTTGGAAGGAAGCAGTAAACAAAATATAATTGTGTTTGTCTGCATGAGAAAACGAGAAAAGAAAGAAAACGTTTACGGTTTCACATTTTGATTCACTCGATCGTCAAGTTCTTTCCGGATACACGAAATACATATTTGGACTCCTGGAGCTTTAAGGAGTGTTTTGGTGTTAACAAAAGTTGATTTCGTGAAGTTTAGGTCCAAACCATACCGAATCCCACTTCGTTTACGGAAGGTATAACGTGATTCGTACGTTAATATGTTGCTTATACATTGTTTACTATCGTATAAAAGTGTTTTGGTTGAGTTTGGTAAGGTTCGTAAAACCTGCAAGTATGGAAGTGATGTTTTCGAGAAGAAGATGATGCAGGTTTTCCAACCGCCGGTTGGCTGGGGGTGGTGGTTGGTCAGCCAACGGCAGACTGATTCCAACTGCCGTCTGGCTCAGTCCAACCGGCGGCTCGCTGCACTATTTTGAGATTTTTGGTTCCGTTAAGTGCAATAAGTTTAAATCGTCGAAAGTGGTTTAGATCTTATTAACGAGTAGCATATAATTAGGTTGATTGTAGCTTTGGTCGTTAGGATAGCTACTGCTGGAAATTGTCGAGGTGAGTACAATATGGTTTTTGTAAAACCGAGCATTATGACAAAACGATGTTGAAACATTAAAAGAATGTTCATAAGTGGTATTTTGATCAAACATTGATAAAACCAAAACAAGAAAACATGTTTTATGAAAATTAGTAGTTATGACACTTGTGTTCGGTTTAGGGTACATTGCGATGAAGTACACTTTAGTTTAATTATATGTGTTATATAATTGTTATTGTTGTTATTTGATTTGCATTATAAGAAGTTTGCCTTAGTTTTGCTTAAGAGGCCTTGGTATGATTATGGGTAGTGCTCGTAGATATGTGTTGACCAGACTTAGTACTATTATCTAGGTGTCAAGTGCTAGCAGTTATAGATGGTTGTGAGGAATTCTAGACCTCCCTTCCAACACAAAGTACTGAGACGTAGTCTCATACTGGAGTGATATTTGACTATCCAGATGTGTCAACTAGGGACATCACTTGGTAGTGGGGAGGTGTATTCAGATGACACACCATAGAACACTCCTTAACGAAAACACATTGATTTGAAAAGTCGTAGTAATGAAAGTTGACATTCGGATTTATTATAGAAATTGGAAGTCGCACCCCTGTGACAACCGTCTAAACTAAGGTCGAGAACGCTAACTTATAACTTCTAAGTGTTTATTTGATGCCCGATATAACTAATTCTATGTGCTATGTGGTTACGTAGGCATAACTCTTAAGCTAAGCTCGTTGTAACTCACGCAAAACTCTTAAACGAAAGTTACTCCATTTTAAGCCTTTAAGCGCGGATCGGGATCGGAATCATAAAACAACTTCGGAATCAAATTATATAAGTCCTAATACCAAGAAAACACCTAATGAACTTTCCTAAGTTCACAACGAATCATAACTAAGAACTTTCGGTTAACAAAAAGGTCCAACGAAGCAAAAACGTAAAAACTAAAAATCAGAAAACGCAGAAAATTGGCCCGGTGCGCAGCACCAGTAGCTTGGTGCGCAGCACCGGCTGCCAGAATTCAAAATTTTACATTTTCAGTCCCTTCTCGTTTTTGTAACCCATCACCCAATCAAAAACGACCTTGGCACATGTTTTCTGCAGTATTTGGCAGACCACACCCACCCTTTCATCATTTCTACTCTTTTCTTTTCTTTTCTTTTTCATTTATCAAAATCACAAACACACACTTCAAACACACACACACCTAAACTCTCTCTAATTCTCTCTCAAGAACACCACAAACTCAGCCACTTACAACCATCATAATCCACTAAAATCCACCTTAAAAATCGTTCTAACAACAAGAGGAAGCAAGGGGATCAAAGCTATTCCGGTTTCATAACGTTTTCTACACTTTTGAAGCTCCAAATCCACCTAGATCTCCATCCAAACAATTTCATTCGGTAGCAACTCTTTCTTTTTACTTATATTACTATTATAACTCATTGCATGTAAGATCTAGTAACTAAAAATGAGTTTTGATGAAGTTTTATAACCACTTTTATACAAAAACGGGTTTATAAGAATTGATGCTTAAATCTTTGTTTTTATGGTTAAAAGTTATGTATAAACTGATAAAATAACATATTATGAAGTTTAAACCGATTGCATGTCAAGATCTATCACTTACATAAACGATTTTGCAAGAAAAACTCGAAAAATGGAAGAACAGCAGGACAGGTGCGCCGCACCTATGCCTAGGTGCGCAGCACCGGCCTGCTGTCCTTCCCGAAAATCGTCGTTTTGGCCGTTCGAAGCTTGGTTACACATTCTGACCTTTAAGACTTAACATATGTGACTGAGTTTGGATAAAACAATAACATTGGTAACTTGAAATGGACTTAATATGATAAAAAGAACATGTTTAAATATGATTACGTGATATATGTGATTTGTGAGGGAAAGTGACTTTGGAATTTTTGGAAGTGAAATTTGGGCGCGGAAGCGCTGCCAAAATTTCATTAGAAATTCCAAACCACTTCAGCGACCTAATTATACATATCATATTAATAAAAACGCTAATTTTGGACTTTTGGACTAAAACAAAACGATAACCGTTTCGGACGATTTTTGGACGAATTGGACCTTGACACTTAAAGTTTAACTAAAAACTATCCATTATATTATTACAATAACATAATAACACTTGAACAAAACTTGGTATTATTAGGCTTTCGGTGATTCCCGACACGCGTTCCGACCGTTCCCGCTTACGTTTATCTACGCAAACAGTGAGTTACAAACCCCTACTCTTTAAACGCTTTTAATACTTTTTGGGGTGAAATGCGAGTCTTAGGCTTAGACACTATGTATAAGCTGAAGCAAACTTTGAAACGCTTTATTTCTTGATTGCTAAATGAAAACGATTTGATACGCAAAGCTATAACGAAAACACTCGATTACTTGGAAAGCTATTATGAAACACTTTGATATCTTGTAAACTATTATGAAAAACTATATTTGCCAATGACTAAAAACTATCGATCGTCATGTTGCGGACTTTGTACAACATGGACGTGAGAAACCATTGAAAACTCCCGAAAACTACCAAGGACATTAGTTGCTATTAATCCCTTTGGAAAGGACCGATAGTAGATATGGATAGCGCTATTAGGGTAGATTGACCCTCACCACAACGACTTATAACGATGGTGCATAATACTAAATGGGTAGGCTTTAGGCTTAGCAGCGATCATTGGGCAAACTTAGGATTGTCACATAGTCGCGCTATGTGGTCAATGCCTATAAACACAAATGCTATACTCTATACATTTATTTTTGTGATAACTATTTTGGATGCGATACTCTATACATTTATCTTTGTGATAACTATTTTGGATGCGATACTCTATGCATGTTTGTGCGATTACAATTTGAAAACTATGTTTTTACTTAAACTTGTAGCTCACTAACTACGTCTCCCGTAGTTAACACTTGACTCGTATTTTCAGGTAACGAGTAAGCTAGCTGATGACTTATGCTTTTGGGGGCGAATGACTTCAAGAATGGGATGGGTTTGGGTGGTTTGGTTGAACACCCCATTTTGTAATTCGGATATGTAACTTCGTTTAAAACTTTGTAAACCTTGAATACTATGTTTTTTTTCCTTTAATGACATTTGGCGTTTATCTATATCTTGTGTATCGAATGCTATTGCTCTTCGCACCCTGCGTTCCGCTTTAGCGGGGTGTGACAGACTTGGTATCAGAGCGCAAGGTTATAGTGAATACCGATTTTTCAAAAATCAAACTATAACCAAATTCTAAAAACGAAAGATTTTATTTAACCAAAACGTGAAGGCATTGTTTAACTCGAATTATTCGTAGCCTGATCACCTATGAATAATTTGGACTAAGTTATGCCGGAACGGGATTGGTAAAACGTTAAACGAACCTCCCCGGGAATTCTTGAAGTCAGACCCCACAGACCTAGATGCTATACTTAAGATACTCTATGTGCTCAGCTTATTACTAACACTAACATGAGCCGTATCTTCGAACTAACGCGTTACCAATTTAGGGTATGTCGAGAGGGAAAGAGATAGCTAGGTCCGACAGCGAGACCGAACCCTCCCACGATTCTCAATCACGCTCTAGGAGTCAACAATCGTCACCACTCACCCTACCTTACCTCCGTCGGGACGGTGAAGGCAGCTCACGATTACCAACACGCCGAGCACGACAACCACCGAATCGTCACTCGAGACCTCAGATAGCTACGCCACCGCCACCCCCTGTTCGCGGACTGACTCCCGAAGAAATCCAAGCGCTTTGCAACATGTCCGTCGACCTCCGCGGATACACTCAAGTCGTGCGAGATCACTCCCACCAGATACGTGGTTTGTACACCGAGGTGTTACGCACAAAGGCAATGGCACGAAAGGCAATCCGAGCGGCACGCAACTTGATGTTGATTAGCATTGTACTAGTATTCCTTATGGTTGTATTGGTTGCATTTAAGGTTTAGAGGTTGTTGTAAGATGTCTTTTGGATTGTAAGCGTAGTACTTATTGTGGTTGGTAATGTACGACAAAAGTCGATGATGTTGGATTTTGTAAGAACATCAAATTTTGAGCGATATATAAATGGACGGATTATATTACGATTGTTGTTGTTCTTGTTATTTCCCCGTTATATGAATCTGAAATGAAATATCAAAACCCTAAACCCGAGTTCACTTTTGTGTAGGAAAATGGCTGAAGCCAACGATGAGCGCATTGTCCAAAGGATCAACGCCCGACTGAACGAGGCGATACCCGAAATCATAGCCCGAATCAACGCAGGCATTAACCAGGGAGGACCAGGGGGAAATAACAACAACCAAGGAAACAACAACCAAGGAAACAACAATCGGGGAAACAATAACCAGGGGAACAACCAAGGTTGTAGCTACAAGACTTTCATATCTTGCAGGCCAAAGGAATTCCATGGCACTGAGGGCGCCATCGGACTATCGCGCTGGATCGATAGTATGGAAGTGGTACTAAGGATCAGCCAGTGTGCTGAAAACAAGAAGGTGGAATTCACTTCTTGCATGTTTCAAGGACGAGCACTAACCTGGTGGAACAGCCAGCTGCAGGTCCAAGGTCCGGACGCTGCATACAACATGCCATGGGCAAGGTTCAAGGAACTACTGGTGATCGAGTACTGTCCCAAGGAAATCTTGAAGAGGCTTAAGAACGAACTCTGGAATCACTCCATGGTAGGAACTGACGTTGACACCTACATCGCGCGATTTCACGAACTCGCAAATCTAGTGCCTGAACTAGTGACCCCCGAGGACAAGAAAATTGAGCACTTCATTTGGGGACTCTCACCCGAGATAAGGGCTATGGCGACAGCTACCGAGCCAACTACGATGCAACAGGCCGTGAGCTTGGCCAACCGCCTAACTCAGGATTGGATAAGGAATGGAGGAGCGCCAAAGGCGGGTGCAGAGGACGCTAAGGGAAAGCGCAAGGTTGAGGACACGCCGGGGAACCGAAGGGATCGGTTCAACAAGAAGGCCAAGACAGTAAGAAACTATGGAGTGGCCGCGGCAGAGAATACCGGTTATCAGGGGAAGGCACCGAAATGCGATAGGTGCGGTTATCACCACGGAGGTGAATGTCGGTCATGCACCAACTGCAACCGCCTCGGCCACTGGACTCGTCACTGTAAGGCGGTGAATGCTGGACCGCAGCAGGCCGGGAGGCAGCAAAATGAAGGACCACGACAAGCTGGGAGGCCACAGCAGAACGATAGGCCTCGCCAGGGAGAATGTTATGAGTGCGGTAGTAGGGATCACTACCGAAATGCTTGCCCTAGGTTAAACCCTGCTCGAAACCCAAACCAGAACCGCAACCAAAACCCTCCACAGAACCAAAACCAGAATAATCAAAGGGGAAATGATGGGGGACAAGGCCGTGGAAGAGCCTTCGCAATTGGTGCCGAAGAGGCAAGAAACGACCCCCGAGTAGTTGCAGGTACGTTTCTCCTTAACAACTATTATGCCTCTGTACTGTTTGATTCAGGCGCGGACAAAAGTTTTGTGTCCCTAGAGTTTAGGCCCTTGATTGCATTAGAAACCGAACCTTTAAGTGAAAAATTTACGGTAGAATACGCAAATGGTCAGGAATACCAAGCTAGCGACGTAATTAAGGAATGCACGATAACCCTAGCTAACCACACCTTCGAAATAGATCTAATCCCTATCGAACTTAAGAGCTTTGGCGTAGTAATAGGAATGGACTCGTTGACCATCCGAGACGCGAAAATATTTTGTTTAGATAAGACAATACGAATGCCATTAGGAGATGGAAGGGAATTGATAGTACAAGGAGATAGGCCAGGCCAAACTTCGAGACTCATATCGGTGATGAAGATGCGCAAGTACTTAAATAAGGGCTGCTTTGCATTGTTAGTAAACGTAAAGAACAAACAGGCAAAAGCAGTAGACCTTAAGGAAGTACCGATAGTTAGAGACTATCCGGAAGTATTTCCCGAAGAACTACCTGGACTACCACCTCAGCGGCAAGTCGAGTTTAGAATCGAGGTAATTCCTGGAGCAGCACCGGTGGCAAGGACGCCATATCGACTAGCTCCGACTGAGATGCAAGAATTATCCAACCAAGTTCAGGAGTTACTGGATAAAGGATTCATCCGACCAAGCTCATCGCCATGGGGCGCGCCGATTCTATTCGTTAAGAAGAAGGATGGATCGTTTCGCATGTGTATCGACTACCGAGAGTTGAATAAACTAACCGTCAAGAACCGATATCCTCTTCCACGAATCGATGACCTTTTCGATCAACTTCAAGGCGCAACCTACTTCTCAAAGATTGACTTAAGGTCCGGATATCATCAAGTGTTGGTTTCAGAAGATGACATACCGAAGACCGCATTCCGCACTAGATACGGACACTACGAGTTCCTGGTAATGCCATTTGGGCTCACAAATGCACCGGCAGTATTCATGGATTTGATGAATAGGGTATGCCGACCGTATCTAGACAAGTTCGTCATTGTATTCATCGACGACATTTTAATCTACTCGCGTACCAAAGAAGATCACGCAGAGCACTTAAAACTATTACTGGAACTACTCAAGGAACAACAACTCTACGCAAAGTTTTCTAAGTGTGAATTTTGGCTGCGTGAAGTCAAATTTCTCGGTCACGTAGTCAATGGATCTGGAATCCACGTTGACCCATCAAAAATCGAGGCAATAAAGAATTGGGAAGCTCTCAAAAGTCCGACAGAAATCCGCCAATTTCTAGGATTGGCTGGGTATTATCGGCGATTCATCCAGGATTTCTCTAAGATAGCTAAACCCCTAACGAGGTTAACCCAAAAGAACGAGAAATTCAACTGGGGAGAGGCTCAAGAACAAGCCTTCAATATCCTGAAAACGAAACTATGCAACGCTCCGATCTTAACTCTTCCTGAGGGAAACGAAGACTTCGTAGTTTATTGTGACGCGTCTAATCTAGGATTAGGCTGTGTATTGATGCAACGAAATAAGGTCATAGCTTACGCATCACGACAACTTAAGAAACACGAGGTCAATTACGCCACCCACGACTTAGAACTAGGAGCGATAGTTTTTGCCCTTAAGATCTGGAGACACTATCTCTACGGAACCAAATGCACGGTGTTTACGGACCATAGGAGTCTGCAACACATACTAGATCAGAAGCTACTCAATATGAGGCAAAGGAGATGGTTGGAACTCCTTAGCGACTACGACTGCGACATTAAGTATCACCCTGGCAAAGCGAACGTCGTAGCAGATGCCCTGAGAAGGAAGGAGAGGCAACAAACGACTCGAGTACGTGCACTAGGAATTTACCTTAAACCCGATTTAAGAACGCGCATAGCAAGCGCCCAGCATGAGGCTTTGAAGGCAGATAACATAAAGGTCGAAACCTTGCACAAACACGACAAAGACTTTGTGAGGAAGGGCGACGACGTCTATTATTTTAAGGATCGAGCATGGATTCCTACGACTAACGAGTTAAGGAAGACCATTATGGATGAAGCACACAGAACGCGATATTCCATTCATCCAGGGTCAAGTAAGATGTATAAGGACCTCAAGGAACACTATTGGTGGCCTGGAATGAAAAGAGACGTTGCCTTATACGTAGAGAAATGCCTCACTTGTGCGAAAGTGAAGGCCGAGTATCAAAAACCATCCGGATTGCTACAACAACCCGAGATTCCCCAGTGGAAATGGGAACAAATCACAATGGACTTCGTCACAAAGTTACCTCGAACATCGAAGGGTAACGACATGATATGGGTTATAGTAGATCGACTAACGAAGTCAGCACACTTCCTTCCGATTAAGGAAAGTTTTAACGTAGAAAAACTTGTCCAAATATACATCAACGAGGTAGTGACACGTCACGGAATACCCACGTCAATCATCTCAGATAGGGATACTCGCTTCACTTCCAGATTTTGGAAAGCATTCCAAGAGTCGTTTGGCACACGATTGGATTTAAGCACGGCTTATCATCCACAGACCGATGGTCAAAGCGAGCGCACCATACAAACACTGGAGGACATGCTGAGAGCATGCGTTATCGACTTCGGAGGAAGTTGGGATAACCACTTACCACTGATAGAATTCTCTTACAATAACAGCTACCATGCTAGCATCAAATGTGCGCCTTTTGAAGCTCTCTACGGAAGGAAATGCCGGTCTCCACTGTGTTGGTTAGAACCGGGAGATCGACAACTAATCAGCATGGACATAGTGCAAGAAACGATTGATAAGATCATCACGATTAAGGAAAGACTCAAGACTGCGAGAAGTCGTCAAAAGAGCTACGCTGATATGCGCAGGAAAGATCTAGAATTTCAAGTCGGCGACAAAGTACTTCTAAAGGTGTCACCTTGGAAAGGTGCAATACGACGCGGAAAGCGAGGAAAACTTAGCCCGAGATATGTGGGACCATTTGAGATACTCGAAAGGATAGGTCCCGTGGCATATCGTTTAGAACTACCGCAAGAGCTTGGTAACATGCATAACACTTTTCATGTTTCAAGATTGAAAAAGTGCCTATCGGACGAAACACTCATCACACCTTTGGAAGAAGTACAACTAGATGAGAAGCTCCAGTTTGTCGAGGAACCGATTGAAATCATAGATCGCGAAACTAAGAAGCTAAGACACAGTAAAATCCCGATAGTGAGGGTACGATGGAACGCAAAGCGAGGCCCCGAATATACCTGGGAACGAGAGGATCAGATGATGCTTAAGTATCCCCATCTCTTCACTTCTCCCACAACGAATATCACAAGTTGAAATTTCGGGACGAAATTCTTTCAACGTGGGGAGAATGTGACAACCGTCTAAACTAAGGTCGAGAACGCTAACTTATAACTTCTAAGTGTTTATTTGATGCCCGATATAACTAATTCTATGTGCTATGTGGTTACGTAGGCATAACTCTTAAGCTAAGCTCGTTGTAACTCACGCAAAACTCTTAAACGAAAGTTACTCCATTTTAAGCCTTTAAGCGCGGATCGGGATCGGAATCATAAAACAACTTCGGAATCAAATTATATAAGTCCTAATACCAAGAAAACACCTAATGAACTTTCCTAAGTTCACAACGAATCATAACTAAGAACTTTCGGTTAACAAAAAGGTCCAACGAAGCAAAAACGTAAAAACTAAAAATCAGAAAACGCAGAAAATTGGCCCGGTGCGCAGCACCAGTAGCTTGGTGCGCAGCACCGGCTGCCAGAATTCAAAATTTTACATTTTCAGTCCCTTCTCGTTTTTGTAACCCATCACCCAATCAAAAACGACCTTGGCACATGTTTTCTGCAGTATTTGGCAGACCACACCCACCCTTTCATCATTTCTACTCTTTTCTTTTCTTTTCTTTTTCATTTATCAAAATCACAAACACACACTTCAAACACACACACACCTAAACTCTCTCTAATTCTCTCTCAAGAACACCACAAACTCAGCCACTTACAACCATCATAATCCACTAAAATCCACCTTAAAAATCGTTCTAACAACAAGAGGAAGCAAGGGGATCAAAGCTATTCCGGTTTCATAACGTTTTCTACACTTTTGAAGCTCCAAATCCACCTAGATCTCCATCCAAACAATTTCATTCGGTAGCAACTCTTTCTTTTTACTTATATTACTATTATAACTCATTGCATGTAAGATCTAGTAACTAAAAATGAGTTTTGATGATGTTTTATAACCACTTTTATACAAAAACGGGTTTATAAGAATTGATGCTTAAATCTTTGTTTTTATGGTTAAAAGTTATGTATAAACTGATAAAATAACATATTATGAAGTTTAAACCGATTGCATGTCAAGATCTATCACTTACATAAACGATTTTGCAAGAAAAACTCGAAAAATGGAAGAACAACAGGACAGGTGCGCCGCACCTATGCCTAGGTGCGCAGCACCGGCCTGCTGTCCTTCCCGAAAATCGTCGTTTTGGCCGTTCGAAGCTTGGTTACACATTCTGACCTTTAAGACTTAACATATGTGACTGAGTTTGGATAAAACAATAACATTGGTAACTTGAAATGGACTTAATATGATAAAAAGAACATGTTTAAATATGATTACGTGATATATGTGATTTGTGAGGGAAAGTGACTTTGGAATTTTTGGAAGTGAAATTTGGGCGCGGAAGCGCTGCCAAAATTTCATTAGAAATTCCAAACCACTTCAGCGACCTAATTATACATATCATATTAATAAAAACGCTAATTTTGGACTTTTGGACTAAAACAAAACGATAACCGTTTCGGACGATTTTTGGACGAATTGGACCTTGACACTTAAAGTTTAACTAAAAACTATCCATTATATTATTACAATAACATAATAACACTTGAACAAAACTTGGTATTATTAGGCTTTCGGTGATTCCCGACACGCGTTCCGACCGTTCCCGCTTACGTTTATCTACGCAAACAGTGAGTTACAAACCCCTACTCTTTAAACGCTTTTAATACTTTTTGGGGTGAAATGCGAGTCTTAGGCTTAGACACTATGTATAAGCTGAAGCAAACTTTGAAACGCTTTATTTCTTGATTGCTAAATGAAAACGATTTGATACGCAAAGCTATAACGAAAACACTCGATTACTTGGAAAGCTATTATGAAACACTTTGATATCTTGTAAACTATTATGAAAAACTATATTTGCCAATGACTAAAAACTATCGATCGTCATGTTGCGGACTTTGTACAACATGGACGTGAGAAACCATTGAAAACTCCCGAAAACTACCAAGGACATTAGTTGCTATTAATCCCTTTGGAAAGGACCGATAGTAGATATGGATAGCGCTATTAGGGTAGATTGACCCTCACCACAACGACTTATAACGATGGTGCATAATACTAAATGGGTAGGCTTTAGGCTTAGCAGCGATCATTGGGCAAACTTAGGATTGTCACATAGTCGCGCTATGTGGTCAATGCCTATAAACACAAATGCTATACTCTATACATTTATTTTTGTGATAACTATTTTGGATGCGATACTCTATACATTTATCTTTGTGATAACTATTTTGGATGCGATACTCTATGCATGTTTGTGCGATTACAATTTGAAAACTATGTTTTTACTTAAACTTGTAGCTCACTAACTACGTCTCCCGTAGTTAACACTTGACTCGTATTTTCAGGTAACGAGTAAGCTAGCTGATGACTTATGCTTTTGGGGGCGAATGACTTCAAGAATGGGATGGGTTTGGGTGGTTTGGTTGAACACCCCATTTTGTAATTCGGATATGTAACTTCGTTTAAAACTTTGTAAACCTTGAATACTATGTTTTTTTTTCCTTTAATGACATTTGGCGTTTATCTATATCTTGTGTATCGAATGCTATTGCTCTTCGCACCCTGCGTTCCGCTTTAGCGGGGTGTGACAACCCCAATGCTTATAATAAGTCTAAGAATGGGTGAGTAGCGAACGCGGTTTTTACCCTAGGACATAAGAGGGGGCTTGATATTGTGTATGTTTAGGGAAAACGATGGACCCTAGTAAACTTATAGTTAATCGTTGAATTATTATGAGTATGATGTGTGAAATATTCATATATAATGTTAATAATTGTTTCTATGCTTACTCTTGAGATTGTGGGTATAGATTGGGTTAGTAAAGACAAACTACTTTTCTTTATAAATGGTTTAAAGTAGTATTTACTAATATTATCTCACTGTCTTTACGCTAATACTTTTTTCCCAAACATGTCTTTCACTCTTAGGTTTCCTAGCTACCTTGTCAGAGGGGGGGGGGGGGGGGGGGGGGGGGGGGGGGGGGGGGGGGGAACTATTGGGGTTGTTTGTATCCCTGTTTTAGCAAACTTCATTTTGTATAATATTTGTAGTAAGTTTTAAATGTTGACGTGAAGAATGCTATGTTTGTAAAGTAAATTTCTAAACCGCTTATCTCGTATTTTATTTAAAACGTGGTTTAACTCTGATAATTTAAAAGTTTTTGAAAAAGGAGATTTTGAAAACCATGTCGTTACACGAGATTATGTAGAAAATCAGTGTCATCGAAATTTATCTTCTTTCTCTTTTTTTTCTTCAAAATCAATACCACTTATGATGCGATTGGCAGCGGAAAACACGAACAAATATAGTTTGTTAATTGATTTAGACCTTTAAATCAACCAACAGTGACAAACAAGCAAAACTTATTACTTGATTTATCGAACCAAACTATATAACGCGATATATTAATGACAAATTGTAAATTGTAACAATAATTCAAAGAAAAGGATAACCTTTCAAGTTTATTTGATCAAAAACTGAGTTTCCAAGCTCCAAAAATGATTACATATAAAGGAAAATTAACAAAGTCATCAAAGGCATTAAACTAGACATAAAGAAACGAAAATGAAAGGTTATAGAACATAAAAACTGGTTTGGGACTCCACTACGCCGCAGTGGAGTGCAGTGCGTCGCACCCAAACAAGTGAAAAAACAAAACCCGTCAGACACGACCCCCGTTGGGGCGCAGTGGGACTTCAACCCATTCCCTTTGTGTTTCCAAGTTCCAGTTGCGTAGCAGTGAGGTCTTGATGGGTAGCGGTGAGTCCCGAAATGCAATTTTGAGCCAAACAAGCCTCTCAAGTCACCAAACAAACCCAATAAACCATCGTACCTTCCAAGACTTCATTTTCAATTACATACTTCTATATACACTTTTATGTCTTTTTACACTAATAAGCTCAAGCTCCAGCTACTTTACCAAACATGTTTTTCATCTTTATATATAAGATCTATCCGAAACCATAAGCTCAAGCTTCAGCTTCAGCCTAAGCTCCAGCTCCAGCTACTTACGTCAAACACACTCTAAGTTGAGCTTAGGCTGGAGCTGGAGTTTGAGCTTAGGTTGGAGATGGAGTTTGAACCTATGATCGTGGTTGAAGCTTATATATAAAGATGAAAAACGTGTTTGGTAATGTAGCTGAAGTTGAAACATATTAGTGTAAAAGAAATAAAAGGTATATAAAAATATGTAATGTAATTAGTATAAGGGCTATTTATGTAATTTAGTTTAACATAAGATTAAACCCTTTCAAAAAGTTTACGGTTTTTGAGCTTATCGGGATTTATTTTTTAAATAAACCCACTAAAAATTGACAACCAAACAAAGTTTATAGAAAAAATATACTCAAGCCCTAATAAGCTCTCATAAGCCTCCAACAAAATATCTCGAGAACTTCAAGGTTTTAATTTGAACATAAAAGGTTCTTAAACTAGAAGACCTTTCCAAGAGCTTAAAGCTTTTAGAAACAGCCTACAAATAAAGTATGTAACTATAACTTATAGCCTCATATACGACAAACATCCTCTATTTAATTAATATATAATGTTACTTTTATATATTCTAATATTAAAAAATCACATTATATATTTTTTTATATTTTATTTTTAGTATATTAATGTAATTTTTATATTTTATAGTTTATAACTTATGATACATCCTTTATATTTTAGTATAGAAGAACTATGTTTAATTACGAGTGGGTTTAGCCGTTTGTAAACGTATGCATCGTCTAATATGAAAAAATTTATAAATCTCATCACAACCTACAGGTTTACATCTTGGTACTTACAATATAACGTAACAATTAATTATAGGGCAAATGGCTTGTGAATGCTTTCAACTTGACACCGAATTCTATTGTGTACACCGGATTCACAAAAGTTCTATTGAATACCATATATTGACTAATTTATTCTTTTGAGAACACGTGGTAACCGTTTACCTACAAAAAGTCTACGTGTAACAAGTTAATGTCCACCTCAGCTTCCACGTAGAATTTTTTGTCCAACTCATCTGCCACGTAGGTTACCTATTTTACATCCAATTTAATTAAACCCATTTTTTTATACCCAATTTTATAAAACAACCTTTTTTAAAAAAGGTTCCTTAAACTTCAAATCAAACCTAATACAACACAAAAACCAACACACACAAAATAAAATAAAAACACAGGCGTCCCGTTTTCAGAAATTGAATTGGGGATTTAGGGATTTAGGGTTCTTTGTCAATGGATGAAACAGAGTTTTTGAAGAATATGGAATCTGCTGAAATACTTATTTCCGGACTTTTGAATGACTACAATGGTGAGAATATGCAGACTCGGGGTGGAATCAGCTGAAATACTTATCTGAATCGAAGTTAAAAGAAGTCCCGTCAGTTTCGGATTTGGAGAGTAAAGGTGCAACAGAGCTCGTTTTCATCTTTTTCGACCTGTGTTGCTATTTTAGCCTGAATAGGTGTAAACAAATCTTCGAAATTCGCAAGAAACTGATCCCTAAAGTGAACTTTTAATGGATACAAGATACAACCTCCTAAACCTAAAATTGAATTGGGGATTTAGGGTTTGTGTAAAAATTCATATCAAATTAAACATCAAATTAAAATTGAACTGAATTTGGGATTTAGGGTTTGTGTAGGAATTCATTTGATTTGGTGAATTAGTAATTGTTTTTTTAATTCTGTTGGTGAATTTGAGCTTTAATTTGATGTAATTGGAAGAATTTGGGGCTGATTTGGTGAAAGTTGTGATTTTTTTGAGGTTGAATTAAAAGAAAATGAAGAAATTTTTAAGGTAAAACTGAAAAAGTCAATATAACATTTGAAATAGTCAAATAATAAAGTCAACATAATCTTTGGTAAGCCATGGTTAAATGAGATGGCATCCTACGTGACAAAATGATGGACAACCGGTATCAAAGGTTAATTGTGTCTTCAGAAGAATAAATTAGTCAATATATGGTACTCAATAGAACATCTCTGAATCCGGTGTACACAATAGAATTCGGTGTCAAGTTGGAAGCATTCACAACCCATTTGCCCTTAATTATATATCAGTATAGCACACTTAAATACGTAATCAGAATATATGGAATTAACATTCACTTTTTTATGCATTTTAATAAATCTTTTATCAAAATTTACATTAATAAAATATGAAATGAGAATGGATAAAAAAGAAAACTACATATTTTTGTTCATTTCAAATGTTGTTTGACAAAATTTACATATTTATATTATCAGTTTATCTAACAACCTATTTTCCTCAAAGTCAAATGTTCTATTTAATCATATTATGACGAGTATATTAGGGCCCAGACGTTGCAGCTTAAATAAAGGGAGTTGTTAAAAAATATAGAATTAGAATTATTATAAACTGCCATAAAAGTAACAAGCATCATCATATCATACTATCTCATAAATCATTTGGGTATTTTTTTTCTAAAATTGAAATTTAAGAAGGAAATTACTCTTTTCCCCTTATCATCCATATTAATTACATAAATCCCTTGATTTATTTGATTAACTTGATTTAATATTGTTTCCATATTAACTTAACTTATAATATGGACAAATTAAATTAACTTATAACTACTAAACAAATCAATTTCCCACCAATATATTTTCCTAATTAATAATAAAATTTAAAAAATTAAAAATACAAAACCAAAAATATCCTTATACTCCCTAATTTGTAATTTTTGATTATTGTAGAATTTGCTATAATTACACTTAATTCGTTGAAAATTGGTGAATTGACAACATGAATAATATGTTTTCAGAATTTTCATTGTTAGTTAGTTAGGATAATTTTTAATCATGATTTTATAATATTTCTAGAATCTATAATTTGTTATTCCACATTGAAGTTTGACAAAATAATATTTAAGTAAGCTGTATAATTATTTTACCACATTTTATACTATTTAACATTTACTTTTTTTCATACCAAATAGATAGTTTTCTATTTTTTTCAATTTCCCAATATAATTTTGTCAAATTAACTATACTATGCTATGTAGAATTAAATTCTATACTACGTAGAATTAACTTGCTTTTTTTCATACCAATATAATTTTGTCAAATTAACTTATAACTACTAAACAAATCAATTTCCCACCAATATACTTTCCTAATTAGTAATAAAATTTAAAATACATCAGTAAGGACATTAAACAACTTAATTTAATTTTAAATTGATTTGACATCAGTAAGGACTAGAAGATTTCCTAATTAGTAATAAAATTTAAAATTTAAATCAATTTAGAACTATTCACTTGCTTTTTTTTTTAATATGATTTGATATATATATTTTTTAATCATTTAATCATGATTTGATATATATATTTTTTAATCATGATTTACAAATTATTCACCAATTTTGTCAAATCAATTTCTTAATTAGTAATAAAATTTAAAATTTTAATATGGTCCTTACTGATGTCAACGTCTATCTTCAATCCATGGGTAAGAATCTAGAAGATTTTGATCTTCCTACGATAAACTCGAATGTCGACATACAATCTAGAGGATTTCGTGCATTGGACGAGGAGTATTCCATACATGTGGAGGAAGAACACTTGCGATCCCGCGACACTCTAAATCCAGACCAAAAATTCGCGTTCGATGAGATAATGCGTTACGTAGATTGTGACTACTCCGGTGTGTTCTTTATAGATGGACCTGGTGGAACTGGAAAAACATATTTATAAAAAGCTTTGTTAGCCGAGATTCGATCACGTGGTCTTATAGCAATTGCAACCGCATCATCCTGTGCCGCGGCTAATAACATGGCGGGAGGGAGAACAACTCATTCACGATTCAAAATTCCCCTCAATCTTGATAACAACTCTATGTGCAACATAAAAAAACAGAGTGGAACTGCTCAACTACCTCGATGTGCAAAAATAATAATATGGAACGAAGCATCTATGGCAAAGAGGCAAGCAGTAGAGGCGGTAGAAAGAACCATGCAAGACATAACGGGGGTAAGACTACCATTTGGTGGGAAAATAATGGTTCTTGGTGGTGATTTCAGACAGGTATTGCCGGTAACGAGACATGGAACGCGCGCGCACAGATAGTAGACTCGAGCCTACGTATGTCGCCTCTTTGGTGTTCTATTAAGAAGATCCCCCTCACTCTAAATATGAGAGCACTGACAGACCCATGGTTTTCGGATTTTCTACTTCGAGTTGGAAACGGAGATGAAGAAACGATTGACGGAAGTTCTGTCCGAATACCTGATGACATGGTCATACCTTACACAGATGAAAGTACATCAAAAAATGATTTGATCGATGCTATCTTCCCAGATTTGCATATCAATGGTGGTTCTTCGGATTACATCATTTCTAGGGCGATATTATCAACGAAAAATGAGAACGTGGACGAGATTAACGATCAGTTAATAGACAGGTTTTGTGGCGAAGAAAAAATCTACTATAGTTTCGATGAAGCTGTAGATGATACTAATAACTATTATCCGGTCGAATTCTTAAACTCACTAACTGTTAGTGGTTTGCCGCCTCATTACCTTCGACTCAAAGTTGGGTGTCCGATTATACTGTTAAGGAATATTGACCCCTCTAATGGATTATGCAACGGCACAAGATTGATATGTAAAGCTTTTCAGCCAAACGTCATTGATGCGAAAATAGTTGTTGGTCAGCATACTGGAAAAAGAGTGTTTGTTCCCAGAATTCCGTTATGCCCTTCAGAAAGTGACTTGTTTCCGTTCAAGCTGAAAAGAAAACAATTTCCTGTCCGACTTAGCTTTGCTATGAAAATTAACAAGGCTCAAGGGCAGACAATTCCAAACGTGGGTGTGTATCTACCAGAATCGGTATTCTCCCATGGACAACTTTACGTGGCGCTATCTAGAGGGATTTCACGTGGAAATAAAAAGGTAGTAGTAAAGGGTGCCAAAATTTTTGATCGAGATGGAGTGTACACTTCGAACGTAGTGTATCGAGAAGTTCTACATGACAAATAAAGTATGCATGTGTGTAGTTGTTGAATACCGCAAGTTATGTTTTCTTATGAATATCATATATGTATTCTTTTAGTACCAACAATTATATACTACTCGATTTTTACATCATTCTAAAAAAGTTGTGAACCATTTCACACAATCTATCTTTGCATTAATCTAAGTTATATTTATGATAATCAAAAGTCATCGCTATCCGTTATCCGTTTCCATTCGTCTCGATTGCCAAAAGAAATCAAATTGCATATACATTAAATAACTATAGTTGCCGCTGCAACGCGCGGGTACCCTACTAGTAATAATAAAAGTAAAAGTAGAAAAATAAAAGTTAACAAAAAAGATTTAACTTAAAATTAATGTTTTAAACTGGAATAACAATGTATTAAAATAAATAAATTATAAATAAAGATATAAACTTAAGGGTTGTTTAGTATGTTATCTACACTCTAGGATTAGTTTTAGTAAATGTTAAAAGTTGCAATATAATTGTGCCTATTATGATTTTGGTCAATAACATTAAAAAAAAGAAATAAAAATACAGCAACAAAAAGATACATATAGAAAAAATATATCAAACTTAACACACTATAAACTTTCAAGTGTTTACCAATGGCATACACACGTCTAGCATAAGTGTGTGTAACGAAATAATTATTGGTTTTCTAAAGTTCTATTATATGTTCCAAGTTTTGTGTCGGGTAAATATTCAATGAAATCTGGGTAACTCTAAATGTCAAAATTCCATAAGGGATTGGTTTCTTAAGGTTAATGATGAACAATATCTTTGAACGGATGTTTGATTTATTATTATATATTATAATATAATATAGTAATTTATGTTGTGTAGTCATCAACAGTCTTGTTATCTTGTCGAAGGTTTTGGAAGCGTTGGCACAACTCCCTATCAAAGTTAAAGGGTAAAAACGCATCTCTTGCGTGCTTCTTAAACTTGTCCCAACTAGTAATTTTCGTCTTACCGTTACGCTTACGAACTTGTTTCAATTGATGCTACCAAGTCTGAGCTCGTCCTTGCAATCGGATTGCCACAAGAGGGACACATCGGCCATTTGGCACATTCTTAAACTGTAAATTTACTAAACTTGGGATAACCAATCAAGAAAGTCCTTAGATTTAAGGGAACCATCAAAAGAAGGAATATCTACCTTGAAACTTCGTTCCCACTGGTCATTGTGACGTTCCGGAACATGTGGTGCTGGTCACCAAATGAGTTATCTATCTTCTGTAACATGGACATCATCATGAAATTTTTGGGGATCCATGAATTCGTTCAAGCGAGCTGTCAATTCATCAACCTGATGCTGAAGTCAGCGTTCAAACGACGCAAATCATTAATCCCTTGACGTGGAGGCATGATCGGATCGTTCGTCTCTAGATACCAACTGATGTAGCGAGAGCGGAAGACTGCAAAACCCTTGAACTATGAAAAATAAACAAAATTAGTCCTTCCAAACGATCAGCAACTGCGTCGCAGTCATGACTCTAGTCCAAAAACAATCTTCATTGTCTTCCCACTGCAACACATCCCACTATGATTGCGTCGCAGTCATGGCTTCAAATGAAGCAGTAGTCTATGTGGTCCCACTGCGTCGCACTCCCCGTCTACTGCTGCGCAGTGGTTTGCCTTCCAAACGCTTCACGATTTCGTCTTCGATACGAACTGCATCATTCCCACTGGATAGAAAAGATTCGTCCGCGAATCCGGAGAATCCGGAGGGAGATCTTCATCAGAACCAGAGGAATCGCCTAAGAACGGAATCAAGTGCTTAACATTAAAAACATTTGTCGTACGAATATGACTTGGTAGCTGCACACGATAAGCATTGGAATTGATCTTCTCAGTAATCTCAATAGGACCGATCTTCTGGGCGGCAAGTTTATTGTATTCATGATCGGGATAACGGTCCTTTGTCAAAAGTGCATACACAAAATCGCCAACCTCAAAGTTGATTGCACGACGGCGACGATCAACTTGAGACCTATAGATAGTCTACGTGTTTACCAAATGCTGGTGTGTTGGTTGATGAAACTGGGTAAGCTAAGAAACGAAATCAGCAGCAGTTCCATACGGACGAACTTTGCTAGGAGAAATACCAAACACCACATAAAACGGACTAAAACCCGTAGAACGATTAACTGCATGATTATGGGCGAATTCAGCCTGCGATAACCGTAGATCCCAAGCTTTCGGTTGACCACCCACCAAGCTACGCAACAAATAACCCAAGGAGCGATTGACTACCTCGGTTTGACCATCCGTCTGAGGATGATAAGCACTACTAAAGCTTAGCTAATTGTTAACCATTCCCAATAAGCTACGCCAAAAGTGGCTGAAAAAACGGGTATCACGATCAGAGATAATAGAAGTCGGTAGTCCGTAAAGGCGATAAACGTCACGAATATAGAGTGGAGCCACACAAACAGCATCCGAAGTCTTCTTACATGGAATAAAATGGACCATTTTAGAAAAGCGATCAACTACCACAAAAATGGAATCGTTACCACGTTGTGTACGAGGAAGACCTAGGACAAAATCCATACTAACATCAGACCATGGTTGATTCGGAATGGGAAGTGGCATGTAAAGACTAACATTGGTCGCAGAGCCTTTAGCAAGTTGGCGAATACGCCAGCGAGCCACAAACCACCCCACCTCTTTGCACATAGATGGCCAAAAGTACGATCTGTCAAGGAGGTGTAACGTACGATCACGACCCACATGACCTTCATTATGAATCTCCTGAAGAAGGCGCAAACGCAAACTATAAGGTGGGATACACCATTGTAGTCCACGAAAAAGAAACCCTCCCTCTAATATAAACTCCGAGGAAACACCCTGTTGGAGTTGGAGCAAGATATGGGAAAAGAAAGGATCATCCTTGTAAATCTCTAAGAAGGAAACAAAACCCGACACACTAACTGTTAGGTCTCAATAAGATCTCAAACAATGGCTAATCAATCACAAATAAGTATTTAGACGTTAATTATTATTAATCGATTGATTACTCAGTTTCACGAATTATTATAGCGGAATTATAATAACGAAACAGTGAAAATAACACACAGTTATATTTCTTCTTCAAAAGGTGTAACGATTACAAAGATCAAGCTCACTATTTATACACAATAATAGTGAGCTTGATAAGTATGAATCTAAGAAAATCTTCTAAAAGGATAGAAGATTTTATCTAACTATCATACCTAAAATACTGGACTACGACTTTTCATGAGTCTGAGTAGTCAGCTTCAGTCACTCAGACTCAAGTCACTCAGACTCAGTCACTCAGACTTATGTCACTCAGACTAAGACTTTAATTAACAGATTTATTAACTTGGGTTAAATCATTGTTTTTCCCAACACTAACCCAAAATTCAATAAGAAGTGTGCTACGACGACTCAATGCATCTGCCACCCGATTAGAAATACCGGCCTTATGTTTGATAACAAAAGTAAACTGTTGAAGATAAGAAATCCAAGAAGCATGACGATGAGAAATCTTATCTTGTTGCCCCAGATGCTTAAGAGAATCGTGGTCAGTGTAAAGAACAAATTCTAGCTGAAATAAGTAGTGACGCCAATATTTAATTACTTGCATAGTAGCATAAAATTCAACATCATAAGTGCTAAAACGCAATTTAGCCCGAGAAAGTGTCTCACTGAAATAGGCCACGGGTCTACCTGACTGACTAAGAACTGCACCAATACCCAGTTTTGAGGCATCAAAATGAAGTTCAAAAGGAAGGGAAAAGCCATGGAGTACCATAATTGGGGCAGAAGTAAGACGGTGCATAATATCAACAAAAGCAGATTCGACATCGGAAATCCATAAAAACTTAGACCATTTCATTCAATCCGTAATAGGTGCCGTAATGCTACTAAAATGAGGGATAAAACGTCGGTAAAAGGAATCCAAACCATGGAAACTACGTACCTCAGTGTGATGGTAGAGGGAATAGGCCATTGTTCAATCGCTTGTACCTTAGAGGATCCACCTTGAGAATAGAACGCGAAATAATGTATCCCAAAAGTGGATTGTATCCGTCATAAAAACACACTTAGCGACAACCGCATAAAACTTATCACGTCGTAGAATAAGTAGCACCTCCCGTAAATTATCAAGGTGTTCGGCAGAATTCATGTTATAGACCAGAATGTCGTTGAAATAAACGACAACAAACTTGCCAATGAAAGGGCGTAGGATCTGATTCATCACACGCATGAAAGTACTCGGTGCATTAGATAAACCAAAGGGCATAACAAGCCATTCATATAATACTTCTCGTCTTTTAAATGTCGTTTTCCATTCATCCCCCATACGAATAAGGATCTGATGGTACCCACTTTTAAGATTTAACTTGCTGAAAACACGAGCTTTCCCCAGCTGGTCAAGTAAATCATCTAAGCGAGGAATCGGAAATCGATAATGGACTGTGATATTATTAATAGTCCTACTATCAACAGACATACGCCACGGCCCATCCTTTTTTGGAGTAAGAAGGGCAGGTACAGCACACGGGGTAAGACTCTCACGAACATGCCCTTTTGCAAGTAACTCTTCCACTTGTCGAAGAAATTCTTCGTGTTTTTTCGGACTCATGCGATAATGAGGTCGATTTGGCAAAGAAGCACCCGGAACCAAATCAATGTGGTGTTGAATGTCACGTAATGGGGGAAACTCTTGAGCAAGAGACTCGTGAAAAACATCCGCAAATTCTAGCAATAAAGGGTGGGCATCGCCCAAACTTGTAGGAGATTCCCTACTAGTATGCAATGAAGCAGACGGATATAAAAGTAGCATGAAAACCAGTCCGGATTCTTGCATAGCCAGTTGAAAAAGGGCACGAGCCAACAATGTAGATTGTGAGGGAAGTGTCGTAGGATAAACCACTTTATCGCCTGGATGAACCGTAGGTATCGACGAGGAAATATCTCGTGGTTTGGATGGAACTAATACAATTTTCTTCCCCTAAAAAAGAAAAGAGTAAGTATTAGCATGACCATCATGGTGAACGGTGTTATTAAACTGCCATGGACGACCCATTTACAGATGACACACATCCATAGGAACCACATCACAATAAGTATCGTCTTGATAAGTAGAACCTATAGAAAAATACACTAAAAGACTTTTAGAAACCACAATATCCGTACCTTGACTGAGCCATGATAGACGATAGGGTTTGGGATGTGCCTCAGTCGGAAGATTAAGTTTAGACACTGCAAGTTCATTGATCACATTTTCACAGCTGCCCGCATCGATAATAAAGGTACACACTTTTCCTTCAATGGAGCACGTCGAGTGGAAAGGTTGTGACACAACCACTCGTTATCAGGAGCTCGCGGAGTAAGAAATGCTCTACGTAACAATAAAAGAGGGCCAACATCCCCCGACAAATAAACCTCATCGATATCATTCAGATAGTCATCATAAATCGGGTGGGTAACCACCTCCTCTGTAGGGTCTTAGTCAAGATCCTGAGCCTCCGTAAATAACCCGCGGTTGGTAGGCCGAGGGTTCCTACATTCGGAATGGCGATGACCCGTTTCCCACACTTAAAACACCGTATACTAACATTGGGCGAGGAGGTTGGGTGCTTGGCAAAGGACACATAGGATCAGTGCATGTTGTGGGGTTGGTGGAAGTGGGTTGTTGTCGAAAACCCATGGTAGCCCGAAGATTGAGTTGTTTCTCCATTTGTGAGGCACGTTGATGTGCTTTGGAGACAGTGAGTGGGTCAAACATATTCAAAACATCCTGGAGTTGCAAACGAAGGCCACCAATGTATCGAGAAAGTAGTTGAATCGGTGTTTCATGAAGATCTAAACGTGCAAGACACTCATAAAAGGTTGTTGTGTAGTCATCAACAGTCTTGTTACCTTGTCAAAGGTTTTGGAAGCGTTGGTACAACTCCCTGTCAAATTCAAAAGGGTAAAATCGCATCCTTTGTGTGCTTCTTAAATCCCGACTAGTAATTTTCGCCTTACCGTTACGCTTACGAACTTGTTTCAATTGATGCCACCAAGCCTGCGCTCGTCCTTGCAGTCGGATTGCCACAAGGGGTACACACCGGTCATTTGGCACATTCTTAAACTCTAAAATTTCCTCAACTTGGGATAACCAATCAAGAAAGTCCTTAGGTTTAAAGGAACCATCAAAAGAAGGAATATCTACCTTGAAACTTCGTTCCCACTTGTCATTGTGACGTTCCAGAGCATGTGGGTGCTGATCACCAAATGGGTTATCTTCTGTAACAGTGACATCATCATGAAATATTTGGGTATCCGTCAATTCGTTCAAGCGTGCTGTCAATTCATCAACCTGATGCTGCAAGTCACCGTTCAAACGACGCAAAATAATTAATCCCTTGACGTGGAGGCATGATCGGATCGTTCGTCTCTGGATACCAACTGATGTAGCGAGAGCGGAAGACTAAAAAACAAGGTACCTGAATACTCCGTTGATTCTACCAAGAATACCCGAAATAAACAAAAACAATCACTATCCGTTGATTCTACAAAGAATATCGTATAGTGATGACAATCAAACAATTGATAAGTGTATCAAAAGGATTTGATTTAATTTATTTTCTTAACAAAATTCACCGTCCGTCAAAAGAGGCTTGCACCAACCTTAAAAGGAAACCTAAAACATAATACTGAAAAAACCCTTGAACTATTAAAAATAAACAAAATTATTCCTTCCAAACGACCAGTAACTGTGGCTCACTGGGCTACCACTGCGTCGCAGTCATGACTTTATTCCAAAAACAATCTTCACTGTCTTCCCACTGCGGCGCATCCCACTATGATTGCTTCGTAGTCATGACTTCAAATGAAGTAGTAGTCTCCGTGGTCCACCTGCGTCGCACTCCTCCTCTACCGCAGCGTAGTGGTTTGCCTTCCAAACGCTTCACGATTTCGTCTTCGATACGCACTGCATTAGTTCTATTATTTGTTCCAAGTTTTGTGTCGAGTAAATATTGAATGAACAATATGATCTGGGTAACTTCAAATGTCAAAATTCCATAAGGGGTTGTTTTGTTAATGATGAACAATATCTTTGAACGGATGTTTATAATTATTATATTATTATAATATAATATAGTAATAAAATATTTTATAATATATATCTTAATAATGCAAACCGTTCGATTCGGGTCAAAATGGTTTGATTCCCACAACAATATTCGAAAAGGAACATCATGCTTGATTTTCAAAATTATAGGCCAACCCGTCAATTTTAGTATTGGTTCAATTTTTTTGGTTGTTCGTTTCTAGTTCGATTTCTGCTCACTCTTATATAAAAATGTTTGTAAGTTGTAACATTTAATTTAATATATGATAGTTTAAATAACATTTTATTTAAAAACTTTGATACATTTATATAAAGGATCTTGCTATACTCTATTCTCATAACTCATTTTCAAAGTATCTATCTATTTTTTTCTTTTTTTGTAAGGCAGTAATTTAAAAATAAAAACAATCTTAATCTTAATATATAATAAAAGAGAGGCCTACAATGTCATTTGGCTAAGTAATATCCATTAGAGAAGTTTGTAATTTTAATTTCGACCATTAGATCATTTTGATGATGTCATCAACAATAATTTTTGTTTTAACCATCATATTTATACTAATAACGAAATAGAACTAATTAACCTTTCTACTTTAATTAACCTATCAATTATATTTTTAATTAATATCTGAAATATACAAAACATATTTTTCTCTTCATACGAAGAAAAAATATTGGTATAAAAAGAACATAAAATTATTCTATTGTTTTACGAGTGTTTTGCGTATAAACGAAAAACTTATCATATAAAAAAATCTTATGTTTTTTTCTTCTTCCTATTTACGCAATATGTTTAGTTTTTTATGTATTATAATTATTTTACTTTTAATAAAGTTTTTTGCGAATTACGCATTAAATATTTTTTTTAACTCCACATTTGCTAATCTATTCATTTTGTGTACATGACTAATAATTTTCTATTAACCTTTTTATATACGTTATTTTTTCTTTGTTGACATTATATTTTTTTTTAATATAATTGTTCGCGTATTACGCGGGACAAGAAACTAGTTTATGTAAAATACCAGGTGGCCAAACAAAGAGTATGAAAACTTCAAAAAGGCTCTCTAAAAAGGAAAGAAATTAAGAAGTTATATTTTAATGTCTACACACTTTATAAACAGCCAGTTATTTTCCGCGTATATACGAATAAATATATTGAATTTTTGTATATCATTTCTAATGTAGAACATAAGTTGTGATGTAAAATATTTTTTTTTTAGTTAGTACGTACGTATTTTCAGGTTCACTTTTTTCGTTTCGTTTATATGTACGTAGAGAACTCTATCGAAAATAATTTAATTATAACAAATAAAAAATAAAAGGAACATTGCTTATAAAGATAATCATTGTAAGAAAACATAAAATATACCATCAAAATATATGTTGTTTCGTTTATATACATGTTTATATTAAAAAAAAATGTATTAAACTGTGTTATTAAATATAATGCAGTTTCGTTTATAGTAATGTGGTTGATTTCAACTTCACATATAAATTTGTATTGGTATGGGGTAAAAAATAATTTTTTTTTTGTAAACTACGACTCATAAATAAAGTTATTGTTATTGTCTATGAAAAGATATAAAAAAGTATTGAACGTGGTATGTGAAACTGAAAAATATATTATACATCGTTCTTTTTGTAATAAATTTAAAATTTATATATCTTATTTTTTCCGCAGTTATATGTTTTTATTTAATTTTATTTTATTACAAAGAAAAACCTATTAAAAAGTATAAAAAACGAATTTAATGAATGTTTTTTTATCAAAAATAGTTTAATACATAAAATATATTCTAAATTTAAAATAGTTTTGTCAAACTAATGTTATTTAAATATATATTAAAGTTAAAAGGTTAGTATTGAATTTGTAATATAAGAGTTAAAATAAAATAGTTAATGATGATGTCATATGCCGTTATCATTTTGATCTAAGTGTTCAAAATTAAGCTGAAAATCCATCTAATAGTTTAGACTTCGTCATATAAATTTTAATCCATCTTTTTTAATCTGTATTATAGATAAATATTTGCTCATAAGAAAAAAATGACACCATTGACCCCATATAATATGATCCACTAAATAAAAATAAATAACTTTTTGAGCACGTTTTGAAGTAACCCATAATAGTAACTCGTAATGTTTTGAAAACATGTATAAGTTTGTAAACGTTTCGTAAACTGTAAATGAAGTAAATTTTCAAGTATAGTAGGTTTCCAAAATTAGAAGGTTTCTATAAATAGCACATATATTTATAGTAAGTTCCAAAAATAGAATCCGTTCACATTTTAGTAAGTATCGAAATTATCCGTTTTCTTAAAATAGTAATGTTGAGTTTTACTTTCCCCCTATTAGTTTAAAAACATATAAAGCAGTAGAAATAGGGGCAATGAACTCACCTCGTATAAATGGCAAAGACACGACTCTAGTAGTGTGAGTGTGTGTGTATAGGATAAGTCACAAGCTAGTCCCAACTAGGTATAGAGCTCCCCTAAATGAGTAAGTAACGAGTCGTAAGTAATAAAGTCATTAAGTTTAAGGTCGATACACAATGTATTCAAGTTGACCCGTTTTAGGAAGGTTAGGAAGGTTGTATGTTTACGGTTTAAGAATAAACTTAGAAATATCGACGAAAATTCAGTGAATACATACGTTCGTTAAAACTGTTGTAACTTTAGTTTTAGGTAGGAAATAAACGATGAATCTTATATCTACGGAAACTAGACTCACAGAGCTACGTCGAGGAATGCGGAATCAGTTCATTTGAGTTAATTAAGACAAAGATATGATCGAAACAAAACAGGTACACAATCTGTCCAAATCGTTAACTTTAATAGATTATTTTATAAAACGTTTATAAAATTATTAAACGAACACTTAAACATGATTGACCATTTTATATATATGTTTAAGTTCTAAAGCAATAATAATCCCTTTTACAATATAATTTAGTTTGCTAAGTGGTTATACAAGTTCACGATTTTTAATCCTAACATAAACGTTAAAACTCTGATTTGACCAACGTTCACTAATTTGCAGATTTAGAGAGTTTGACAAACAGTTAAACAAAGAGACTAATATTTCCAGCAAATAGACTCCGAGACCTACAAATTTGGTTTAGACTTTAGTTCCAAATTCGAAGTTTCCCATAAGTTATTAATTAATTAAATCATACTTAAACAGCAGCTAAAAATAAATACTCGGTTTCAAACACGTTTACAAAGTTCCGGTTTGTTTGAGAAACATTTAGACGACCCATCTTATATTCCCGAAAACTAGGTTTCAAGGGCTACAAGATATATTTGGAGGTGAGACTCTAATTCACCAGATATAGCACGAAGAACACAGACTATCAATACATTTCCGAATCTGTCCAAATTCAATACGTATATAATTAATGTTTCAAGTGAATTTGGAACACTTAACGAATACTCAAATGACCCCGATATGTAACTATCATATTTTAGACCAGTAGTGAAACATCCAACATATATTAATTCACATTCTCGTTTACTAAATTGTTACACAAACTCCAATTATGAATCCTAAGTAATATCGTTTTAGAAAATTCCAGTTTTGACCTATGTCCACTATTTTACAGATTCTAGGAGTTTGGAAAACAATTAGACGACGTATCTTATATATCTGAAAACTAGAAAGAAAGGGTTACAATTTACGTTTAGATTACAGAAGCCAATTCGAAAAAACCTGAGAGATATTAATCGATTAAGACAGCTCAACATAGCAGGAAATTTTACAAAACGAATTTGAAAACCCTAGAATCGTACATATGTCACATACCACCATGGAATTAGAATGTTACCTTGATGACTGAATATAGGAGACAACCAAATAATCGAAATGATCCACAAGGGCTGCAAGTGAATCGAGATGGAGGCTGGATAATAGCCGGCTGAATAAAAGATTATAACCGGGTTAATGAATGAGATACATGCTGGTTCGAAATAGGGTTATACCAAGGAATTAAAAGAAACCAATTACCTAGATTTGTTGTTGAAGATGATGAACGAAAAGATGAAGCTTCAAGGTCGATCAAGGCTACAAGAGGGGGGGAATGGTCGACTAAGAAATATGGAATGGCTGGTTGTTTTTCTTTAGGCCGATTATGGGTTTCAAGGGTGGTGGGTTGGGCTTATTTGATGGTTACTTGGATTATTTGGTAATGCTTAATGGGTTAAATGAAGATCCAATGTATTTGGGCTTATGATGCGGTTTAACACGAATACGGGCTAGACTAGATTTCAATAATTTTTTACTACGAATAATAACACGAAACAAAATAAGAAATGTGACGCGAGATTGATAGAAACATCTAAATATAGAAAGTTCACATACTCGCTAATTATAGTTAATTGTGACTACGCAACTCGTTTAAACGCACAAGTAGTAGACGACATTCTGAAATGCATTATACGGAAACGCGATAGAAGGAATCTTTGAATAGTTACCTTACGTATAGTTATCGAACTCGAATACGAATGTCATTTGTAACGATCAATAAATGTAGTAAAGTGAATAAGTATCTAAAGTACAAAATTAGCCGATAAGTTATCTAGGAGCTCTTCTAGTGGGTTCTACCTACTTGTGCACTTAAACTAATACGAAATCAACACATACAGAGGTATACACATATATCAAAGTAATATCTCATATAAGTACAATGGTAATCACAAGATATGTAAAGTTTTAAATTTTCAGTGAATTCCGGTAATGATCAACATGCATATTAGCTAACTAAGGACGGAGAGAGTGACGGTTGTCACATATAGTAAGTTTTAGAATGTAGTAAATATCCGAACGTTAAAAGTTTCCATAAGTAGAAATAACTATTTATGGTAAGTTTCGAAAGTAGAAAGTTTCCATTTTTAGTAAGTATAATAAAAGTGAATCCGTTTTCTAAAAATAGTACGGTTGAGTTTTACTTTCCCCCGATTAGTTTAAAACATGAAAAACAGCAGAAATAGGGGCAATGAACTCACCTTATCAAGCAAGCAAAGATAGCAGAAGTGTGTGTATATGAAGTAGTATGTAGGTCACAAATAAGTCCTCATTGTACCTAGAGCTCCCCTAGATAAATGTAGTAACATACGTAAGTAAGAGATTAAACGGATTTAGACTTTAGATATATCCATACAATTTTTAGCGAACACATGCGTTCGTTCAAACTGAGATATGTAAAGTTCTAGGAAGAATTAGTGGACGAAAGAGATATATTTGAAAACTAGACACAAAGGGCTACATTTTGGACTAAGAGTTTGATACAAAGAGTTTTTTCTGTAAAAATATATGACCAAAACAAAACTGACCAAACAATCTGTCCAAAGTATGATTTTGTATAAGTTCAGTTTTTAACACGTTTTAAAGTCGTATAATTTATGTGTAAACAAGATAAACATATTTAAAATATTTTAGACCTGTTATAACTAGTAATAAACAATTTAAATAATGTTTAATAGTGTCTAAGTGGTTACAAAAGTTCGATTATTAACCTAGTAAATATCGTAAAAACTCAGATCTGACCAACGTTTACTAAAGTGCAGTTTCTGGAGTTATTAAAACGAATTAGAGGACGAGGTTTATATTTTCAAAAAGTACATTCCGAGAAATACAACGAGGAATTAAGATTCATCTAAGAAAACATCTGTTATGACCAAGATATGATCAGAGAAACTCGGTACTTAATGTACCGAGTTTGTAAAACATTTTTAAATATCAAACGACCACGTAAAATTACCAACACCTCTAGATCATGAATTTGACATATAAAAAAGGACTCCATGTTTAAAAATCTCCATTTATACGCTTTTAAAACACAGAACAAGTTAGCCCATAATCGGATATAAAAACTCAGCTCAACACCAAGATTGACCCATATTTACTAAAACCAAGTTCTAGGGAGTTTGGCAATGAATTTGAGTGTTACGTTTTTGAAAACTAGATTCCAAGACCTATATTTTTCGATAAGGTCACAGATCCTAGTTCAATACCAATTAAGGAGTTAGACACTGAAGTAGACAGACTACAATAGAATTTCATAAACTTTCCAAAATGAGACTTATATAGTTAAAGTTTAAAGCTAGATTGAAACACATTAAGAATACCCAAAAGATCACGACATTTAGCCATCATGTTTTAGACTAGAGATAAAATATCCAAATCATATTCATTTATTTTCCCGTTTACTAAATTGTTACCCAATTTCCAATTACGAACACTTAAGAAATTGTTTCAACAATTCAGATTTGACCCACGTTCACCATTTTATAGATTATGAGAGTTTGAAAAATAATTAGACGACATATCTTATATTTTTGAAAACTAGATGAAACGATCTACGATTTATGCTTGGACCACAGATTCTAAATCGATACGACCCGGAGTTATTAATCGAACAAGAAAGATTATCATACCAGAATTTAATCAATCGAATTAGGGTTTTGGATTATAAACTCATAAGAAAGAAAGTAACATACCTCAATCAAATTGATGATTACGAATATGAAATGAATTCAGTGAGGAAGAGGGATTTCTTGATGGTGGTGTGGAGAGGCTGCAAGGGAAACGAAATGGGGCTGCTAGGGTTTGTGAAGGTGTGACGGTTTAGAGAGAGACAAGATTTAGGGTTTGTATTAGTTTAGAAATGAAATAAATTAAGTTAGATATGATAGGTTAGACTTAGATTAGGATGTGGATAAGACTAGCAAGGCATGGCTAGGACCAATGTTTAGAGGGCTAGACTCGGATGTAGCAGCAATGGTTTACCCCACACAACCTGAACTCAATCCATACGAGCATATTTTTTCACCTGCAGTCGAGCTGCGGCGCAGTGGGACACACATCTTCCAAAATTTGCTTTTACGAACCTTACGAGCAACGAACGACACCCAAAGCTCTATACGCAAAAATAAACAATAATCGTGACCAATGTATAAATACATTATGTACAAGAATAGAACACAGACACTCAAATAGCTTTAATAGCGATCACGTAACAAAGTGAGAGTAATATAGAATGCAAAAATAAACGATAAGTCATCTAGGATCTCGTCTAGTGGAACTAAATATTGCTGCACCAAACTAATACGATAACATCACATATAGGATATACACACATGTTATAGTATTAAATCATACATCAATAAGTATAAAGAACTTTTAAATCCCCCAACAACAATAATAAGCAAGTTTTAAATTTTCAGTAATTTACGGTAATGAAATACAGACATACTAGACTAACTAAGGACGGAGAGAGTGAGGGTTGTCACAGTATCCCCCACTAAAGACCCCCCTCACCAAATTCTACTTTCTACTACATCTCAAATCAAACAAACAATCTCTCTCTATCCAACATCATCAACAATTCATTCCTACTTAATTTGACGAACTTGACTTCAGTGTCGGATTGAGCCGAAATTCGGTTGTGGTTACTCAAAACGGGTCAACGATCAAAACTTATTGCTTTGCCGTGACCCCGAGTATTTTCGGGATTTTGGGATCGCTTAAATTTACTTCATGTAAACCACCCAAATTCATCATCCGAATTAACCTCAATTTCAACTTAAGGAACACAAAAACTCAACAATATCATCACTAACAGTACCAATACTCCATCACATTGAAATACCAACTCAATTATCTCATCATTCACATGTCAAAACCTTATTGAGTTGAACTTTTAGTCATCATAAATCTATATAAGTAAGCTAATTACCAAATCATTTTGCTTTGAAGAAACATGTTTTTGAAAACATTTTGTTCTTCAACACTTTGATGAACTTGTAATCTTCACTAATTCCTCATCATTAGAACACTTTGATCATCTGAATTACCTCCATCCGACTTAAAAAAACTTTATGACTAAAGTGAATTTACTTAGACAAAACACTAATCTGAACTTGGATTAGGCATGCAGACTTGAATTTTGAATTGATTCTCAGCTTCGTGTTCATCATTTTCAACCCTCTATTTCATCAATCACAGTTGTCAATCATCCACCACCCTTTACCAATTTCTTTCATAGATTATTTGACCTTAACTAGCTTGAATGACAAATCACTAATCTAAGCTTGTATTAGCATGCATATTTAAATTTCTGAGTAGATCCTTCGCTTCATGATCATCATATTCAATCTATATTCATCAATCATAATCTTCATTTAGTTGGGATAAAATGATTCATCCTTCGAATCAATTCATATTTGAACATCAACTTCTTCAATTTACGCTATGATATGCTCAAAATCACAGCATAAACACCAAACACCTTCAAACTTCATAAATGATAACTCGTGGCATTAGCTTCATACTCGATCACCCTCCAATTGATTATCATAACAGCAATTCCACCAAAAACTAACTAATCTTCACAAGTTCTTCAATAACTTACCTCAATCAATTCGAAGTTTTCGCATCAACAAAACACTGATTACTTGACTCAACTTCACTTGAATTGAGTCAAATTGATGAACCGGAAATCAATTGAATCTAATCAAAATGATTGAAAATGACAACAGATGTAAAGATATTCATTGATAGTGTGATTTTGGCGGGAAAAGCCGTTACAAAATGTTTTACACAGATAAGCTCTGGTCCAAACACAAATGACTCTCACCACACATCATTCTATTTATAGATATCATTACATACAAATTACACTAAAAACAACTAAGTTTTCATCTTAATTTTAACTCTGGAGTTGTTCACTTTAACCTTGGAAGTAGAGTCTTCATCATCGGAGTTATAATCTTTAATGGTTGACTGTTTTGACTAACTTAATCTTCAGTTTAAATTTAACTCTGGTTGAATTTCAGTTAACTATGGTGAAATAACTTGTTCACCGAGTTAAAATCTTCACTAAAGACTTTCTAAGTTTTAAGTCAGGTGATGAACTTAGTCCACCCCGAACCTATTCAGCTTTGTCAAAAACATACACTTTGAAGATTTTAGAGCTCCTCATCCATAAATTTAAATACCCAACAGAATTTACGGAGGGTCCTAGATTGATGGCGGGGAGAAGTTAGAGCCATAGATGAATTCAAGGTTAATGAATTACCAGAATTTCTGTGTGGAGCGGACCCGAGAAGAGTATTTGGAATGGGGGGAAAAATCGATCGAAAGTTCGATTTTAAAGAATTGGAGTGATGAAAAGAGATACAATTATGTTATTCTTTGATTGGGAATGAGTGCTTCCTTGTGGTATGAAGGCGTGAAGAACAGGAGAATCCGTGTCGGTAATGAAAATATTGCCTCGTGGGAATCATTGAAACGGAACTTCGTAAATGGTTTGTTCCGACTTCACATCGTATTTCTATCTATCACAAAATTGTTGATTTTAAAAAGGAAACTAGGCATTGGGAATATATAGATGGGTTTGAAACTTGTCTTTGATGGGGTATGTATAAGAGGTAGAGGAACAAAAGATGGCACGATTTGTACGAGGGTTGAATACAATATAG
>CAJVGC010000001.1:43668023-43718635 GCA_910822075.1 Senecio squalidus
CGACCATTAGATCATTTTGATGATGTCATCAACAATAATTTTTTGTTTTTAAACCATCATATTTATACTAATAACGAAATAGAACTAATTAACCTTTCTACTTTAATTAACCTATCAATTATATTTTTAATTAATATCTGAAATATACAAAACATATTTTTCCTCTTCATACGAAGAAAAATTATGGTATAAAAGAACATAAAATTATTCTATTGTGTTTACGAGTGTTTTGCGTATAAACGAAAACTTATCATATAAAAAAATCTTATGTTTTTTTTCTTCTTCCTATTTACGCAATATGTTTAGTTTTTTTATGTATTTATAATTATTTTACTTTTAATAAAGTTTTTTGCGAATTACGCATTAAATATTTTTTTTAACCTCCACAGTTTGCTAATCTATTCATTTTGTGTACAGACTAATAATTTTCTATTAACCTTTTTATATTTTTTTCTTTGTTGACATTATATTTTTTTTTAATATAATTGTTCGCGTATTACGCGGGACAAGAAACTAGTTTATGTAAAATACCAGGTGGCCAAACAAAGAGTATGAAAACTTCAAAAAGGCTCTCTAAAAGGAAAGAAATTAAGAAGTTATATTTTAATGTCTACACACTTTATAAACAGCCAGTTATTTTCCGCGTATATACGAATAAATATATTGAATTTTTGTATATCATTTCTAATGTAGAACATAAGTTGTGATGTAAAATATTTTTTTTTTAGTTAGTACGTACGTATTTTCAGGTTCACTTTTTTCGTTTCGTTTTATATGTACGTAGAGAACTCTATCGAAAATAATTTAATTATAACAAATAAAAAATAAAAGGAACATTGCTTATAAAGATAATCATTGTAAGAAAACATAAAATATACCATCAAAATATATGTTGTTTCGTTTATATACATGTTTATATTAAAAAAAATGTATTAAACTGTGTTATTAAATATAATGCAGTTTCGTTTATAGTAATGTGGTTGATTTCAACTTCACATATAAATTTGTATTGGTATGGGGTAAAAAATAATTTTTTTTTTGTAAACTACGACTCATAAATAAAGTTATTGTTATTGTCTATGAAAGATCTAAAAAAGTATTGAACGTGGTATGTGAAACTGAAAAATATATTATACATCGTTCTTTTTGTAATAAATTTAAAATTTATATATCTTATTTTTCCGCAGTTATATGTTTTTATTTAATTTTATTTTATTACAAAGAAAAACCTATTAAAAAGTATAAAAAACGAATTTAATGAATGTTTTTTTATCAAAAATAGTTTAATACATAAAATATATTCTAAATTTAAAATAGTTTTGTCAAACTAATGTTATTTAAATATATATTAAAGTTAAAAGGTTAGTATTGAATTTGTAATATAGAGTTAAAATAAAATAGTTAATGATGATGTCATATGCCGTTATCATTTTGATCTAAGTGTTCAAAATTAAGCTGAAAATCCATCTAATAGTTTAGACTTCGTCATATAAATTTTAATCCATCTTTTTTAATCTGTATTATAGATAAATATTTGCTCATAAGAAAAAAATGACACCATTGACCCCATATAATATGATCCACTAAATAAAAATAAATAACTTTTTGAGCACGTTTTGAAGTACCCATAATAGTAACTCGTAATGTTTTGAAAACATGTATAAGTTTGTAAACGTTTCGTAAACTGTAAATGAAGTAAATTTTCAAGTATAGTAGGTTTCCAAAATTAGAAGGTTTCTATAAATAGCACATATATTTATAGTAAGTTCCAAAAATAGAATCCGTTCACATTTTAGTAAGTATCGAAATTATCCGTTTTCTTAAAATAGTAATGTTGAGTTTTACTTTCCCCCTATTAGTTTAAAAACATATAAAGCAGTAGAAATAGGGGCAATGAACTCACCTCGTATAAATGGCAAAGACACGACTCTAGTAGTGTGAGTGTGTGTGTATAGGATAAGTCACAAGCTAGTCCCAACTAGGTATAGAGCTCCCCTAAATGAGTAAGTAACGAGTCGTAAGTAATAAAGTCATTAAGTTTAAGGTCGATACACAATGTATTCAAGTTGACCCGTTTTAGGAAGGTTAGGAAGGTTGTATGTTTACAGTTTAAGAATAAACTTAGAAATATCGACGAAAATTCAGTGAATACATACGTTCGTTAAAACTGTTGTTACTTTAGTTTTAGGATGAAATAAACGATGAATCTTATATCTACGGAAACTAGACTCACAGAGCTACGTCGAGGAATGCGGAATCAGTTCATTTGAGTTAATTAAGACAAAGATATGATCGAAACAAAACAGGTACACAATCTGTCCAAAATCGTTAACTTTAATAGATTATTTTATAAAACGTTTATAAAATTATTAAACGAACACTTAAACATGATTGACCATTTTATATATATGTTTAAGTTCTAAAGCAATAATAATCCCTTTTACAATATAATTTAGTTTGCTAAGTGGTTATACAAGTTCACGATTTTTAATCCTAACATAAACGTTAAAACTCTGATTTGACCAACGTTCACTAATTTGCAGATTTAGAGAGTTTGACAAACAGTTAAACAAAGAGACTAATATTTCCAGCAAATAGACTCCGAGACCTACAAATTTGGTTTAGACTTTAGTTCCAAATTCGAAGTTTCCCATAAGTTATTAATTAATTAAATCATACTTAAACAGCAGCTAAAAATAAATACTCGGTTTCAAACACGTTTACAAAGTTCCGGTTTGTTTGAGAAACATTTAGACGACCCATCTTATATTCCCGAAAACTAGGTTTCAAGGGCTACAAGATATATTTGGAGGTGAGACTCTAATTCACCAGATATAGCACGAAGAACACATACTATCAATACATTTTCGAATCTGTCCAAATTCAATACGTATATAATTAATGTTTAAAGTGAATTTGGAACACTTAACGAATACTCAAATTACCCCGATATGTAACTATCATATTTTAGACCAGTAATGTAACATCCAATATATAATAATTCACATTCTCATTTACTAAATTGTTACACAAATTCCAATTATGAATCATAAGTAATATCGTTTTGGCAAATTCCAGTTTTGACCTATGTCCGCTATTTTACAGATTCTGGGAGTTTGGAAAACAATTAGACGACGTATCTTCTATATCTGAAAACTAGAAAGAAAGGGCTACAATTTACGTTTAGATTAAAGAAGCCAATTCGAAAAGACCTGAGAGATATTAATCGTTTAAGACAGCTCAACATAATAGCAAATTTTACAAAACGAATTGAAAACCCTAGAATCGCACATATGTCACATACCACCGTGGAATTAGAATGTTACCTTGATGAGTAAATATAGGAGACAACCAAACAATCGAAATGATCCACAAGAGCTGCAAGTGAATCGAGACGGAGGCTGGATAATAGCCGGCTGAATAAAAGATTATAACCGGGTTAATGAATGAGATACATGCTGGTTCGAAATAGGGTTATACCAAGGAATTAAAAGAAACCAATTACCTAGATTTGTTGTTGAAGATGATGAACGAAAAGATGAAGCTTCAAGGTCGATCAAGGCTACAAGAGGGGGGGAATGGTCGACTAAAAAAAATGGAACGGCTGGATTGATTTTCTTTAGGCCGATTATGGGTTTCAAGGGTGGTGGGTTGGGCTTATTTGATGGTTACTTGGATTATTTGGTAATGCTTAATGGGTTAAATAAAGATCCAATGTATTTGGGCTTATGATGCGGTTTAACACGAATACGGCTAGACCAGATTTCAATAATTTTTTACTACGAATAATAATACGAAACAAAATAAGAAATATGACGCGAGATTGATGGAAAGATCTAAATATAGAAAGTTCACATGCTCGCTAATTATAGCTAATTGTGACTACGCAACTCGTTTAAATGCGCCAGTAGTAGACGACATTCTGAAGAGCATTATACGGAAACGCGATACAAGGAATCTTTGAATAGTTACCTTACGTATAGTTATCGAACCCAAATACGAATGTCATTTGTAACGATCAATAAATGTAGTAAAGTGAATAAGTATCTAAAGTACGAAATTAGCTGATAAGTTATCTAGGAGCTCTTCTAGTTGGTTCTACCTAAATGTGCACGTAAACTAATACGAAATCAACACATACTGAGGTATACACATATATCAAAAGTAATATCTCATATAAGTACAATGGTAATCAACAAGATATGTAAAGTTTTAAATTTTCAGTGAATTCCGGTAATGATCAACAGACATATTAGCTAACTAAGGACGGAGAGAGTGACGGTTGTCACATATAGTAACTTTTAGAATGTAGTAAATATCCGAACGTTAAAAGTTTCCAAAAGTAGAAATATCTATTTATGGTAAGTTTCGAAAGTAGAAAGTTTCCATTTTTAGTAAGTATAATAATAGTGAATCCGTTTTCTCAAAATAGTACGGTTGAGTTTTACTTTCCCCCCGATTAGTTTAAAACATGAAAAAAGTAGAAATAGGGGCAATGAACTCACCTTATCAAGCAAGCAAAGATAGCAGAAGTGTGTGTATATGAAGTAGTATGTAGGTCACAAATAAGTCCTCATTGTACCTAGAGCTCCCCTAGATAAATGTAGTAACATACGTAAGTAAGAGATTAAACGGATTTAGACTTTAGATATATCCATACAATTTTTAGCGAACACATGCGTTCGTTCAAACTGAGATATGTAAAGTTCTAGGAAGAATTAGTGGACGAAAGAGATATATTTGAAAACTAGACACAAAGGGCTACATTTTGGACTAAGAGTTTGATACAAAAGAGTTTTTTCTGTAAAATATATGACCAAAACAAAACTGACCAAACAATCTGTCCAAAGTATGATTTTGTATAAGTTCAGTTTTTAACACGTTTTAAAGTCGTATAATTTATGTGTAAACAAGATAAACATATTTAAAATATTTTAGACCTGTTATAAACTAGTAATAAACAATTTAAATAATGTTTAATAGTGTCTAAGTGGTTACAAAAGTTCGATTATTAAACCTAGTAAATATCGTTTAAAAACTCAGATCTGACCAACGTTTACTAAAGTGCAGTTTCTGGAGTTATAAAACGAATTAGAGGACGAGGTTTATATTTTCAAAAAGTACATTCCGAGAAATACAACGAGGAATTAAGATTCATCTAAGAAACATCTGTTATGACCAAGATATGATCAGAGAAACTCGGTACTTAATGTACCCGAGTTTGTAAAAACATTTTTAAATATCAAACGACCACGTAAAATTACCAACACCTCTAGATCATGAATTTGACATATAAAAAAGGACTCCATGTTTAAAAATATCCATTTATACGCTTTTAAAACACACAACAAGTTAGCCCATAATCGGATATAAAAACTCAGCTCAACACCAAGATTGACCCATATTTACTAAAAACCAGTTCTAGGGAGTTTGGCAATGAATTTGAGTGTTACGTTTTTGAAAACTAGATTCCAAGACCTATATTTTTCGATAAGGTCACAGATCCTAGTTCAATACCAATAAGGAGTTAGACACTGAAGTAGACAGACTACAATAGAATTTCATAAACTTTCCAAAATGAGACTTATATAGTTAAAGTTTAAAGCTAGATTGAAACACATTAAGAATACCCAAAAGATCACGACATTTAGCCATCATGTTTTAGACTAGAGATAAAATATCCAAATCATATTCATTTATTTTCCCGTTTACTAAATTGTTACCCAATTTCCAATTACGAACACTTAAGAAATTGTTTCAACAATTCAGATTTGACCCACGTTCACCATTTTATAGATTATGAGAGTTTGAAAAATAATTAGACGACATATCTTATATTTTTGAAAACTAGATGAAACGATCTACGATTTATGCTTGGACCACAGATTCTAAATCGATACGACCCGGGAGTTATTAATCGAACAAGAAAGATTATCATACCAGAATTTAATCAATCGAATTAGGGTTTTGGATTATAAACTCATAAGAAAGAAAGTAACATACCTCAATCAAATTGATGATTACGAATATGAATTCAGTGAGGAAGAGGGATTTCTTGATGGTGGTGTGGAGAGGCTGCAAGGGAAAACGAAATGGGGCTGCTAGGGTTTGTGAAGGTGTGACGGTTTAGAGAGAGACAAGATTTAGGGTTTGTATTAGTTTAGAAATGAAATAAATTAAGTTAGATATGATAGGTTAGACTTAGATTAGGATGTGGATAAGACTAGCAAGGCATGGCTAGGACCAATGTTTAGAGGGCTAGACTCGGATGTAGCAGCAATGGTTTAACCCACACGACCTGAACTCAATCGAAACGAGCAAATTTTTGCACCTGCAGTCGAGCTGCGCCACAGTGAGACACACATCTTCCAAAATTTTCTTTTACGAACCTTACGAGCAACGAACGACACCCAAAAGCTCTATACGCAAAATAAACAATAATCGTGACCAATGTATAAATACATTATGTACAAGAATAGAACACAGACACTCAAATAGCTTTAATAGCGATCACGTAACAAAGTGAGAAGGTAATATAGAATGCAAAAATAAACGATAAGTCATCTAGGATCTCGTCTAGTGGAACTAAATATTGTGCACCAAACTAATACGATAACATCACATATAGGATATACACACATGTTATAGTATTAATCATACATCAATAAAGTATAAAGAACTTTTAAATCCCCCAACAACAATAATAAGCAAGTTTTAAATTTTCAGTAATTTACGGTAATGAAATACAGACATACTAGACTAACTAAGGACGGAGAGAGTGAGGGTTGTCACAGTATCCCCCACTAAAGACCCCCTCACCAAATTCTACTTTCTACTACATCTCAAAATCAAACAAACAATCTCTCTCTATCCAACATCATCAACAATTCATTCCTACTTAATTTTGACGAACTTGACTTCAGTGTCGGATTGAGCCGAAATTCGTGTGGTTACTCAAAAACGGGTCAACGATCAAAACTTATTGCTTTGCCGTGACCCCGAGTATTTTTCGGGATTTTGGGATCGCTTAGGGCTCGAAAATGCCAATTTACTTCATGTAAACCACCAAATTCATCATCCGAATTAACCTCAATTTCAACTTATGAACACAAAACTCAACAATATCATCACTAACAGTACCAATACTCCATCAATAGAAATACCAACTCAATTATCTCATCATTCACATGTCAAACCTTCATCTGAGTTGAACTTTTAGTTCATCATAAATCTATATAAGTAAGCTAATTACCAAATCATTTTGCTTTGAAGAAACATGTTTTTGAAAACATTTTGTTCTTCAACACTTGATGAACTTGTAATCTTCACTAATTCATCATCATTAGAACACTTTGATCATCTGAATTACATCATCCGACTTAAAAACTTTATTGACTAAAAGTGAATTTACTTAGACAAAACACTAATCTGAACTTGGATTAGCATGCAGACTTGAATTTTGAATTGATTCTCAGCTTCGTGTTCATCATTTTCAACCTCTATTTCATCAATCACAGTTTCAATCATCCACACCTTCAATTAACTACAATTTCTTCATAGATTATTTGACTTAACTAGCTTGAATTGACAAATCACTAATCTAAGCTTGTATTAGCATGCATATTTAAATTTCTGAGTAGATCCTTCGCTTCATGATCATCATATTCAATCTACTATTCATCAATCATAATTTCAATTTAGTTGGGATAAAATGCTTCATCATTCGAATCAATTCATATTTGAACATCAATTCTTCAATTTCAGCTATGATATGCTCAAAATCACAGCATAAACACCAAACACCTTCAAACTTCATAAATTGATAACTCGTGGATTAGCTTCATACTCCGATCACCTCCAATTGATTATCATAACAGCCATTCCACCAAAAACTAACTAATCTTCACAAGTTCTTCAATAACTTACCTCAATTCAATTCGAAGTTTTTCGATTCAACAAAACACTGATAATTTGACTAAATTCACTTGAATTGAGTCAAATTGATGAACCGGAATCAATTGAATCTAATCAAAATGATTGAATTGAGGATTTGATGAATGACAACAGAATGTAAAGATATCATTGATAGTGTGATTTTGGCGGGAAAAGCCGTTACAAAATGTTTACACAGATAAGCTCTGGTCCAAAACACAAATGACTCTCACCACACATCATTCTATTTATAGATATCATTACATACAAATTACACTAAAAACAACTAAGTTTTCATCTTAATTTTAACTCTGGAGTTGTTCACTTTAACTTGGAAGTAGAGTCTTCATCATCGGAGTTATAATCTTTAATGTTGACTTGTTTTGACTAACTTAATCTTCAGTTTAAATTTAACTCTGGTGAATTTCAGTTAACTATGGTGAAATAACTTGTTCACCCGAGTTAAAATCTTCACTAAAGACTTTCTAAGTTTTAAGTCAGGTGATGAACTTAGTCCACCCGACCTATTCACTTTGTCAAAAACATACACTTTGAAGATTTTAGAGCTTCATCCATAAATTTAAATACCCAACAGAATTTACCGGAGGGTCCTAGATTGTCATGGCGGGGAGAAGTTAGAGCCATAGATGAATTCAAGGTTAATGAATTACCAGAATTTCTGTGTGGAGCGGACCGAGAAGAGTATTTGGAATGGGGGAAAAAATCGATCGAAAGTTCGATTTTAAAGAATTGGAGGATGAAAAGAGATACAATTATGTTATTCTTTGATTGGGAATGAGTGCTTCCTTGTGGTATGAAGGCGTGAAGAACAGGAGAATCCGTGTCGGTAATGAAAATATTGCCTCGTGGGAATCATTGAAACGGAAACTTCGTAAATGGTTTGTTCCGACTTCACATCGTATTTCTATCTATCACAAAATTGTTGATTTTAAACAAGGGAAACTAGGCATTGGGGAATATATAGATGGGTTTGAAAACTTGTCTTTGATGGGGTATGTATAAGAGGTAGAGGAACAAAAGATGGCACGATTTGTACGAGGGTTGAATTACAATATAGCCAATGTCGTTGAATTGTACCCATCTGCAGATTCTGATACTTTTTGTGGGCTATGTTTGAAATTGGAAGAGCAAGGAAAGTCGAAATTTGGGGCTAGTTCGAATTTGGATTATGCTAGAACCAAACAGGGGTTGAAATTCGATTTTGATGTTGTGACTACCGACCGGGTGGGTAATACGGGTGGCTCTTCTAGTGCCCCATTTAGAGATTGTTCTCCATTTGTTCCTAAAGTGTCTAGTGCACTGAGGGAAAACAACTTATTCACGACTAGATGCTTCAAATGTCAAGGTTTTGGACATTTTCAAAATGCATGTCCAAACAAGAGGGTTGTTACTTTGAGGGAAGCGGTGGAGTATAAGGATGAGTTGTTTGAGGAACATAGTACGTGGAAAGAGGCGGTTGCGTTTGATGAAGACGAGGAAGAAGAGGAAAGTTATGTGGCTCCCAATGTGGAAACGACTTTGGTTCTTAGAACTTTAAAAACTCAAGTTGCTTCTACCTATTCGGATCAACAAGATGAACTATTTCACACCAAATGTCAAGTCAAGGACAAATGGTGTAGTTTGATTATTGATGGGGGTAGTTGTACTAATGTGGCTTCTAGTGAAATGGTGGCCAAGCTTGGATTAGCTACAATGGCTCATCCTTGACCTTATGCACTTCATTGGCTCGATGATGGGAGTAAAATCAAGGTATCAAAATAGGGTCGTGTTGGTTTGACTTTGGGTTCTTATATTGATGAGGTTTTGTGTGATGTCATCCCAATAGATGCTTGTCAGATTTTATTGGGGTGTCCTTGGGAATTTGATAAGGATGTCTTGCATAGCGGAAGAAATAATGAGTATGAATGGAGGAATGGAGGTAAGAAAATCGTTTTGAAGTCCATGTATTCTCAAGAGGTGCGTTCTATGAGTACTAAATCAAAGAAAAAGCCAACTCTCAATATGTTGGCTAGTGAAAGAAATGTGGAGCATGTGATTGAGAGGGGGAGATGACATTTTTGTTGGTTGCTAAGGAAAATTCAGAAACATGTTGGGTTGAAAATATAACGGGTCGGATGGCGAAAGCGGGTTGGATTGAAACCAATATTGAGGCGATCAAGAATTGGCCTAACCTTTCCACTATTACCGAGGCCTTTGATTTGGTTAGGGGTCGTTTGTGTGCTGCAACTATCTGGGCATTACCGGATTTTTCACAACTGTTTGAGGTTGAATGTGATGCGAGTAACGTGGGTATTGGGGCGGTTTTGATTCAAGGCAAACAACCAATTGAGGTTTAAGCACCTTAAAATTATATATCATATATGATTTGTTTAAACACCTTAAAATTATCATAAATCTTCATTGAGAGTTGGATAAGCAAATTATCAATATCATAAAGATTCATGTAACATGTCCAATAAGATTTTCCACATTATATCTTTAGGGTTGGGATCATTTAAAACAACTATAAATTTGAGACCAAATAAACCAATCACAATCCTTTATTTTAAAAATCTACTTTGATTTATTTTTGTTGAAAAGTTAATTATCTTAAAAACCGTAAATGGATTAGACAAACAAATTACACCATTAAAACGAGCATTATTTTCTCTTTCCATAGAGCACTCACTTGATATGTTCTTGACAAAAAAAAATTCCGGGTTTTGGAAAATTTAAATTATAAAATCACAGTTTTATCACATGTGATATTAGTAGTTTAACTTATGATTTTTGTGTTTTTCTTTTTTATTCTAGTTAAATATACATCATATAATATATTTAGGTTTTGAAATTCACATTTAGTATTCATATCACATTTGATTTTACCTTACGAATATCAACATTTGACCAAAAACGAAGAAAAAAAAAAGTCGTCAAAATTCGATTTTTTTTCCCGATCTATATAGATGATAACTGATATAATATTTTTGTGTTTAAAATTTCACATTTAAAGTTAAAATTGTGTGTGTTATTTGCTTATTGTTTTAAAGCTCTACGTATATTATAATATCATATATGATTTACGTTAATATCACATGTGATTTTAGTATTATCACATGTGATTTCGTTGAATTTTTTATAGGTTTAATTTAATTATACATATAACGATTTCAGATCTTTAAATCCAAATTGTATGTTAATATCACATGTGATATAATCTTATTAGTTTAAACATTTGTCCAAAAACAAAAAATAAAAGTTGTCAAAATTTGAATTTTTTTTCTGGGTTAAGATAAATCATACATTATATAACATTTTTTGTTTTTGAAGTTTACTCATTTATGTTAAAATCACATATGATATTAACGTTACAATTTCAATATCTTCTAGAAAATCGAAAAAATAAAAGTCGTCGAAAATCTATATGACAACTGCTCTAATTAAAGAGGAGAACACGAGGGTAGCAACGGTGTAATTTTTTTTGTGTAACGATTAACGATTTATGAGATAAATTAATTTAGAAAAAAATAATTTAAAAGTAGGTTTTGATTTAATTTTAGTGATCGGATTAAAAATAAATAAGTTGTGTAGATTGAGGTTTTTGGTATTTAAAAAATTATTGGCCTTCTTTATCTTTTTTCTATATCTTTATTGAAACTAAATTTTAAAGAATTAAATTATTATTTATTTTCTAAATTATAACTCAAATCAGAATCAAATTTTAAATTGGATAAAGTAAATTATCAAACCGAACTTTGCTCACAGAAATTAATTGTTTTGTTCGATCAATCATTTATTCAACTTTAATAAACAAAAATATATCCATTCCACGATTCGACAACCATGCATTAAGAAAAATTGGGCCTTATCAATCATTTTCAACCATGATGATGCAACTTCAGTCTACATATATAATTAAATAATCATTAGTTTTAATTAGGAATATCTCCAAACGGATGCATTTAGTCATAAAATCAGAACATAGAATAAGTTTTAAAAACAATTCAACTTTCCCATATTCTTTTTAGTATTATCTTTTTTTTTAAGAATATTTTTTTTTTAAATCAATTACTAGACTCAAACAGTCAAATCTTATGTATGAGTGTTAACCATCTATAACGATAACCAATAAATCTATTAATCACCTTTTTCCCCAAATCTATTTATTTATCTTCTTCCATAATCCCTTTTTATTCAAACCCTAAAAATATAAGCCTTTTAATTTTTAACCAAATAATAAATTCGGAATTACTAATTTGTGCTAAAACTGATTTAATGTAGTCGATTTTGTGATTGGAATCTCTTATCTAATGAATCAACAACAATTATTTCTTTTTCTTTCCGAATGACACCGAAAAAACAAAAGAACAAATGAAGTTATTTTTGGCCGGAATAGGCTTTTTTCTAGTCGAGCTATCACCGATGGATTTCAAACAAGAAAACTTGTAAAATTGGTATAACCGGCTTTGGCAAAGCCGGTTCATGCCATATCACCCGCCACATCACCATTTCACTAAACAAATAGCTTAGTCACTACCCCCTTTAATCCTACGTGGCATGAACCGGCATTCGGAATGCCGGTTTATGAATTAATTTTTGGTGGTATTTTGAAAGTGGTTTTCGGTATTAGAAAGTGGTTTTCTGTTTTTGATTTTTTGTTTTGTTTTGAAAATGGTTAAGTGTTAGTGTTTAGGGTTAATTATTTATGTAATTTGATGATTTTTATGAAAATTTTCAAATTGTGTTTTGTTAATATGTTATTGTTTTAGAGTTTATAAAAGTTAGATTTTTATTTCTTGTTGTTTTGGTGTGTTTTATTCTATGTACAAAATGCCAAAAAATCATTTTGGTTAGTTTTTTTGTTTTGAAAATGGTTATGTGTTAGTGTTTAGGGTTAATTATTTATGTAATGTGATGATTTTTATGAAAAATTCCAAATTGTGTTTTGTTAATATGTTATTGTTTTAGAGTTTATAAAAGTTAGATTTTTCTTTCTAGGTTTTTTTTTTATGATTTATGCTATGTACAAAATGGACAGAAATTATATTTTTTTCACAAAAAATAACAACTTAAAAGTAAGAAATGGCCCTCTTAATAACAACAAGTGATTACACAAAAAGATAGAATGGAGAAATTACGATACAACACTAATTTCGGTTACGTGGGCAATTCTGGCTTCGGCTGTTGTGACCCGTTTGTCCACAACCACTACAGTGTCGGACCCTACTTCCACTTGCACTTCCACTTGCACTTCCGCTTGGCTGGTCCATCTCGTTACGGATTATTCTTTGTTTCTTTCTTCCCCGTTTTGTAATTATCATTCTTGAATCCGCGACGATGGTCCACTCCGGTTTTTTCCAGTAGTCGATGTGTCGTAGTGGCCGAAACTGTGCGTTATATTGCTTTCTCCATTTATCAGCGCTATACCATTTTGCAGCCATTATAGGAGCAGCTTCATGGTTTCTTCGAGTAGGAGCGTTCACGTATCCATCAATAGCCATGGCATGGGAACAAGCAATCCTTTGTTGTTGCCACTTTCCACAAGTACAAGACATTTTTGGAAAATCGACTGTGTATGTGTTTTCCCCACCCATGGTTGTCGGGTCATTTGTGCGACACTCATAAATACCCTTTGAGATATCGAAAGGTGTTACCCCCTGATGAGTGGCATATGATTCCCGACCAGTGTAGAGATTCCACATGGCTGTTGAAAGAGGTGAATTGCACCCTCTAGATTTCTCGAAGTTTTGGACAAAGTGTTCTCTAGAAAGGTTGAACGTACCTTCTATACATGCCTTGATATGCATCATGCGCACTGTGCGTATCACATTGTTGTACGATTCTGCAATGTTTGAGGTGGTGTTTCCCCAACGTACGTAGCCCTTATTGCGAATCAATGTCCACTTACTCAAACCAATTTGTTTCAACCAATCCCAAGCTTCTTCATTTATCGCTCTCACTTGACTAACAGCGTATATATACTTTCTTTTTTGAGTCGCAGTGCCGACCTGCCAACACCATCTCTTCAACTTCACGTCTTTAAACGTCGTCATAAGGTTACTCCTTATGTGTCTTAGACAGTAACGATGATGCCAGCCATCCATTGCAGCCATTGCGTTGATCAAACCCGCATGACGGTCTGAAATCACACACAAGGCTTTCTCTTTATGATTTTCGGCAACATGTTCACGGAAGTTGCTTAGAAACCATAGCCAGCTGTAGTTTGACTCATTATCAACCAAGGCGAAAGCAAGTGGAAGTATATTCCCATTTGCGTTTTTCGTCACGGCTGTGAGAAGCTTCCCGCGATAGTTTCCTTTCAAATGGGTGCCATCGACAACCACATAGGGAATACAATGCTTGAATGCTTGGATGTTTGGGCCAAAAGCCCAAAAAACATACCTAAAAAGAAAACTGTAATCGTTAATAGGAGTATTACAATTCACTATAATCATTAATATGAATATTAGAATTAAAGTACGCAACAAAATTTGGAGAGCCCTAAAGCAAATAGCCTCTATGGTCATCATTGTCCACATATTGAATAACTCCCGTTTCAAAAGGAAACGGACCACATGCATCCGTTCAAATAAGTCAAATATGGATTGCGTAAGTTATTCAATATGTGTTCAATACAGTTTACCACAAATAACAATTTATATCCAATATCATTAGTGTCTAACATATCAAATAACAATTATTATATGTCAATATATGCAGTTTACTTTTTGCTATATCATAATATCCTGTTGGAAATTGAAAAAATACATACCCAAATGTTTCTGGACTGTCTTGGTTTTCCTTTTGGCCATGTAACCATCTAACGATTGTACCGGGGTTTTCCTGGACCAATTCATCAATGTACGCCGGAAGCTCAGCAAAATTGCTCTCCCATGTTCCGTAGAGCCTTTCAATGGCTATTCTACGAGCATTCCAAGCTTTACAGTAAGTCACATCCACATTCCAATGATCCTTGGCAGTGGTAATGATGTGTTTTACCTTGTAGGTAAGGTCCAGCTTGATTTGGTGGCCGATTTTTGTTGCAATCATGCTGGCCGACAAAGAACGGTTGTTATTTCTTACGACCGATCCAGCACAAGTGTGCCTTGGGTTCCATGTTGCCAGCTTCCATAACCCCTTACTGTTTCTGTTTGAACCCCTAGCAGTCCACTGACATGGATACCGGTGTTCGTCGGCTTTGAATTTCGGACTCGCTGTGAAGCATATTGCTCTCCAAGCCGCTGGCCTCGAGTCCAACAAGTACATCTCCCTGTTATTTCTTAGCAACCAAGTTCTGATTGCATATACAAATTGTGCCTTGCTTTTGAAGTACACACCGGTTCTTGGCTCATCTCCTTCACGCCAGTAGTCCACTATTTCCTCCTGTTCGTTGAACGGAAGACGATTCCATTCTTCCTCCCCCACAAAACCAGCGTCTGATTCAAGTGGATAGAGGGAAAGGTGACGAAGAACAATATTGTCATATTGCTTATTTAGGAAAAAGTTTCAAGTGTTGCAGAAAGTTTTGGGGCGTTTTGCTTGGCTTCACGCAAGACAATACTTTGTGGGAGATGGTAAGTTTTACATTTTTAAAATTTTAAATTATCAAAGTTAGTGTTGAATCTTGATTATAAATTTTGTTTGTTTGTTTTATAAATATAAAAGCATATTGATGCTTGGATAAGACGGTCACAAGTAATTCATAAAAAAACCATAGAAAGGGATAATATGTTGAACAACAGGTTTGCAGTGATGCCAACTTTTTTCAACAATGACTTTGTTGAACAAAAATGGGAAAGAATAGTTAAGACAGCAACAGGAGGTTTGAAAGTTTTCCCTGCTTGGTGGGAAGTTGACATGGTCCTGATTCCAATAAGTTGTCGAAATGAGCACTGGTTCCTTCTACAACTTAAAATATCCACTCTTGAATTGACCATTTTTGACAGGGAATTAGAAGTAGTTTCAGATGCCCATCGTTCTCGTCTCATGACTTATTACGAAGAAAACCTTGTAAGGTTTTTGCAAGAAATAGATTATATGAGTAGAGGAGGTACACTAAATGCGACAAAACCTTTCGCATATGTCGCCAGAGTTCCCCAATGTCCAAATAGTAGACAAAATTCAGGTTTGTTTATCTGCTTGTTTATACACCACATAATAACCAATGAAGCAAGGGAAATAATTACTGGTGATGTGTCTAACGAGCAAGTGGAAGTTTTCAGACAAGAGATGGCAAAAGCATTCTATTCAAAACGTATCGACCGTACTGTTGGATAGAAAACAATATTGTAATTTTCATTTGTTGTCTTATTTTAATTGTTTTCTAATGTATGCCTTTGTATTTTCAATATTATGTTGTTTCTTTTAAATAAAATATCTGTTAAGAAAGTTGATTTGTAATTTCAATATTATGTTGTTTGTTTTAAATTAATATTATGTTTTTATTTAATATTTAATGTTATAAAAAATATTGATATAAACAAATATTAAAGCAGGAAACAAATATTGATATAAACAAATATTAAACACAAACATAACTTTTTATTAATGAACAAAATCAAACATACTTCAATACAACACAATAGGTAATCGTACTACTGGGGGGGAGGGGGGCGGGGGCGGTAATATATATGACTACCGGTGTGGCATCTCGTCGGTTGTGGGATCCTGGTTGATCTTCTGGGTTCTTCATTCTGTGGGTTGGGTGGCTGGTCAAACCCAAAATCACCAAAAGGCTGAATCTGAACCGGGCTACTATCATGATAATGAGACCGGCGTGCAACCATTTCGGTACTAGGGTCCCTTTGGAAATCTGGTTGTACCCAAGGTCGAAACCCATCGCCATGAAAATTGGGTGACAACGAAAGCCAAGTAGAGTCATGGGGATGGGGAGGGGTAGGGCCAGGGGTAGGCGTACGCATCAACTCGTTGATCATGTCTAGCCCATGCTGGGTACCACTACCTCCAGCCTCAAACTGTTGTGTACTACTACCTCCATGCTGATACTGGGAAGCACCACCATCTGCCTGAGAACCACCACCATCTGCCCGAGTATGCTGCCCGTACTGGGAACCACCCCAACCACCCTGATACTGACCTCCATATTGGGGTGGAGGAGACGGAGGACGTGGATAATACGAAGGTGGGGGAAACGAAAATTGTTGCGATCCATAGTTCATCCGGTCCGGATTATGTCCATATCCCATAGCATCATTAGGGATTTGAACAAAATCCTGCCACATGGCGTTGTTCCCCACTCCACTATCCATGTTATGTCGAGCACGATCGTGGATTTCCCTCAACGCCTCGTTCTGCAAAAAAATTAAAACATATAATATAAAATAAATGTGATATACATATATGAACATATATAAAACAAAATAAATACGCATAACATATTACCTGTACTTGCTGGACACCGCCCCATTGTGGATACACGTTGGGAGGGTCAGGTGCACCCGGGTTCGTGATGACTAAGACAGTGCGCTGATAATACCACTGCATATAGCCAGGTAGAACACCTCCCCCCTCTGGTCCATCAAAGTAATAGACATTGTTGTGTCTATCATTCCAACAAGCTATCTGAACCTCTTTCTTCTGCTCCCAGTTTGTACCTCGTCCCCCGCTAAACGAACCCGCATGGTTCCTCGTGTGCACTCTAGCTGGAAATATAAACAAACTTTTGGGAACCCCTTGCCCGAATCCAAACTGCCTGCATACTCGGTTCGGTTGATGAGGTTCCGCAGCATACCACCAAACAAGCCATCCGCTATATGCCCATATCCCGCTGTCTCTCCGGCAATCATACACAAGGCGCCCCAGTACATCGGTATAAGGACACCAAATAAACTGGCCCTCTTCCAACGCGGTGAAAGCGGCACGGTATGCAACCAACACATGAGCTGGTGTCTGTGTGTTACTAAAGTTACCAAACCGGCGATGCCACCTAATATACAAATTAATAATCGTAAAAATTTGATAAATATAATAAATAAAATAATCAGTAATTAAAATTATATAATAAAAATAATAAATAGAATAAAAATAATACATAGAATAAAAATAATAAATATATAAAAATAATAAATATATAAATTAATCTAAATTAATCTAAATTAATAACAAATATAATAACAAATATAATAAAAATGTAATGCAGAGATAAAAACATTACTTTTCACCAACGCAGTGTGTGTAAATATGTTGTACACCCTCCCGTATGGTCCTACGGGGCGCAGTAATGGGTATTCTCTCCCAGGCCCAAAGCTGAAGCAACATCAACGGGCCCTGAATACCTTTCACATTCGGCTTCTCCGCAGCAGTACATAGTTGTCGGTACAAATAAGCCAACACTGCGGAGCCCCAGCTAAGTCTACCACCCTCAGTTAGGTCGTCTATGTTTTTCAAAATATTAAGCGACACATCATACGACCTTGAATCACTGAACAGGTGCCCACCCAAAAGAGCCATAATATAAAGTCTAGCTCTTTGCCTGCTGTCCCCGGTGGGATTTTTAATTTTATGAACTAGATGCTGGATTGATATTCTACCACCTTCAACTGCACTCTCAACTGGCCTAAACCCAAGATAGCCATAACAATCACTCGCCCACTCATCCGCGCTTTTACACTCAAAAACTCCGGAAACCACCGGTCCGTCTACAGGCAGCCCCCAAATAACTTGTACGTCTTGTAACGTAACGGTCGCTTCACCGGTGGGAAAATGGAAGGTGTGCGTCTCGGGACGCCACCTCTCGACCAAAGCCGTAATCAGAGCGTGGTCGAACTTATGGTAACCGGTGCGTAATACACCGTCGAACCCAGCGCTGACTATCCAGTTTCTCACTTCCTCCGGAATCTTCTCGGTCTCGTCCCAAAATCCGGAATCACACCGTCTAGCTTTTATGGGAGTAGTATCATCTTCCAATTTGTTAAATAGACGGGCAGCACAGTGGTGGTTATCATTTTGTAAGTACAACAACTCATTGTTTCGAGGGATTGCGGATGCTACAAATTGCGCCATTTTGTGTTTTGGTTTGATTTTGGTCGGATTTCTTGTCAATTCTCGCCGGATTTTTTTTGTGAGATAAAGTTTTGTTTGTGTGTGGTGTTTAATTGACTTGCTGCTGCTGAGTATTAAAGGCACTTAAGAACCGGCTTTGGCAATGCCGGTTCTTACACGTGGCGGGAAATGATTGGCCATTAAGAAAGGTGGTTGCATGGGATTTAAAGTTGCTGTCGGTGGAGTCAAGAGCCGGCATTGGGAATGCCGGCACATGCTAGGTGGAAATCCTACGTGGAAAGGTCATTTACTGGGCTGCTGACTAAGCGGAAAAGTAGTGGAAATCCTAGGTGGCATGCTGATGGGGCAAGAACCGGACTTCCCAAGTCCGGTTATACGAGATTTGTAAAATTTTTCGTTGAACTCCACCGGTGCTAAATCCGGTGGAAAAATATCCATTCCGGCCAAAAAATCGCCCATGCAAGGCAACCAAACAAAATCTACGAAAACAACACATCAATCTGTGACCATTTTCGATTATCTAATTTCTTAGTCAAACAAAATACTTTCTGCTATATCATTATTTCTTTCAATCTCTGACCATTTTTCGAACAGGTTAAACTGTGTCATTGAAATTTCATCTTGAACAAGATTTTTAATATATTTAGTTAATATTTAAAAACTTAACATATATACTTTATGTTTGTAGATGGTTAAATCTAAAGGTCATAGGAACGATGCCCATTATTATGTTTTGATTTTAGATATCATTTTTTTCTTAAAGAAAAAGAAATAAAAAGTTACGTGTTGTAGATATGTTTGTTACTCGGTTTATGTTGCTCTTACAGGAGAAAATAAATAAACATTTTGACGTTTGAGGATATACAAAAATATTTGTAACAAAAAGATTAGAGAATCTAATTTGGCATAATAAAGGATCATTTACGTGTGTAAATTTTTGTCCAATATGATTCTATTTTGTACAAACCTATATATGAAAGTGTGTGTAAATTTTTGTCATTTGGTATATATATCATCCTGCACATTACCATCTTCTACACGATTTTAAGTTCGCATTGATAAAATTTAATACACTTCTTTAGAAGCCTATAGACAAAAGAGAGTTATATGAAAGATGTGTTGCAATTCGTGAAATCAAGACAATTATAAATATTTATTATTTTGAACACAGCTAGCTTATGTTATGTTATTTGATATTTAAATAAATAACTATTTTGGGCAAATACTTAGAAGGATACCAACTAAGTTAGATGTCAACGTTTGACATCTATATGTCTATATAAAGGGTGGAAAGGTGGTCTTAAACTCAAAACATCAAGTGAAAGAACACAAAAGGAAGCATGGAGAAAAGCATTCTTGTATTTTTGGTTGTTTCCATTTTGGTCGTTGGGTGCATGGCTGGGCATGATCATGGTCATGGGAAAGGTCGTGGACATGACAATGGCCGTGGCCATGGAAATGGTCATGTCCATGGAAATGGTCTTGGCCATGGTGATGGCAAGGGGTTGAAGATGAATTATTATGAGAAACAATGTGGCTCGGTTGAAGATACAGTTAAGAAAGTCGTATATAGTAAAGTTTCTGCAGATCCTTCCATGGCAGCCAAGCTTTTGAGGCTTCATTACCATGATTGTTTTGTAAGGGTAAGCAATCCACCATCTTTAATTATCTATAAATATTTTTTATATTTTTCAGTTAGTTATTATCAATGTCTGAAATACCTAAACAAATGTATACCGTTTCTATATAAGGGGATATTATGTTGATGCATATTTAATAACATTTCATGACTATGATTCAATAACCGGAAACAAAATACATACATGCCTTGTAAATCTCGAGTCTTGAACCAATGTTAAACTTTTTGAGCTTGTAGGGATGTGATGGTTCAATTCTATTGGATCCTACTCAAAATACGACGACAGAAAAAACGGCTGGACCAAATAGATCTATTTCTGGATACGAGGTAATTGATGAAATAAAGACAAAGTTTGAAGCCGATTGTCCTGGAATTGTTTCTTGCGCTGACATTGTTGCCTTGGCAGCTAGAGATGCCGTTTCCTTCCAAGTAAGTGGATTTACGTTAAAAGTGTTTCTCTAATGATACTATATACTATATGACAATGTAAACTTATGTATGAAATTTAGTAGAAGACATTAACAGATCCCTAGTTCAAACCTCGATTTATTAACTCAAAATACAAGCAGCTAAAGTTTCACTTTCTTATATGTATGCAAATTGAATGTTTTATTTATCCTGATAAATTTTATCTTTTTGACAAAATCATAGTTTCAAAAGGAAATGTGGCCAGTTTTTACCGGGAGGAAAGATGGAACAGTCTCATTGGCATCAGATGTTGGTGGCAATTTACCGTCTGCAAACGCCAATTTCACAACTCTCCTAACCCAATTTGGAACCAAAGGCCTAAACCTTAATGATCTCGTAGCTCTTTCAGGTATACAACCTTCTTTTCATGTACATACAACATACATTATGTGTACATGCATGCAATGATGCAAGCACAGTTGCTTACATATTACACCTATATATTTATTTCAAACATTATTGTTATTTTTTTTAACTAAACTTTTGTTTAATACTAGGGGCACATACAATTGGGAACTCACGTTGCGCTCTCGTTGCAAGAAGGCTTTACAACTTTACAGGGGTAGGAGATGCGGATCCTTCTCTTAATGCAGATTATGCACAAACATTGAGAAAAATATGCCCGAATCCTCAGAACCCAGCTACAACTCTTGAAATGGATCCTAAAAGCTCACTCTCCTTTGATTCCAATTACTACCGGGCTGTAAACCAACATAAAGGTTTATTTGTATCTGATGCAGCATTACTAACAAACTCACAATCGGCTTCGATGACAAAACTTTTGGAAAACCGTGTGATATTCTTTGACCAATTTGCTCGGTCTATGGTTCGAATGGGGGGCGTTGAAGTTCTTACAGACGGCAAGGGAGAAATAAGGAAAAACTGCCGGGTCGTTAATGGTCATTGATCACTTACAAATATAATTTCATAATGTTGTATATCGTTCTTTTATTTCTGTTTTTCTTTTGTATCTTTTGGTCATAACCTTTTTTTTTCAATTTTGTATTTCCTAAACATGTTTCAAATATTGTAAGAGTTAACTTTGACATGTACTATGATATCAACATAAGTTATTGGTTTCGAAATTTGCTTACAAGGATGAAAACGAGTTTCTTGTTTATCTTTAAAACTTGGTTAATCAGTTAATAATGTAATTAGACTTAATGTGAAGTGTTCAGTTACCACATAAACTTTTTAAATGAAGTACGAGACGGTACCTTCGTCCTTGCTCATAGAGTCACAAATTGTAGAGGCGAATCTAGCATGAGGGTCGGCAGGTCCCGGACCTATCTTAGTTTTAAAAATTATTTAGAAATAATAAAGTAATTAATTGAAGGACATTCCTAAAAAGTTTAGAAAGAAACTGCCCAAAACAATTTTCTAAGAAAACGATAGCAAAATGTTGGCGTGACTCGGGTTATTCACGATTGTAAAGAGACAGGGAGTTTTTTGGTTACCAAAAATCAAATCCTACTCCCCAGCCACATTTTCCTTTTCTTTATTTTGATTTACTAAACCATACTTATAGTTTATGAAAAAACTCTAATCTGTTAGGTTTGCTAAAAGGTGTGGATATGTTAATAAGTTTGTAAACCCATCGTCTTTTATGGGTATAGAATATACCTTTATTTGTCGGTTTCATTCTCATTTGCAAACTCATAAAACAAATGATTTTAGTGGAAATGAAAGTCATTCAAATACCCTAAATCCAGGCACGCCATACATATACACCTTTAAGTTAATATAAAATTAGCAACTATTAGAAAAAATGATGTCTGAAACTTTCAAAAACTCTTCATCAGTGTTTTGTGATAAATATTTAGTTTGGGTGAAAATGTTCATCACCCGAACTAAATCTTAGTTAGGACATTTCATGAAGACTTTAAGTCGAGTGAACTAACTCTTCAGCAGAGTTAAGTTCAAGTTCACCCGAGCTAAATGTTAGATGAATGTTTTGTTTATTTGTTTACCCGAAGTGTTCTTAAATGAACATAAGGATTGATGTAATGTATATAGATAGTGTATGTAGCCTATAAGTAGTGGAGAGAGTGTGACAGTTGGTAAGAGCTTATGTGTGAGTGAGAGTATCATTTGTAACTGCTTTTCCCGCCATTTATGGCTTATGAATGGAAGTTCCTTTACTAATTTCTGTTTGATTCGTCGTTCTTAGTTCTTTAACTCAATTCATTAACTCGTGATTCCACCACTAGTTAGTGATTCTAAACATTGAATTGTTGCTTTGAAAATTGATCAGACCTAACAAGTGGTATCAGAGCCTGAAAAATCATTTGATTAGATTCAATTGATATCTGTTCTTCAATTTGACTCGATTCAAATGAATTTAGTCAAATTAGCATTGCTTTGTTTAATCATAGAAGCTCGAATTGAAAATTGAAGAAAAGTTGATTGAAGAGTTCGTGAAGGTTATTCGTATATTTTGGAGGAACTGCTTGTCATTGGTTATATGATCAATATTTAAAGGTGTTTTTGACAAATACACGAAGATTAAAGATCAGAGTTGGTGATTTGAAGATATGAGGCTTTAATTTGGATGATGAAACAGTTCATCCGAACTAAATTGAAATTGTGATTGATGAAGAGTAGATTGAATCTGATGATCATGAAACGAAGGATCTACTAAATCTAATTATGTATGCTAATACAAGCTTAGAATTAGTGATTCATCAACTGAAGCTTCTTAAGACAGTTAATCTATGAAAAAATTGTAGTTAATTGAAGGTGTGGATGATTGAAACTGTGATTGATGAAGGGAAGGTTGAAAATGATGACCACAAAGCTAAGAATTTACTTATAGTTCATGTCTGCATGCTTATCCAAGTCTAGATTAATGATTCATTAATCCAATCAACTTAAGTCATTCCAGTTGAAGATTTGTGAAGAATTTGAGTTTAAGTCGGATGAAGGATTGAAGTTTACATGAAGTAAATTGGCATTTTTGAGCCCTAAACGACCCCGAAAGGCCGAAAACTGCTCGGGGTCATGGCGAAGAAATGAGGATCGTTGACCTATTTTTGAGTAACCACGCGAATTTTGGATCAATCCAACACTGAAGTTAAGTTTGTCAAAATTGAGGAGGAAAGAATTGTTGACGATGGTGGATAGAGAGAGATTGTTTGTTTGATTTTGAGATGTTGCAGAAATTAGAATTTGGTGAAGGGAGATTGTTGATATGATAATTTTGAAGTTTGTAATGCTAACAATGGAAAATCATTTAAGGTGGAGATTGTTGCATTGAAGAATCTGAGTTGTTAAGAGCTAATCATGGAAAATCATATGTGCTAATTTGAAGATTCATAGCATCATCCAAGGGGGAGATTGTTGGGTATTTAAAGTTATGGATGAAGCTATAAAATTTTCAAAGTGTGTTTTTGCTCTAAGTTTTAAGCCGGGCGAACAATGTTCATCACCCGACTTAAAACTTAGAAAGTTCTTTCAGTGAAGACCTTAACTCGAGAGAACATGTTTCACCGGAGTTTAATCAAGTTCATCCGAGTTAATGTTAATTGAAGATTTAGCTGATCAAGACAAGTCAACATTGAAGACTTTAACTCGGGTGAACAAGTTAGTCTACCCGTTAACTGAAGTTCACCAAAGTTAAAGTTAATGAAGACTTAAGTATTTTATTTGTAGAGAGTCTGTATTGAGATGTCTATAAATAGAGTGATGTGAGTGTTTAGTTAGTTGTCTTTAAACCCGGACTCATTTGAGTATCGTAGAGCTAGCCAGAAAAATCATTCATTTCTTTAGAAAATTTGCTCATATGAACTAATTTATAAAATCTTGGAATATAATTTTTTGATCTCTGAAATTGAAATTTTGCTTTTAAAAACAATTTCAAAGTTAACTGATTCATTTTACTGTTTTAACTCTTGTGTTAAGGATTTAACTCAGAAAGGTTTGAATGGACTGACTTTTAAATTTTTAATTTAATTCGGGTGCTACAAATTTAGGTCGGCGGCTGACTTAGTTTATTTTTGGTGATTGAGTTGACTTTGTTGACCAAAATTTTAAGCCGGAGTCTTTTATTTTTAATTCGGGTTATATTTTGTTTCAATTTTAACTCGGAGTTACTATTTTAGGTCGGATTTTATTTCATTTTGGTGGGAAAACATTTTAATTTAATTTAATCATGATATTTATTTAATACTTTTAAATTCATATAATTATTTTTAATTCATGCAAATTGCTTTTCTTATCCAAATCAAATTGCTAATCTCAATATCATTTCTTACCATTTTCTATCACCGAAGCTTTCTCATAAATTCATCCCTCTAGATTTTTAGAGCCTTTAAAATCATTTTTTTTTTAGTGTTTTAGTCTGTTTGATTGTGTTGGGTTTATAAATTGTTAATACTAGTAGAATCAGTTAGTACTGGAAAGCAGCGTGTTAATACTGGTGATCAAGTGTTGAAGATTAATACTCGTGACTTACTACTACTGATTAATACTGGTGAATGTTTATACTGATTACATGGATTTGCATGGCAAGAGTTTCTACTGGCGCGCTCATTAATATTGCTTATGTGATAGAGTCTGTTAGCGTATTGTAAGGAGATAATTATGTAAACAAATATTGATAATTATCGTCATAGATTTCTTTAGATTTAACCTAATCGTAATTAGAGTTTCCTCAAGATCTATATAAATAGATCCCTGTGTAGTTGTAAACACACGTCTGTTAACAATCAATATTATTAATAGATTGAGGTTGTTGGTGGAAATTCTTGTGTTCTTAATTGTTAACATTTACTCATATACATAAACTGTTAATCAATTAACCCTTGTTAATATCAAAGTGTTGATCCGCTGCAAATTCTTTGATAGATCTAGATCTACATGATTGTATTTATACAAGTATAGTTCGACAGATCCTAAAAAGTGGTATCAGAGCACAAGGTTGCTCTACATCTACAATCAACAAGGCGTATAAACAAGTTTTTCACAAAACAAAACAAGATGTCTGATCTTACTGAAGGTGTTCAAGCAAATAGGGTTCCTGTTCTCACATCATCAAACTATGATATGTGGAAAAGTCGCATGTATCAGTACATGCTACAAACCAACTAATCCATGTGGCAAGTAGTGAATAATGGCGCTAAGCGTGCTCCTCTACCTGGACCAGATCTCAAGAACAAAGCAGTTGCTGAAGGCTCAGTCCAACCATTAACTGAGAAAGAGAGAAGAGATACTCACAATGAATGTCAAGCATTGAGCACTATACTAATTTCTGTTCCTAATGAGTATCAACATCAGTTCAGAAACTATACTGATCTAAATTGCTATGGAAGGATTTGGATAAAAGATTTGGTGGAACTGCAAGTACAAGGAGAAATCAAAAGGATCCGATGAAGCAACAATATGAGCACTTCATGGTTGTAAAGGGTGATACTCTATCTCAAACCTTCGACAGATTCAACAAACTGATTGGTGAATTGTCAAGCATGGGAGTTAATACTGCTCAAGACGATATCAACAGGATATTTCTTAGAGCATTAGGAGAAGAATGGGCAATGTACACAGTCAGTTATAGGCAAGGAAACACTCTTGACACAATGAAGATTGACGAGTTATACAATGAACTACGAGTGTTTGAACCAGAAATCAAAAGACAACACAAAATGCAGCATTTTTTTCTACTGGTGGAGCACCCTCTGAAGCTAGTTTCATATCAAGTGAACCTAAAGGAAACAAGAATGAAGAAAGTGTCAGAGAAGCCTTCTTTGCCAGCCATGGAAACTCACGGTTAGTTATTGAAGACTTGGAACAAGTGAATGCAGATGACTTGGAGGAGATGGATTTAAAATGGCAATTTGCTATGTTAAGCGTTCAAACAAGAAGGTTCATGCAACGAACAGGAAGAAACAACTTTGCAGTTCGAAAGGGTGACATAACTGTCATTGATAAAAGCAAAGTAAGATGCTATGATTGCAAGAAGCTAGGTCACTTTGCTAGGGAATGTCCAGAAAACCAAGATGATCAACAGAAGCGGACAACGCAACATAATTCGTCTGGATTAAATATCAATCATCAAGGAAGATCATCAAATTCCACTGCTCTAGTCACTCAAGATGGACTAGGATTTGATTGGAGCTTTCAAGAAAATGAAGAAACAACAAATCAAGCACTCATGGCAGACACTCCTAAAGACAACATCCCACCTAAGGTACTTTCTGAACTCTGTACTCCTGCATGTATTAAACAAGTTATTGAATATAGAGATCATAATAAGCTTGTGTGTGAGTCTTTACATAAGCTTGAAGAGAGAAGAAGATAATTGGCCACAGTCATTGCTAGTTATGAACAACAGGTTAAAGCATATGTCAAGAATGAAACAAAATATCAAGAAGATTTAGCAATTGCTATATGGGAAAAATACTATGCTTTGGCTAAAGTTCTTAAGATGGAAGAACAGGTCGAAGAGATCAAAATAGATAATGATCAAATCAAACTCAATATCAAGAAGTATGAAAATGCTTCTAAAACTGTTGATCAAATTCTTAGATCTCAAGTCCATGGGAATGGAAAACAGGGGATTGGGTACAACAATGTTTCACCACCATTTAATAAAAATTATATCCCACCTAAGGTTGAGTCAAGTGAAGAACTTAGTGAGGAAGAAATTGATATTAGCTCAAATGCATCTGCAGATCCCATAAAAAATAAAATCTTGTTAACTAGACCTAGAATAAATGAACAAGTAAATGAATCACCTGTCAATCAGGAGAAATCGAGTGGTTATGAGTCTAGTGAAAGCCCAACATTGAAAAAAGGTCGAAATCCTACTTTTTACAAAAATATCAAAAATCGACCTGAAGTCTATAGGGAACGAAACTGGCATTGGATTGGTCAAAAGCCACAGGGACAAACATGTCAGTGTAGGTGTCAAATGGAAAGTAAACCTCAAGTGAGAGGCAATGTGAGAAACCGGAATGAAAAGATCACTCAACAAAAAGGAAAACAGGTTTTTATAAGTTGTGATATTTCTGGAAGACATAATCATCTGACTGTCGATTGTTTTTATAATAGAAATCATCATCATGGAATTGGTTTTAATAAAAACAAGTCAAATGAAATCCCTAGATTTGGTACGACAGCTCAAAAATTTGTGAGCTCAATAAATGTAAATGCAAAGACACCAAAATCAAACGTTCCAAATACTACTGCCAGGAGAAACTAGTGGACAACTACCAGTAGTAAGTCTACCGGTAGAAACTACAGGAACTCCACCAGTAGTAACTCTGACAGTAGAAACTATCTACATGTTCAAAACAAATCATGCATATCAGTTTAAACGTTTTGATTATGTTGAAAAAGGTAAACCCAAGACTACCTTGGGTTCCTAAAAGAAACTAACCTCTTTTTCATGTGCAGAGCAAGCGAGGTGTCAAGAAAGGACAGCCATGGCATGTAGACAGTGGCTGCTCTAGGAACATGACAGGCAACAAGCTGCAGCTCAAAGACTATGTTGAATATGATGGGGGCTATGTTGCATTTGGAGGAAATCCAAGAGGAGGGAGAATTACAGGGAAAGGAACGATCAGAAATGGTACCATTACGTTTGTAAATGTTCTTTTTGTTCAAGAATTGAACTACAATATGGTTAGTATCTCTCAAGTTTGTGATAAAAAAAAACAAGGTCTTGTTTACAAAAATGGAATGCATCATTCTTGATCCTAAGTTTGAAATAGCTGATGAAAATATGATTGTTATTCGAACACCTAGGAAAGAGAATGTATATTGTTTAAACATGGATCAAATTCCCACTAACGGAAAAGAAAACTGTTTTATTTCAAAAGCATCACAAGATGAATCTTCTTTATGACATAGAAGAATGTGTCATATGAATTTCAAAAACATGAACAAATTGGTTAAGAATGGGTTGGTAAGGGGTTTACCACAAAAAGAATTTACTCGCAATGATCACTGTGTTGCATGTCTAAAGGGTAAACAACATAAATCTTCTCATAAAATCAAAGACACAAATTCTAATCTGTCAAGTTTACACTTATTGCATATGGATCTTTTTGGTCCAACTCATGTTATGAGTCTAGGAAAGAAGTATTACTGTTTAGTTATTACTGATGACTTTACAAGATATGCTTGGGTTTTCTTTCTTGGTACTAAAGATGAAACAGGTGATCATCTACACTCTTTCATAACACGCATTGAGAACAAGACAGAAAAGAAGGTGAAAATCATTCGATGTGACAACGGAACTGAATTCAAGAATCAAGAGATGGATGAATATTGCAGCATCAAAGGAATTGAATGTCAGTACAGTGCCCCTCGTACTCCTCAACAAAATGGAGTGGCAGAACGTCGAAACAGGACTCTTATAGAAGCAGCACGATCCATGCTCGCTGATTCCAAACTTCCTGTTACGTTCTGGGCAGAAGCAGTTAACACTGCCTGCTATGTCCAGAATAGAGTATTGATTGTCAAATCTCAAACCAAATCCCCATATGAGCTCTTTAATGAGAGAAAGCCATTCATAAGATTCTTTAAACCATTTGTGTGTCCTTGTACAATCTTAAATACTAAGGAATATTTAGGAAACTTTGACAGCAAAGTTTCTGACGAGTTTTTCGTAGGGTATTCTACTCAGAGCAAGGTATACAGAGTTTATAACATCAAAATCAGGATTGTGGAAGAAAGCACCAATGTTCCTTTCAACGAGAAGACTCTAAATGCCACAGGAGAAGGACCGAAGTGGTTGTTTAATATTGATGAACTAACTCGATCTTTGAATGTCCATTTTATTGGTCAACAGAACAATGATTCAGGTAAAGGACCTCATACTGTTGAACCAGATACTAGTGGGGAACCAGTTAATACTGGTCAATCGGTTAATACTGATAACTCAGTTAATACTGGCCCTTTAGTTAAGACTGGTCATCCAGTTAATACTGGACATTCAAATGTTCCTACTGGTTCCACAGTTACTACTAAACATGATCAATTCATATACTTTCCTCATATAAGCATTGATCCTCCTGAAATTTTTAATCCCGACACCACTGACGCTGCAAGCACTGTGGATTCACATGCTGATGATGATCATTCGAGTAATCCTAAAGACAACGAGAATTCACTTTCTAAAGATGAGGACCATTACATCAGTCCTACTCCAGTAGATACTGCTCAAGAAGAGGCCACTTTTCCTACTCCACAATCAAATTCTAATGTCCTTCTTGTGCAAAATGATACAAATTTGGATGAGGGCATTCCAGTCGATCCTTTTCAAACCCATCGCATTAACAGGATGCATCCTTTGGATCAAGTCCTTGGATATGTTCTCTCGACAGTAAAAACAAGAAAACAACTTCATCGCAGCTTTAATGAATGTCTCTTTGTTTGCTTTCTCTCTCAAATGACTCCAAAGAAGATCGAACAAGCCGTCAAGGATCCTAGTTGGGTTGAAGCAATGTAGGAGGAACTCTTACAGTTCAAATTACAAGCAGTATGGACACTTGTTGTGCTTCCAAGTGGAAAACGAGTAATTGGTACCAAATGGATCTTCAAGAACAAAACCGATGAACGAGTAATAGTAATCAATAATAAAGCACGGTTGGTTGATCAGGGGTATACACAAGAAGAAGGCGTTGACTATGATGAAGTGTTTGCTCCAGTTTCCAGAATTGAAGCCATTCGCATTTTCTTGGCCTTTGCATCTTTCAAAGGATTTAAGGTCTATCAAATGGACGTCAAGAGTGCATTTCTTTATGGAAGAGTTGAAGAGGAAGTATATGTGTGTCAACCTCCAGGGTTTGAGGATCCTGAACATCATGACATGGTTTACAGATTAGACAAAACTTTGTATGGTCTTCATCAAGCTCCTCGTGCTTGGTATGATACGTTATATGTATATCTTCTTAATCACAATTTCAAGAGGGGTGCGATTGACAAGACATTATTCATCAAGACAGTTGAAGGGGACATTATGCTTGTTCAAATCTATGTCGACGACATTATCTTTGGCTCTACTAATGACTCATTGTGTAGAGAGTTTGAACAAATCATGCATAAGAAATTCAAGATGAGTTCCATGGGGGAGTTGACTTTCTTTCTCGGATTGCAAGTCAAGCAGAGTTCTACTCGTATTTTCATACATCGGGCCAAATATGTTAAAGACATTCTTGAGAAATTTTGTTTTCAAGATGTTAAACATGCTAGTACTCTAGCCGAAACACACAAACATCTTGAGGCCGACTCTGAGGGGGAGGATGTACATGAACATCTTTACAGATCAATGATTGATTCATTAATGTACCTGACAGCATCTCGCCCAGACATCATGTATAGCGTGTGTGTATGTGCACGTTATCAGACTCGTCCCAAGATTTCACATTACACTGCTGTAAAAACGATATTTCGATATTTAAAGGGAAACCCAAATTTGGGTTTATGGTATCCACGAGATTCTCCATTTGAGCTCATATCATACACAGACAGTGATTATGGAGGAGAAAATCTCGATAGAAAGTCAACATCAGGAGGATGTCAATTCTTTGGTTCACGTTTAATCTCATGGCAATGCAAGAAACAAACGAACGTGCCCACATCCTCAACGGAAGCACAATATGTTGCTGCATCAAGTTGCTGTGCACAAGTGCTCTGGATTCATAATCAAATGATGGACTATGGTATCTCTTTCTTACATACTCCCATTTTCATTGATAATATGAGTACCATTAGTATAGTCAATAATCCAGTCAAGCATTCGAAAACTAAACACATTGAAATCCGCTTTCATTTTATTAGAGATTGCAATGAAAAGAAACTTATTCAAGTACTCAAACTCCATACTGATAATCAGTTTGCATATTTTTTCACAAAGGCATTTGATGTGGGAAGATTTACATTCTTGATCAATAGTATTGGAATGATTAATCCTGCTTAAATTTTACTTGATAAATGACGAATTCAAACATATCATGTTGTATCTTGTGTGTGTAAAGTTAATACTGGTCACTGTCATGAGTTAATATTGTAGTTGGTTACTACAGGGAACAGTTAATATTGGTCTTTGTCTTAAACATTTACTACTGATCCCTCCCATTGGCTGTCATTAATACTGCTAGTTGAAACAATTTTGGCGGGAAAGTAATACTGACAAGTGGGAGGTTGGTTATTTCGTTTTAATGTGCAGGGGGAAATTAGTATAAAAGGGGAAATTAATGACTTATTAAATTACATTCGAATTTCGCTCTCTCTCACATTAAAAAACCCCAAATTAAAGAAAACCCTTTCAAAGTAAATCTTCTTCTTCTGCAAAAAGCCTAATCGCTCATTCATCATCTACAATCACACTCAAATCAATGGCATAGCAACAAGAACTTAGCTTCGGACTTGTCCATAACATAGCTGCTGATCTTACACTGTATAAGGACGCCGCAGACTTTCATCAAATCATTAGATTCTTTCGAAGATCATACATACATTATGCTTTAACGGTAAACCCTCCGGTTAATGAAAAGCACATTCGGGAATTTTGGGCAACTGCCACTCTTGAAAACAGAAACAATCAAGAATGCATCCGTGCCGTTACTGACGAAAAGGAGATAGTTGTTACAGAGGCAATCATTCGAACGCATCTAGTGCTCAACGATGCCACATGTATAACTTCTATTCCCAACGATGAACTTTTTGATATTTTTGAAAGGATGGGGTATGAGGGAAGCCTCACTAAATTTACTTTTCAAAAGGCGCTTCTCTCACCTCAATGGAGATATATGGTACATGTTTTACAACAATGTATCTCCAGAAAGCAATACACCTGGAACGAATTTAACACCACCATAGCTACTACTATGGCGTGTCTTTCTACAGACAGGGTATTCAATTTTTCGAACATGATATTCAATCATTTAAAATTCAATCTTGCCCACGTGGAAAACAAGTTTTTAATGTATCCAAGATTTTTAACCGTCATTTTTAATAAGGAAATTAAAAATCTTTCCATGGAGGAAGATGTTCTCATAATGGCCTGCCATACTCAGAAAACCTTTTCTAACATGAGGAGAACATCAAAAAAACATTATGGGAAGGTGACACCACTGTTTTTCAATATGGTGGGTGTCACTGCTACATCTGGTGAAGGACCAAGTACCCCACTTGATTCCCAACCCACACCATCCACTTCAATAGCTGAACACGTAACTAAAACCAAAAAGAGTGCCTCTAGTGCACCACCTCCATCCACTCAAAATCCACCTCCGAAGGAGCATGCCCCAAAGGCCAAGCAGGGTCCTTCACCTCTTGGACCTAAAACAAAACCTTTTAAACCAGTGGTGAAACAAGCTAAGAAGGTAGTCCGTACGGAGCGGAGAGACCATGTTGAACGGGCTCACACTACTGATGCATCACCTCGTGGTGCTCATGACAGGAAATAAAACCCAATCAACGACAACTCTAGATGAGGATGTTTCTCCGGATTTATCCTCAAGAGGTACCTGGCGCCAAGAAACCAAAGGGGAGGGTGATGCAACTGCTAGGCAGGAGGCACCCTCTACATCCGAGGAACTGCCCACTGTTGGTACTCAACAACAGGGTGGGGAGGATAGATATAACTATACCCCACTTGAATTGATGGAAATGTGCCAAAAGTTTATTTTGAAGGTGGAGGGACAGGAGGAAGAAATTAAATGTTTAAAGAAGCTTGTATCTCGCTTAGTTCAGGAAGACAAAGTATGCAGAATTGTAATGAACAAGAGAGGTGGAAAGAAAGCTGCAAAGACAGTTGAAAAGAAAGATGGGCAGAATGTTGCCACTAAGGGGGAGAAAAATGCAGAGAAAGAAGCTGAAGCTGAAATAGAGGTCCCAGTAGCGGAAACAGAGGTCCCAGCTGCTGAAACAGAGGTCCTAATTTATGAAGCAAAAGCCGACTTTATGGAAGAAAATGGTGATCAAAAAGAACCAGAAACAGAATGGACGGCTGAAGACCAAGAAATTCATGATATCATCTTAAACACGGGAGATTCTGAGGCTGAAATTAAACAGGCCAGGGAGAAAGTAGATGAGATTTTGTTGGAAATTGCAAAGATACACATTGAAGAAAAGGCTGAGAAAACCATAACTGAGAAGGAAACGACGATTGAACCACCAGTTAATACTAGTGAGGAATCACCAGTTAATACTGGTGAGGGTTCACCAGTTAAGACTGGTGAGGAGGAACCAGTTAAAACTGGTGATTTAATGAAAGATGATTCAACCTTAGCTTCTCAACTTGATAAGATCAAAGATGAGAATGCTAAACAAGAGAAGGAGAAAGCTGAAGCTTTAAGAAAGGAACAAATAGCTGTTTCAGTTGCACGCCAAAGAAGAGCAGCAGTTATGCAACCAAAAGAAAAACCTGTTACTTTTGATGAATCTGCAGGTATAAATGAAGATGCTCCTCCTAAGTCAATGAAAAGGACTGGTTACATTACAACAAATAAGGGACTTCAGAGGGTCAATCTTGATGACCCAGAACATAAATATAAAGGAAGAGGAAAGGTGGTTGAAAAGTCCAAGGAAGAGAAGGAGGAGAAAGAATTGAAAAAGAAACAAAAGCTAGCAGAAGAAAGAGATGAAAAGTTTAGACTAGCTGAGTTAGAAAGAGAAAGAATGGAGCAAGAAAGAGCTACTGTTGAGTTGTTGAAGAAGATGGAACAAGAAGGTAACAATGAAGACCAACCAACTACTCAAGCTGAGAGAGAAATACTACAGAAGATTTCTCAAGAAGATGTTTTTCATGCACAAAGAATGGCTGAAGAACAAATTCAAGATGAGCTAAAACGCAAAGCTCAAGAAATATCAGATGCTGAACTGGCCCAGGAAAATGCTCAAAAGAGATGAGCTCTTGTTACAATAGAAAAGAAAAGAAGAAGAGAAAAGCAGGAGTACCTGAACAAGAGCTGAAGATAAGAAGAAGTACACTGATTTCTTGAAGACTACTGGGAAATACAGTGGTAAACAGTTGGGTCCAATGAAGCGGATAACGTCCTGTCATTGTACATCAAGGAGAAACGCATTTTGAAGGCTGCCCAAGAGAAAGCAAAGTTGGAAATGGAAAGAAAAGAGATGGAAGGAGCGAGCTCTCAAGGATGCTCGAGATAGAATATTTAAGTTGCTCACTTTGGCAAGAAGAGAGATGCAGAGCCAAGAGTGGAAAAGAACAAAGCTCAACCACAGTTTGTGCCATCAAAGCGAAGATACCCAGGTGATGTTCCTACTGCTAAAAGGTCTACACCAACAGTAGAAACAGCTACGTCTGGCACAAAAAGAAAGGCAAGCACTAGCTCAACTGATCAAGCTAGTGTGAAGAAAACTAAAGTTGAGAAACAAAATAAATCTACAAGTGACAGTTCTTAAGGCAATGATAAGGAAAAAGAAGCTGAAAAGGAAGAAGAGAAACTAAAGATAGTCCAGGTCAAACTAGAAGATATCTCTGAAAATTTTGTGTTTGGATGCGTGCCTTAAATCTCAGATGATCAGGTAAATGAAGCTGCTGACAGAGTTTTTGATGTCATGAAAACTTTGGTCATTCATTCTGAAGATATGAACTGTGCAACAACTTTTACTGAAGTACCCATAGTTGATTGGTTTGCTGTGGTAGTGAATAGTAAAAATGGGTATAAGGTTGTTCGAGCTGATAAGAGTTTCAGAGTGTATTACATTCATCTTGAGATTTTTCAGGAACATAAGTCGAAAAGACTTAGTGGATCTCTTCCTTATCGGATGCAAGAAGTACAACGATGGCCAAGGTACTGTTTTAGATCATAATGATATACTTATGGAAGTACTAGAGGTCATATTTGAGCCCGAGAATGTACCAGAAAAGTTATCCAAGTGTACTCATGTGCTTGAATGGATATACTATGAGATTTGCGGAGTATACTCATTGAGCAGAAGTGATGGCTCAACTGATTACTTTTTGGTAGAGAAGAAGTATAAGCATGGTATTAATGTGATGATCAACATGTTAAATGTCAAATTGAAAGCCAATCAAGATTCAGAGGAAGCTGTTCAATTACTTTGGAAGATCAGGTGCCAGCTTACAGATAACAGAAACTCGTTATAGTCAGGTAGAAATATTGGCAATATTCTCCAAGTATAGGGAGGAAGAAACTTATGCAGTTTGGAGGAATGCAGAAGTTTAGGGGGAGATTTTTGGGTTTATAAATTGTTAATACTAGTAGAATCAGTTAATACTGGAAAGCAGCGTTGTTAATACTGGTGATCAAGTGTTAAAGATTAATACTGGTGACTTACTACTACTGATTAATACTGGTGAATGTTTATACTGATTGCATGGATTTGCATGGCGAGAATTTCTACTGGCGCTCATTAATACTGCTTATGTGATAGAGTTTGTTAGCGTATTGTAAGGAGATAATTATGTAAACAATATAATCGTAATTAGGGTTTCCTCAAGATCTATATAAATAGATCCATGTGTAGTTGTAAACACACGTCTGTTAACAATCAATATTATTAATAGATTGAGGTTGTTGGTGGAAATTCTTGTGTTCTTAATTGTTAACATTTATTCATATACATAAATTGTTAATCAATTAACCCTTGTTAATATCAATGTGTTGATCCGCTACAACTTCTTTGATAGATCTAGATCTACATGATTGAATTTATACAAGTATAGTTCGAAAGATCCTAACAGATTGTTATTCCCCCTATTTTTCTGTGTTTATTTAGGTGTGTTTCATTGTTACTTTGATGTACTGCATATATACTGAATATATTGCTTTAATTGTGTACTAATAACCTTTGACTATTTTCAGATGGCTTTCTCTTTTAAACCAAAGCAAAATGTTGCTGCTTTTTTGACATGGTTCACTCAGAAGTTGATGATGAAAGGAGGAACATTCTTGGATTTTTGATAAACTCCAACTTGAGTTTTGCAATTTCTGATAGTCCAACATTACACAAATATATGTTAGTGGAGTTTTGGGAGAATGCTAGATTCATTGTGATTAATGGAGTTAGAACCATTATATCTACAGTTCAGATGGAAAATGTGATGGTTACTGAAGAGGTTATTAGAATATTTTTGCAAATTGATGATGAAAACGGGTTGGAGAGACTGGAATTAGATGAGATACAAAATGAATGCAGAAGAGCAGGATATGAAGGTGATTTTCCTGAGAGTATGGTGAAGAAAACTAGATTCTCCTACAACTAGAGATATCTTGTGCATGTATTGGTGTGTTGCATATCAGAAAGATCAGGAGGATTTGATGAGATGAACCAGATTATATTGGCATCAACATTCGTTTGTTTGATCACACAAAGAAAATTCAATTTTTCTGGGTTCATTATGGATTGCATGCAGAGAATGGCAGAAGGAAGTGCTACAAAATTTTGGCTCTACCCAAGGTTTCTTCAAATCATTTTACAATCTGAGATACAAGGATTGATGCTTAGAGGGCCTAAATTGAAGGAAGAGAAGATGAATTGGAAAATTATGAATAACATGAAAAAATCTTTTCTAAAGGCAAGAGTGGTATTTTCGGGAAATTTCACACAATCCCCCCCCCCCCCCCCCCCCCACTTGATAGAACAAGCAAGAGTAGTTATTCAGATTTTTGAAGAGTTGCAACAACAATGGGGAGAAAATATTCAACAACAAGAACCACAACATGATCAACAACTGGAACAACATCAAGAACAACATGAAGAACAACAACAAGAACAACAACATCCTGGACAACAATTTGAAGCTGATCAACCCTTTAATCAACCTTTGTCACCTATTATTGATATTCCATCCCCATCACCTTACTCACCTATTCATCAGTCTCCTACACACTCAAGAGCTCAAAGCAGTAAAGAGAGCAACTGGTTTTATACTCAAGCAGAGAATGGAGCTTTGCTTAATCTTGCAGAAACACATATTCTTACACCAAATGTTCCAACATTAACCACTCATGTTGTGAAAATTCAGAAAGAGGTTGCTTCAACAAGTAGTCCCCTTCAAGTATTTACTTCCAATATAAAAAGGGGGAGCAGGGATTGGTGTTTTAACTATTTTGACATTGGAGAAGAAGAATAAATCTTTGGAGCAGTTGGTGAAAAACCAAAAATCTTTGATTAATCAATTGAGATAGAGAAATTCTATCAGAGAAGTGATTAGAGATCAACAAAGGTTCACTCTCTTTTTGAATTCTCTCCCTGCGGATGATGCATCCAAAATAGGGGGAAATAAGACTGAGAAAACTGATGTTTAGAAAACTGTTTTGATTGAGGATGTTGATGGGAGAGTAGACAGTTCAGATGGGAGATTTTGAAGGAGGAATGATCAATGAAGAGGAGATCATGTCTAAGGGGGAGCTTAATTAAGAAGGAAATTCAAAAGGTAAGGAATAGATAGCTGAATTTACCCCTGACTTTAAGATGTCTAACTTTGGTGATGTACAATTTAAGTCGGGCGAAGAAAAATTTATCTCTGGTGGTGAGATGTTTAAATCGGGTGAAGAAAATTTTATTTTCGGGTGAAGAGAAATATAATTTTGGTGATGATGAGGAGAGTGAAAGCATGATGACATGGGAGAATATCAGAAAATTTAAGGCTATAGATCAATATGGAAATGTTTTGAATAAAGAAATGTTTGAGAAGTACTATGAAGGATTATATGATGGATTATTTGATGAAAATGAAACTTAGATTTTCACTGTTTATCGTCAAGGAAAGAAATTCAATTCCATATGGTGTATATGGAGATAGTGATGTGTGGGACAAGGATTTAGGAGGAGAACATCAGGTGATCAATATTGATAGTGATGATGATCATGAGAAAGAAGCTGAAGTTGAGAAGGAAGTTGAAGGGATTGTCAAAGAAGAAGATGTACAAAGTGACAAAACTGAAGTGATTACAGGAGAAGACATTAGTGTTAAATCTTCTTTAGTTGGAGGAAGAAAAAAATCAAAAGCTAAGAAGTCTGCTAGTTTAGTACCTACCAAAGTGGTTGAATTAAAAAAGAAAATGATGGGACACAAAAGTAAGTTAACTGAAGCTAATTACAATCTTCAGTTAAAAGAATTACTAAGTAGTAGCTGGAGGTTTTCAACCAAGATCAGTGGGCAAATGAAAATAGACACTTTAGAAAGAAACCGGCTTGATGTTCAAACTAAGGTTATGATAAAAGATATGAAAATAAGGATAGAGAAAAAGTTAGAGGAGGAATTGAAAAGAAGACAAAAGGAGAGAATGTCCAAAGGAGATGTTAGTGGATTTTCTGCAAAAGAGGCTGAAATACATGTGGAGAGTCAATCAAAAGAAACTCTAAAGGTGACTATGTTGAAGGGTATTCTAAACAAGCTACTGATTCAAGCCAAACTGTGTCTTTGAAGTCTTTAGTTTGAAAAACAAAGTCAAGAAGTGCAGTTAAAGATGAAGGTAAAGAAAGAAGATATTCCTTTTTCAGAGTTTATGGAGAATGAGTCTTGGTTTACAAAGGCTCAAACCGAAAGTCAAACACAACCTCAAAGCACATCGGTTCTTCCAGAAGATTATTATCTTGATGACCCAGTAGCTACTGCTCTTATTGATGAATTGTCTGACTGGTATATAATACTACATCAGATGGAGGCAAACTTGATCAGTTAGAATTTCCTATTTATCCTAAAGATGAATTAAGGATGTAACTTAGGACGATTTAAGAGCTGAAAAGAGAAGAAGTTCCAAAAATGAAGAAAGGGATTCTTCCACCATTAGTAGGATGGAGGTTTGATCATTATAGAGGTGCCGCAATGACTCAAACCTTTGATACAACTGAGAAATTGATGGAAATATATCTGGAAGATGCTAGAAGGTTATGTCAATTGAAAATGGTGAATCATGGTTCATATTCACATGGAGATGATTACGAAAAGTTCATACATGAATATACCAAAAAAGATTTTGCCAACTTTGGAAAGAAATTCAAGGCTAAAAGAAAAAGAATGACAATGTACACAACTCCAATGAAGAGAGACAAAGTTGTGCAACTAAAACCAAAAATTCTCAGATGGTTGATAGATTATGAGCATGATGAGATTGTACTGGACATAGCAGATGGAAAAGATGAGAGGCTATATGAAAATGAAGATCTTAGAGAGCTTTCAAATGAAGATATTTTGAACTATTTTCAATTACCTCTTGAGAATCTGCAACCTGATGACAATGAAAAGAGAATGGCACTAGAGGTTTTAGCATGGGAAGTTGATAAAATCAAAAGAGGAACAAGGGAAGGAAGATAGTTGTTGATGTTAGTGGTTGATCCTAACAAGATGAAGATTTTGGAAGCATAATCGAAGGAGAGATTGTTGGAGCATAAAAAGAGTGATAAAATCAAAAGAGGAACAATGGAAGGAAGATAGTTGTTGATGTTAGTGTATAAAGATGGGAATGGAGCTGATCCTAACAAGATGGAGATTTTGGAAACATCATCTAAGGGGAGATTGTTGGAGCATAAAAAGAGTGATGTCTGAACCTTCCAAAGACTCTTCATCAGTGTTTTGTAGAAAATATATAGTTCGGGTGAACAATGTTCATCACCCGAACTATAGCTTAGTTAGGACATTTCATGAAGAATCTAAGTCGGGTGAACTAAAACTTCACCAGAGTTAAGTTCAAGTTCACCCGAGCTAAAATCTAAATAAATGTTTTGTTTATTTGTTCACCCGAAGTGCTCTTAAATGAACATAAGGGTTCATGTAATGTATATAGATAGTGTATGTAGCCTATAAACAGTGGATAGAGTGTGACAGTTAGTAAGAGCTTATGTCTGAGTAAGAGTACCATTTGTAACTGCTTTTCCCGTCATTTATGGTTTATGAATGAAAGTTCCTTTATTGATTTTTTGTTTGATTCATCGTTCTTAGTTCATTAACTCGTGATTCCGCCACCAGTTAGTGATTCTTAACATTATATTGTTGCTTTGAAGATTGATCAGACCTGACAGCACCGTATCCGAATTACGCGATAAGAGTTTATAAGGAACATGGGTAAATTGTTATGGTGTTCGTCCGTCCTAATAGACAATTTATTAACCAAAAATTACATAGTATATAGACACGTATATAATACATTCATATTAAATTAAAATATTATAATAAAAGATCCACACTTCTAGATATATAACTAATAAAGGATTGAACAATTTTTAAAGCGACACCTAAGCGTAATTTAGAACGCCACGTTATAAAAATATAGTAAATTATAATTAAATTTTAGGATAATCTTTACATATTCAATAAAATATTTATTAAATTATACAACTATATTTATCGCCGGTTATATTGTTCTTATTATATTAATATATATTTTTCCCTTTATTTAACATAATTATTAAAAAAAATATGTATATTTAGTAATTATGCATTGTTAGTTACACATATGATTATGTTATTAACATATGTTTGTTTTTATCTTCTACATTTTAAAGTGAAATGGATTAGATCAACCTAATTATTTATTATACGAGGCGTGCCGACCCGTGCGTTGCACATTGGTGAGTCTATGGGCAAAATTGGATTGTTAAGCTACTCCATTCCATTTGAGCATTGTATCAAACAACCGATGCACATAATATTTATAAAACGCTTAAATTTTAAACAAACTTAATCATAGAGTGCATTATTTGTTTTGGTTGTTTCAGCATCTTACCACACCACATAAACAATTTGCTTATTAATCGAACAAACTGGTCCTCATGTCTAAGCTAAGTTTATTTAGTTTGCGTTAGATGCACGGGTTATAACTTTAACCTTTTTATTTTATATATGTTTATAAAATGTTGATTTTAGTTTGATACTACATTTTTTTTTATCATTAAGACATGTTTTCGTATTGTTTTTATTATATATTTTAAATTTCATACAGATAATTAAATATATGATTTATCAAAATTAATTAAAGTTTGTTAATATATGTGAGAATTGTAACAAATCTTTGTATAATTACATAGTAACTCTAAATTTAAGGAATACTTTTGAACAACATTCATAACCACTTTGTTTTCTTACATTCTTTACTATACAAATTGATATGAGATTAAAGATAAATTATAATTAAACTATTATTTGATAAATAAAATAATGATATCATTCAACTAAATACACTAAAAATAATAATCCAACAAAAGACCATGGTAAATGTATACAAAATGCACAAAAGCTTGTGACAATTTTCCCAATAATTGAAAACAAATAGAAACTACGTCTTGAAATGCATTTTTCACACGACTTTCTCCGCCCTTCATTAGCTTTTTTTGGTTCATAATGTTTTTCTATGGATCATCAAGAAAAACATGATATCCTTGTTTGGTTGTTTTGGTTTATATCTATTTGAGGATTTGTATTGTAATATAATTTTGTCTATTTATAGTGTTTAGTTTATAATTTTTAAATAAATCAAAAGACTCCTTAAAAATATTGTTTTACTATAATTTAAGGCAAAACTTTTCATCTTACATTCACTTTAAAAATAAATTAATTTGTTTTAATTATTTGTGATTAAACTCAAACTATAATTTATGACAAACTATTGGTTTTTCATTTTTAGTTTTTATGATTAAACTTAAATATGATTTATGACAAAACTTTTAATCTTTCTTTTGATTAATAATTTATTACTTATCATTTATTATATTATGGGGTAATTAATACTCAAATTCAAAAATGGACTCAAGCTTTATATAGATAAAGATTCTTATCCCTAAAACATGATGTCTAAATTCCTATTACGTACAATATAATTACGTATATAATTACGTATGTCTGAATTATCGTTAATATTGATAGCTATAATTAGCCGACTTTAAATTAATTTAAACTTCTTTAGACGCATTTAAATTTTTATGTAAAATATATCATAATCTTTTTGCAACATTTAATGTTAATTTTTCAGTAATCGTACAACGTACGGATTTTAAAACTAGTATTTATATAAAACAAAAAGTCCATTCGTTTAGCATGGAATTCGCACTCCTTTGAGGGTGTTATAAGAAACACACTCCTCGTAATGGTTCTTGTTCATGAGGATTCCACATATGGTGATAATATCGTTACAACATGAAACCCAACTTAAAACCGACATGAAAATTAACGGATTAGGTTGTAGAATCTCATCCCGCCAACCTCTTGACCTACTAGCCCGGATTATTTTCAGATAAGGTTCGGGTTGGTTATTTGGTTACTAGGTCAGGATTTTAACCCTACGGTGGTGTTATAAGAAACCAACTCCTCTAAATGGAATTCGCACTCCTTCGATGGTGTTATAAGAAACCAATTCCTCTTAATGGTTCTTTGATACGGACAAGAAACCCGACTTAAATCCGACACAAAAAATAACGGGTTAGTGATATCGCATATTTATACGTTTATTTCTATGCGATATTCGGTCGTTTTTCATATTAAACATGATGGATAGGATAGGTTTTTGCATTTAATCGTGTGGAAAAAGTTGTTTTGTCTATTTTATAGGTTTATATGATCGGGAAGTGGAATTGGTGGAAGAAATGAGCTTAAAAGACGAAAAATAGTGATTTCTAACGAAGAGAACGTCGCAGTAGCACCTCCGCCGTTTTGATCATAACTTCTTCATACGATATCCGATTTAGGTGATTCAAATTGGAGAAGTAAGAAGAAAGAGAGAGCTACAAAACCAAAAATTCGAATATGGGAAAAAAAAAATGTCACGGTGCGACGCACTAGAGGAGGGGTGCGACGCACTCCCGCAGTTTTCGCAGAATTGGAATTTGACTCGAACTCGTTTTCCTCTTGATTTATCTCTATAAATACCAACCCAAACGACAAGTTTTCATCATCAATCATTCCCTCAAGTATCTGGAGCTGGATAATTCGTTTGGAATCAAGGAAAGGAGTTAGAGTCGGAGTACGATTACAATTCGGTCACGAAGAACGATTCTCGACTTTCCTAGTTTGTTTCTTATTCTTTTATTCCGGATTTTCAGTATGTTTTCTACTACTTTCTTTGCAGTTTTGAACTATAATATGAGTAGGTAAATAACTTTTATGCTAGTTTGATTTATGGAACTTGTTTGACGTTATGTTTCGTTATTGATCGTTTTAGGTGTTTATGTTTAATCGTTGATCCTTAATTGTTTGTGTTTTGATATATTGCTATAAATTTTTTATATTCAGATTAGTTAATCAATATTCTAGGTATTCGAGAGGAATCTAGATAGATTAATTAACTTGTATGAAATAATTGGTCGGTCTATAATCGGTTTAAAATTATTAGGATTCGAGAGGACCTAGTAATAACAATTTAGGTAATAAAACGTAAACGAGTAAGTCTATTTGTTAAGATTCGAGAGGACTTAATAATTAGAGAAGTTATTCGAGAGGAAACTTTATAAGGTTAAACCATAGAACACCGACTTCTTAATTAATGCTTAATTTTGGATAATTATAACTGTATTCGAGAGGAACATTATAATTTGATATAGTAAAGTTAGTAAAATATTCGAGAGGAGTTTTACCATAAACTAGAAGTTAAATATATTATCAATATCGTAAACATAATTAGAAAACAAGTGAAGTGTCAAACGAGTATACTTTTCCATTATTTGATAAACAACAATTCTTTTTCTCAAATCGATTTTACGATCACTTTTAGTTTTAAAGAGTTAATCATTAGTTACAAAAACCCCCAAAAACAACCAGTATTATTAATTCGATTTAAAAAACTAAATTAGTCCCTGCGAACGAACCTTTACTTACTTAAAGCTATATTATATACGAATAGGTCCACTGCCTATAAGTGTGTAATTAAGTCAAATAGTAGGTCGAGTTTAATAGACTAGATTTTACACATCAAGTTTTTGGCGCCGCTGCCTGGGACTGATTTTTAGTTTTTGTTTCGAATTTGTGATACGATCCTTTTGAGTATTTATTTACTTGGAAGTTACTTTTAAATTGTTATTACACCGGTACGTTTTTCGTTTTTTCTTGTTTCTGTCTTTGTAGGTATTCAGGTAGTGGATGAACACAAGGGCTTCGGGATTACCACTCGTGAGTCCAAAATCCAATCCAGGAGTATCAAAGAAGCGAGGCAAGAAGAAAGGAAACATCTTAATTCAGATACCACCAGGTTTTGGACCGTTTTCACCAGTGAAGTTTGAAGATATCAGATCTTCAGAAGCAGGAGGAAGCGCTACAGAATCTGAAGTCGAAGAGTTAATTTGCGAAGATAAATCGGAACCACAAGCGGCTATGGATCTATTGGACATTGATGTGTAAAATCTAGTCTTAAATTTAACCTACTAATTCAATCAATTACACACTTATAGGCAGTGGACCTATTCGTATGTAATAGAGTTTAAAAGTAAGTATTGGTTCGTTCGCAGGGACTAATTTGTTTTAAATTCCGAATTAGCAATACTATTTGTTTGTGCGGGTTTTTATCGTAACAAAATGATGATTCAAATTGCAAGTAATTAGTAAAAAGTGATTAATTAAAATCGAGTACGCAAATAATTGAGATTATCAAATAATAGAGAAAATACACTTGTTTGAAACTTCACTTGTTTTCCATTTAAATTTACGAAATTTATTAAATATTAAACTTCTAAAATATAGTAAAAGTCCTCTCGAATCTTTTATTAACTTTAACTACTTCTAATTATACCGTTCCTCTCGAATACAGTTGTAATTATTAATAGTTAAGCATTAAGTAACAAGCATGTTTTTAGTGTTTTAATCTTATAGAGTTTCCTCCCGAATAACTCCTCTAATTATCAAGTCCTTCCGAATCTTAACAACTAGACTTACTCAATTAAATTTAATTACCTAAGTTGTGATTACTAAGTCCTCTCGAATCCTAGTAATTTTAAACCGATTATAGACCGACCGATTATTTCATACAACTTATTTAATCTATCTAGATTCCTCTCGAATACCTAGAATGTTGATTAATTAAATTATATATAAACAACTTAAAGATAATATATTAAAACTTAAGCAAATAAGGATTAGCGATTAAACACAAAAACATAAATAATCAATTACGCAAAAGTAACTTCAAACAAGATCCGTTAATCAAACAAGCGTAAAAGGAGTTTAGTTGCTCATAATCGACTTAAAAATAGCAAATAAACAAGTAGAAAACATAATAGAAAAAGTCTTAAAAAGGAAAAGAGAAACAAACTAAAAGATTGCAAATGCGTCGTGACCGACGTTGAATGAAAACCAAATTCCTAGCTCGAATCCTTGTCTCCAAAAGAATCCTAAGCTTCCAATACTTGAGAATAATTGTCACACCCCGCTAAAGCGGAAACACGGAATATGAAGAGCTGGAAAATCTTTACACAGTGTGACAACCGTCAAATTCTAGATACAATTTATGCTTTATGTCTCTCTTATTGTCTACCGTTACTTTTAGCTGAGCAATAGCCGGATACGCGTCAGTGTCGGAATCACTCCCGGAATCAATTTATATAAGTCCTAATACCAAGAAAACACTTATTGAACTTTCCTAAGTTCATAACTTATCATACTTAAGAACTTTCAATTAACAAAAAGATCCAACGAAGCAATAACGTAAAAACGAAAAGTCCGAAAATTACTGAAAAACACCCGGTGCGCCGCACCTATGCCTTTGGTGCGCCGCACCAGGCTGCCTGAATTCAAAATTTTACATATTGAGTCCCTATCTCGTTTTTGTAAACCCACACCCAATCAAAACCGAACTTAGCACATGTTTCTGCATTTTTGGGGCAGACCACACCCTCCCTATCATCATTATTCCCATTTCTTTTCTTTTCTTTTTCATTTAACAAAAACACAAACACACACTCTTTACACACACATAAGAAACTCTCTCTAGTTTGCTCTCAATAACTTCATCATTTCCAGAAAATACAGCCACATAAATCCATCTTTTCACCATCCAAAAACGTTTTAACATCAAGAGAAAGAAAAGGAAGCAAAGTAATTTCGGTTTCAAGCTTTTTCACCACTTTTGGAGCTCTAAATCCTTCCAAAACATCATCCAAGCATTTTCATCCGGTAGAAATCTTCCTTTTTACTTATATTATCAATCTAAACCATTGCATGTATGATCAAAACCATAAAAACAAGTTTTGATGAACTTTTATAACCATTTTTATACAAAAACGGGATTTTAATAAATGATGCTTTGATCTTTGTTTTTATGGATAAAAGTTGTTTATAAACTCATATAATGATGATTAATAAGGTTTATACCGATTGCATGTCAAGATCTATCACTTACATAAACGATTTTAGTAAGAAAAACTCGAAAATGGGAAGACAGCAGGGGAGGTGCTGCGCACCTCTGCATAGGTGCTTAGCACCGACCTGCTGTCCTTCCCGAAAATGTTGTTTTGATCGTTGAAAAACTTGGTTACGCGTTCTGACTTTTGAGACTTGACATTTAGGACTGAGTTTTGTAAAAATGAACATATTGATGACTTGTATTGGACTTGATTGACTAAGATAAACTTGTTTGAAAACGTTATGTTTATATATGTGTTTTGTAAGCGGGAAAGTGGTGAATATTTTTGGACATAGATTTTGGGCGCGGAAGCGCTGCCCAAATTTCGTTAGAAAATATAAAACACTTTGGCAAGCAAAACATATTTAACATAACAACAATAACATCAACTTTGGACTTTTTGATTAAAAACAAAACGTTAACCGTTTCGGTCAATAGTGGGCAAAATGGACTTTGACACTTAAAGTTTGACTAAAAGATTACCTACGTTACATAATATGACACAAATTTCATCCATTATATATTAGGTTTAATAACTTAATATAATAATAACACATGAATAAATCTTGGTATCCTTAGGCATTCGGTGATTCCCGGCTCTTATTTCCGACCATTCTTCCAAGTTCTATCTTCGCAACCCGTGAGTTACACCCCTCTCTACTCTTACATTTTAAGTACTCTTTTTGGGGGAAACATGAGATCCAACCTTTTGCAAACTTGTATGACTATTTTGACTTTTAAACTTGTGGAACTACTTTGAACTTTGACTTTATCAACTTTGACTTTATCAACTTTGACTTATACTTTATCAAACTTTGGACACTGAAACGTCTACTTAATCTCATATGCGTAAAACATCTCTTTCTCTACTTATAATTGTTATGTATCTCTTTATCTCAACTATTTATTGATACTTGTATGCGTAACCAACCCTTGATGGAGCTATAACACGTTTCTAAGTGATGTGAATCTCTCTCTCTTTTTAAATTGATAAGCTTTCATAGTGCCCACCCATGTTTTAGTTTCTCTCTTACACACTATTAACTACTTAAGCCGTATAGTAATTATGGGTATCGATACTTAGGAAATAACCGTTCCTTGCTTAGATGGCAGTCTAAGTACATATTACTGAATTTCTCTCTTTTAACTTTCCGTTTGAGAGGCGGGAAGTTGGGGCCGCTCGGTTGATAATCGGATTAGTGTGAACACTTAGTTATAGATGCCAAGGGATTGATACAAGAAATCTATTTAGTTATTTACGCATAAACTTATAAACTTTTAGCGATGATTATCCGCTGTTATTATTTGACTAAATGTGAACCTATTTAGTCTTTACAAGTTAGGGCACAATTAGCCCGATACTTAAACTTTACAAGTATATAAACTTTTTAAGCGACTTTCTCCGCTAATCTTCCCTTTGGGAAACTCTTACTTTATATACTTTACTCATACTTTTTATGCCAACTATTTATAAACTTTTAGCGATTGTTATCCGCTGTTATTATTTGACTAAATGTGATCCTATTTAGTCTTTACAAGTTAGGGCACAATTCGCCCGTTACTTAAACTTTACAAGTATATAAACTTTTTAAGCGACTTTTCTCCGCTAATCTCCTCTTTGGAAATTTCTACTTTTATATACTTTACTTACACTTTGATCGTACTTAAACTTATTTGAAATTAATTTATTCTTGAATTTTAAGTACTTGATCTTATCTTGAAACTCTTTGATCCCGAACGACTCTCAAACCTTTATAAAACCTTGAATTCGTTTCGGACTTTTATAAACTTTTAATGGAACTTTGCTTCAATTCATAAACTGTAACTCACTCACTACGTTTTCGTAGTTGACACTTTATCTCATGTTTCAGGAACTAAGCATAAGTTATGAAGCGCATTGCTCAGGCGGGTCAAGCTAGTTATGTGAAGAGTAATACGGGAAAAGACCTGGGACACTTGGGAATTTTATTACAAATACTTTATTATGTATTTGTCTTTCTATACTTACGAATCTTGGTTGTATTTTTCGAATATGATTACCTTTTAATTTCAATATATATACGACTTGAACCGTTGACTTTTGGTATAACTCGTGAAATGATTCTTTGCTCTTCACACTTCCGTGTTTCCGCTTTAGCGGGGTGTGACAGACTTGGTATCAGAGCACGGGTTATAGTGAAAACGGTTTTAAAAATTTTTCAAAAAGTTTTCGAAACCAAAACTATAACCAAGGCTTTTCAGAAAAATCATTTTCGGGTTCAAACTTTAGTATATTATTTTCCGCAATTGCATGATTATCTTTTTCAACTATGCGTGACTTGATCAACCACCCGTAGTTCAAAATGAATTATGCAAGAACGGAAAAGGAATTGCTATCGTTAACGGTTTTGGGTCAAAAATTCCCGGTCTTATCAATTCCCGATTCTCACATAACTGACCCGTGCATGCATTTTAATTATGTGTTTCCTATTTCTAGTTTCCCCCGTACTTGTATAACTCGATGTTCGCAGATTCGTCACGTCTCAGTACTCCCGTTCGCGATCACTTTTTCGATCTCAGTCACGATTCCCTCCCGAGCCGTTTCCTCATTGCGCGAACCTTCATAGGGCCACACGGCCTCCGAGAGTCAACGTCACCAAACGACCGACCCGACGGAGGATACGTCGATGGCGAGCAGCAGCAGTAGGGGATCCAGTCCGAGGACTGCACTACCACCCCCTCCACCAGCGCCGCTACAACATCGCCACCGTCCTAAGGGCCTCACCCTAGGTTGACCGCGCGTATACAGCTCATCCACCCTGGCCGTCTGCCTGATCGGATTACCGGATAACAATCCTATCCGTCTCAACCCACTCCTCTCCTTATACCGACCATGGATTGGTACCATCGGGAACGCTAGTTCCTAGAGGAAAGGCGACGTGCCCATGAGACCAGACTCTCCCGACCTATGATTTCACCCTTCCTTCAGCCTCCCTCGCCGGCCGCATTCTTCCACTTCCACCGAGAGGTTCGGGGACTTGCAAGGAGACCCAGTAGCAAGGGCTCCTCAACAGAGAAGTCACCGATGTTGCGCATCAGTGTCCGAGCAGTCGTTGCGAATCATCGCCTCGACCCGAGCCACGACACGAACTGTGCAGCGTCTCGTTGGATCATGGGAACTCTATTGGCGGTCATTGCCGCTAAGATGTTTCCAGGAAGGCATCATCAATCGGATTTCCTTGGTATTTGTACCAAAGGCTTGAGTTGTAACTTTCCCGTGAACACAACCCAAGGCCGTTCTTATCATTGTT
>CAJVGC010000001.1:43718735-43757281 GCA_910822075.1 Senecio squalidus
TAGCCCACAAGGAGAAACAATAACAAGCAACCAACACATCCGTGGGACTCGCCCATAGCGAGTACCACAAAAGCTTTCTATACCCTCGAAATCACAGCCAAGGAAGCACGTCCGGACCCCAGTACCGTTACGTGTACGTGTCCCTATCAACTTCCATCCTTCTTCCGTGCTATTCGATACAGGAGCTGAAAGAACCCTTGTCTCCTTAGAATTTAGACCCCTCATTTACCTAGGATCTAAAGTTCTTAAGGGTAGCTCTCGAAGCCATGAATACCATCTTAGGATGTTCACATGCTTACCCGACAAAATTTTTCCCCATCAAGCTCATTCCTATCGAACCTGGAAAGCCTTTGACGTTATCGTCGAAAGGGACTGGTTATCTCATTTTCGGACCAAGACCGTTTGTTCCGGCAAACTCATCGTATTCCCCTTTTACAGGGAGGTAAAATTCCCGTCGTCCAGGAGGACAAAACCTGGATGACGACTTCGCAGCTTGTCTTCCCTAAAATGGTGCAAGTACCTCGAGAAGGGACTACGACGCACCCCTCGCCCATATCCACCAGAGGTAAACCTAAGGAAAGCGAGTCCAAGACATTCATGTAGTCAAGGACCACCCAGAGTCTTCCTGAGGGATTTTCCTGGTCTACCGCCACATTGACAAGTTGAAGTTCCGTATAAGACCCGTTCTGGCACAACACCGGTCGCCAAGACACCATGCCGCTCTGGCACCACTCGAAATGCAAAAGCTGTCCAAGCACTAAACCATGACTCTGCCAGCTCAAGTTCGCCCCCTGGGAAGCCCCGAGTTTCCCCTATCAACAAGAAAGACGGATCCCTCCGCCTGTACACCCATTATAGTAAACCTAACGAACTGGCCGACAAGAACCGATAATCACCCCCGAGGATCGACGACCTATTCGAATAAGTTGCTGGAGGCAACTTGCATCTCAGAGGTAGACCTCCGCCCAGATTATCATCCGGTTCGTGTCAGTAAATCCGGCATTTCTAAGACCGCATTCGAACTCGATACGGACATTACGAATTCCCGTCATGCCCTTGGCCTAGTCAACACACCAACAGTATTCATGAATCTAATGAACAGAGTGTGTAGGCCATACTTGGACAGATTCGTAATCGTATTCATAAACGACTTTCTCATATACTCTAGAAACAAGGAAAATCACGTGAGACACCTTAAGCTCATTCTAAGAACTCCCCAGAAGTCGTAAATAGTACGCCAAATTCTCAAAGCGTAAAGTACATTTCCCTGGCTATGTTATCAACCATGAAGGAATTCGGACTCAGGCCAGACGTAACCCACTACAATGATGGCCGAGCATGAAATCCAGAATCCGAGAATCTTCGTAAACTCCTTTCGACGCGGGCCACCGATCTCGATGTTCCATCCACCCGGAATCCGACGTGTTGCACGAGGATCCCCGTGAATATTGAAGGTGGCCAGGCGCGAAAAAGGATACCGCCTTGCACATAACCAAGTGCCTCGCTCACCCCGAAGTCAAGGCGAAATATCAAAACCCTTCTTCTCATCACCGCCGATAAGGATAGTCGATCTGCGCCCGTCCTCTTTGGAATGCCCTCCAGAGGATCGCTAGGGACACGACTAGGCCTCATCACCGCATACCACCCTCCGACCGATGGTCAGAAGGACGATCCAAACGCTTGATGAAATGCTGAGAGCGCGTGTAGTTGTCTTCGTAGGAAGCTGATATACTCACCTCTCCCGAGTACACCTATGACAACGACTTCATGCCAGCATCCAGAGCTAACCTTTCAATATCCATTTGGACGCAAGTGTCGGTCACCGCCCCGTTGGCTGGAAGCTAACGATTGACGACTTGCAAGGTCCGACGTCTCCCCTCATCCGTGGAAGACTGGAAGCTTCCTGTACCGGTCAGATAAGCTACGTAACCAACCAGAAGGAAACCCCCGAGTCCCAAGATGGCAATAGAGTACCTCCCAAGGTATCGCCATGGGAAGGGATAGCCTGCTTCTGGGAACGCGGCTGACTGAGCCCTAGGTACGCCAGTCCAAACTAAGCCTTAGGACGTGTTAGTCCGATCGCTCATCGCCTTCAGATCCACCTGATTCCTTCGAACGTTAATGCATACATGTTGCCATGTCTCACCCTCGAGAGGCACCTATCTGATGATACCATAGTCAACCCCCTCGACAAGGTCAAAATCAATGCCGAACTCAAACTCTTTGATGAACCGCCTAAGTTTGTTGACCGTAAGGTCAAACAATCCAGTCATCAAGTCTCAGTGGGGATTCTCGACGTGGTCCCGATCTCACATGGGAGCGTGAAGACCAATTCCGTCAGAAATACCCTCATCTATTCGAGAACTCTTCTACCTGATATGACAAACTAAATTTCGGGACGAAATTTCTTTCAACCCGGGGAGAATGTGACAACCGTCAAATTCTAGATACAGTTTATGCTTTATGTCTCTCTTATTGTCTACCGTTACTTTTAGCTGAGCAATAGCCGGATACGCGTCAGTGTCGGAATCACTCCCGGAATCAATTTATATAAGTCCTAATACCAAGAAAACACCTATTGAACTTTCCTAAGTTCATAACTTATCATACTTAAGAACTTTCAATTAACAAAAGATCCAACGAAGCAATAACGTAAAAACGAGAAGTCCGAAAATTACTGAAAAACACCCGGTGCGCCGCACCTATGCCTTTGGTGCGCCGCACCAGGCTGCCTGAATTCAAAATTTTACATATTGAGTCCCTATCTCTACACCCAATCAAAACCGAACTTAGCACATGTTTCTGCATTTTTGGGGCAGACCACACCCTCCCTATCATCATTATTCCCATTTCTTTTCTTTTCTTTTTCATTTAACAAAAACACAAACACACACTCTTTACACACACATAACAAACTCTCTCTAGTTTGCTCTCAATAACTTCATCATTTCCAGAAAATACAGCCACATAAATCCATCTTTTCACCATCCAAAAACGTTTTAACATCAAGAGAAAGAAAAGGAAGCAAAGTAATTTCGGTTTCAAGCTTTTTCACCACTTTTGGAGCTCTAAATCCTTCCAAAACATCATCCAAGCATTTTCATCCGGTAGAAATCTTCCTTTTTACTTATATTATCAATCTAAACCATTGCATGTATGATCAAAACCATAAAAACAAGTTTTGATGAACTTTTATAACCATTTTTATACAAAAACGGGATTTTAATAAATGATGCTTTGATCTTTGTTTTTATGGATAAAAGTTGTTTATGATGATTAATAAGGTTTATACCGATTGCATGTCAAGATCTATCACTTACATAAACGATTTTAGCAAGAAAAACTCGAAAATGGGAAGACAGCAGGGGAGGTGCTGCGCACCTCTGCATAGGTGCTTAGCACCGACCTGCTGTCCTTCCCGAAAATGTTGTTTTGATCGTTTAAAAACTTGGTTACGCGTTCTGACTTTTGAGACTTGACATTTAGGACTGAGTTTTGTAAAAATGAACATATTGATGACTTGTATTGGACTTGATTGACTAAGATAAACTTGTTTGAAAACGTTATGTTTATATATGTGTTTTGTAAGCGGGAAAGTGGTGAATATTTTGGACATAGATTTTGGGCGCGGAAGCGCTGCCCAAATTTCGTTAGAAAATATAAAACACTTTGGCAAGCAAAACATATTTAACATAACAACAATAACATCAACTTTGGACTTTTGATTAAAAACAAAACGTTAACCGTTTCGGTCAATAGTGGGCAAAATTAAAGTTTGACTAAAAGATTACCTATATTACATAATATAACACCAATTTCATCCATTATATATTAGGTTTAATAACTTAATATAATAATAACACATGAATAAATCTTGGTATCCTTAGGCATTCGGTGATTCCCGGCTCTTATTTCCGACCATTCTTCCAAGTTCTATCTTCGCAACCCGTGAGTTACACCCCTCTCTACTCTTACATTTTAAGTACTCTTTTTGGGGGAAACATGAGATCCAACCTTTTGCAAACTTGTATGACTATTTTGACTTTTAAACTTGTGGAACTACTTTGAACTTTGACTTTATCAACTTTGACTTTATCAACTTTGACTTATACTTTATCAAACTTTGGACACTGAAACGTCTACTTAATCTCATATGCGTAAAACATCTCTTTCTCTACTTATAATTGTTATGTATCTCTTTATCTCAACTATTTATTGATACTTGTATGCGTAACCAACCCTTGATGGAGCTATAACACGTTTCTAAGTGATGTGAATCTCTCTCTTTTTAAATTGATAAGCTTTCATAGTGCCCACCCATGTTTTAGTTTCTCTCTTACACACTATTAACTACTTAAGCCGTATAGTAATTATGGGTATCGATACTTAGGAAATAACCGTTCCTTGCTTAGATGGCAGTCTAAGTACATATTACTGAATTTCTCTCTTTTAACTTTCCGTTTGAGAGGCGGGAAGTTGGGGCCGCTCGGTTGATAATCGGATTAGTGTGAACACTTAGTTATAGATGCCAAGGGATTGATACAAGAAATCTATTTAGTTATTTACGCATAAACTTATAAACTTTTAGCGATGATTATCCGCTGTTATTATTTGACTAAATGTGAACCTATTTAGTCTTTACAAGTTAGGGCACAATTCGCCCGATACTTAAACTTTACAAGTATATAAACTTTTTAAGCGACTTTCTCCGCTAATCTTCCCTTTGGGAAACTCTTACTTTATATACTTTACTCATACTTTTTATGCCAACTATTTATAAACTTTTAGCGATTGTTATCCGCTGTTATTATTTGACTAAATGTGATCCTATTTAGTCTTTACAAGTTAGGGCACAATTCGCCCGTTACTTAAACTTTACAAGTATATAAACTTTTTAAGCGACTTTTCTCCGCTAATCTCCTTTTTGGAAATTTCTACTTTTATATACTTTACTTACACTTTGATCGTACTTAAACTTATTTGAAATTAATTTATTCTTGAATTTTAAGTACTTGATCTTATCTTGAAACTCTTTGATCCCGAACGACTCTCAAACCTTTATAAAACCTTGAATTCGTTTCGGACTTTTATAAACTTTTAATGGAACTTTGCTTCAATTCATAAACTGTAACTCACTCACTACGTTTTCGTAGTTGACACTTTATCTCATGTTTCAGGAACTAAGCATAAGTTATGAAGCGCATTGCTCAGGCGGGTCAAGCTAGTTATGTGAAGAGTAATACGGGAAAAGACCTGGGACACTTGGGAATTTTATTATTATGTATTTGTCTTTCTATACTTACGAATCTTGGTTGTATTTTTCGAATATGATTACCTTTTAATTTCAATATATATACGACTTGAACCGTTGACTTTTGGTATAACTCGTGAAATGATTCTTTGCTCTTCACACTTCCGTGTTTCCGCTTTAGCGGGGTGTGACACACAGGTCATATAAAACATAACGGTAATCAAGTTGTGACAACCGTCTAAAAATCAGGAACTCGTTCGGTTATTCTATCGACGAAATTCTCTAAGTTATTCCTTAACATGTTCACTCGTGTGACAATCGTCCCAAGTTCGGGAAAATTCCTTCAGTTACTTCCTCGGTTCGAATCTTTTGTTACTCTTTTGGTGTTCGTATTGTTCTAATCTCGTAATTACTTTACCCATATTTTATCGAATCAAGTGTCGGAATGACTCCTGGAATCAAATTATAAGCCCTGATACCAATAAAATCACTCTATGAACTTTCCTAAGTTCATAACTAAACATACTTAAGAACTTTCAATTAACAAAAAGGTCCAACGAACCAATAACGCAAAAACGAAAATTCCAAGTGACCAAAAATGGCCCGGTGCGCCGCACCTCTCACCAGATTTTCAAATTATTTACAAATTTGGTCCCTTTCTCGTTTTACACCACCACCACCCCATTTGACCAACCACAAACGTGCCTTTACTGCTAGATTACTGTCCCAAGGTCAGAATTAATCACCCCTATTACCTTTTCTTTTCTATTCCCATTTTCTTAATTCATTTTACACACACTAAAACACACACACATAATTTTCTCTCAACTTTCTCTCAAAAACTCAAGATAATCCAGTGATATTTCACCACTAGAAATCAGTTTTAAACCATACAAACCGTTCTTATCATCCAAAGAAGCTATAGGAAGCAAAAGATTTCGAAAAGGACCACGATTGCAAAAGTTTTTGAAGAACAAATCCGACCAAAACTCATCATCCAAGCTTTTGCTCCGGTAGATTACTTTCTTTTTACTATTCTCACTTAAATAATCAATTGCATGTAAGATCTAACGGTTAAAAATGAGTTTTTATACAAATCTTTGACTTTTATGGTCAAAAAACGTTTTTAATCGAGAAACCCTTTAAATCTACGAATCTGTAAATAAGAATGTTTTAGAAACCGTTAAAATGAAGTTTTGGAAGATATTAACCAGTTGCATGTTCAATCTAAACAACAAAAACGAGTATTTGTAAAGATTTATGTCATTGTGTATAAAAACGATTTTCATCTAAATAATACTTAGATCTATGATTTTGTGGTTAAAAGTTGTTTAGAATCTGTGAAAACACTATTTTATAAAGTACCTACTGGTTGCATGTCGAAATCCTTAAGTCACAAAACGTTTTTAGCAAGAAAAACGCAAAACGGGAAACGGACAGCAGCTAGGTGCACCGCACCTGTGACCAGGTGCGCAGCACCGAGCTGCTGTTCACCCGAAAATCGTCGTTTTTACTCGTTTCAAGTTTACGTTTGCATTCTGGACTCTACTGTGGACTGAGTTAAATAATATTTACAACATTGGTGAATTACTTTGGACTATTTGGACTATTGTGGACTATATTATATGTATTTTTGTGTTTTAGGTGATTTGTGAACGGAAGTGTTAGGGTAATTTTTGGACATGAAATTTGGGCGCGGAAGCGCTGCCCAAATTTTTCTAGAAATTATAAGACCACTTCAGTAAGCAAAAGCACTTAAGATGTAATAATCAAAAACAATAAACTTTCAAACTAAACTCAACGTTAATCGCTTCGGACCAAATTTTCGGAACAATATTGGACTTAATCTTTATTTACAAACAAAAGTCACACAATATCTCCTATACATAAAACACTTAATAAGAAGTTAACTTTTGAATTATATTGGTAATTCTTAGGCATTCCGTGATTCCCGGCTCATTTCCGACCGACTCCGAGTTCCATACTCTTCGCAAACCGTGAGTTACATCCCCACTATGTTTTACTTTTAAATACTTTTCAACATTATTTGGGGGAAGCATAAGATCATGTTTTGTAACTTATAAACATTATTTGCAAATTATTAGTATTTACTGAATCTCGTTCTAAACTTTAAATCTATAAAGCATTTTAACTTGAATCTTACAAACTATCATGCGTATTTGTGTTAATGCCTTAGCAGGATAACTAAACTAGGATGCTTGTTAGTAACCAATCCTTGATGGATATATAAGCCCGTAAGATCTCTTGAATGTTTTTAGTATCCTTAATTAAATGCCCGTTTTAGTCTCTCTCTCTCTTATACACTATTAGCATTAGCCGTTAGTCATATGGGTATCGATACTTAGGAGGGGTCACTCCTTACTCAGGGTTAGCGTCCCAAGTACATATTACTACCTCACTCATTGAATTACTTACTTAAATATTTTTGGGCTACTTTTCTCGACCATACAATCGGTTTAGTGTATACTTACTACTTATATTATGCCAAGTGATTGATATACAAGGTACCTTTAGTTAAGTTAAGACACAACGCATATACTTTATTTTAGCGCCTGATCCCGCTTTTCACATTATTTTAGCGACTGTTTCCGCTTTATCATTATTTTAGCGCCTGATCCCGCTTTTACCCTATTTTAGCGACTGATTCCGCTTAAACATTATTTTAGCGCCTGTTTTCCGCTATAACCACTATACGAGTTGTTTATTCCCTTTACTCGCTTGCTTAATAACTTTTACCATTAATTTTCTATTTTTGGAAACTTTCTATTTTTAGTAACTTTCTATTTTTAGTAACTTTCTATTTTTGGTAACTTTTATCATTAACTATCTATTTTTGGAAATTTTATCGAACTCTAAACTGTAACTCACTCACTACGTTTCGTAGTTGACACTTTATCTTATGTTTCAGGAAATTAATGTAAGCTTATGGAATGCATGGCAAGGAGGGTCGATATGGTCGTGTGAGGCGCTTATTGGGAAAGACCTTTATATTTTTGGGAATTTTCTTGTTTTCAAACTTGTATTGTACTTTAAGTTAAATCGTGAACTACTTGGTAGCTATTGAAATGTTGTATCTTAAACCATTTAAATTTTAATGGAAATGACTTAAATCGTTTATATTTGCTTATGACCGTGTAATGATATTCCAGCTCTCACGCCCCGTGTTTCCGCTTTAGCGGGGTGTGACAGACTTGGTATCAGAGCACAGGTTGTAGTGAAAACGGTTTTAGAAATTTCTAAAAAGTTTTTGAAACCAAACTATAACCAAGGCTTTTCGGAAAATCATTATGGGTTCAAAACTTTAGTAAATTAATTTTGCGATTGCATGATTATTTTTAACTACGCATGGCCTGGCCACCCCTGCCTAGTTCAAAATGACTTATGCAAGGGCGGAACGTAATTTCTAAAGATAAACGGTTTTGAGTCAAAAACAAAATTCCCGGTCTTATTATTCCCAACCTCACGTGATCGACCCTTACCTGCATTTCTTACATATTTCCTTTAACATTATCTCTTTCCTGTACTTACGAAACTCTTTACGTCGCAGATCCGTTATGTCTCAGTCATCACGCTCCCGATCTCCCTCGCGTTCCCGGTCCCAATCCCAGCAGAGATCCGCGTCATCGCATGAGCCTTCCGAGGGCCATACCGCCTCGGAAAGCCTCCGTCACCAAACCACGGACCCCACGGAGGATACCTCCATGGCTGTGTCCAGCAGCATTGGGTCCAGCCCAAGGGCGGTGCAACCACCACCTCTACCAGTACCCGACGCCGCGCCACCACAGCGACGTGGACCACGTGTCGTCACAACGGCACGCAAACAGGTAATCCTCCCAGGCCGACTGCCAGACAGGATGGCAGCTCAGCAGGGTGCCCCTTACCGGCCCCCAACACCTCTTAACCCCTATCATCACCCGATTCCCGAGGTCCCACGCACCTCGGTAATGGATCACTACTCGTGGGAACGCCAGCTCCAACGAGAGGAGATGCAGCGCGCCCGCGAAGCTGAAGCTGCAAGGCAACTGATGCCGCAACCTCCCCCACCGGCGGCTTTCCTCCATCTCCACCGCGAGGTAAGAGAACTCGCCCAGGAGGCCCGACAGCAGGGCCACTTAATTGGCGAGGTCACCGACGCTGCTCGCCAGTTGTCTGAGCAGTCGATGCGAGTCATCGCATCGACTAGGACCACGGCACGGACGGTGCAGCACCTTATCGGTGTGTGTCTAGTGATGGGCACGTTGATGATGGTCATGATGGCCAAAATGTTTATGGAGAGACACCAGTAGTCTTTTCCTTTATTGTATCGTATCATAGGCCGAGTTGTAATTTTCAATGTATACAACTTCGTGCCATTTCCTTTATTTTCATTATTGTATCGTATTGTACCTTTCTATTTCAAACTTTGTACCCAACTCTCTTAATTAATGAATGAAGTTTCGTTTATTATTATCTATTGTTACTTGTCTCGTAAATCTTATACTGTGTGAACCACTTCTTGCATGTGAATCCGAACTGTGTAAACCTCTTGGAATCTTGTTGTGCACATATCACCTATTCTGTTATATTACGCTTGCGAAATTGTTATCTTGTTCATTTAAAGGAACTCATATCATATTCGCTTCGTGCGTACTAAACCGAACTTCTTGTCTGTTGTAGAACCATGGCGCCCTCGCGCTTGAATGCCAACACCCTCGCCGATCAGGTCACGGCTCAGCTTAACGCAGCGATACCCGAATTGATCGCTCAGGTAATCGCCGGGATCAACGAGAGAATCTTCGGGGATGTGAACCCCTACGCCTCTCACCCAGAAACCAATGTCAGTAACTCTCCTACCCTCCCAGCCACCGTGAAGCTGGAGAAAGAAGGAGGCTCTCCAATCAATAGCCCCCTTCCCTCTCCAGTCCCTGTCCCTCGAAGGAAGGAAAGGAAACGGAAGACTAGTTACCAACCTATAGTGAACCACCGCAACAAGAGACCAACCCTCAGACGCCAAGGATACGCTGGATCGCACCCCAAGTGCAACAAGTGTTACCTACACCACTTTGGTGGATGCCCCTCGTGCCATCAAACCGGACACCTCTACCGACGTTGCCGCCAGTATGCGCCGAATCAAGGAAGAAGGTGGATTACTCCTCACTCCGGGAGCAACGGACACCCCAGTGTTAGCTGTCCCGTATCCCAGGTAGCAGAAGCTTTCGGTGCTCTCACCATCAATGCCAAAGAGTCGAAGCAGGACTCGGGCCCCTCAGGTAAACCCCCCTAGTAAACCACTCGAGTTGTCATTAGAATATTCATTTCGGAAATTTGAATGAGCCGTGTATTCCTAGGAATTAGACTCCCCACTAACTTAAGATCTAAGGATCTTAAGGACGGCCTCACCATACCGAATGCATTAATAGTCAGGAGTTGAAGCAAGTGATCCGATCATAGGACACTCCACAAGCCCGTCTGATAACACCTTCCCTATCAACCTAACCCCTATCGAGCCAAAAGGCGTTGACGTCAGCGACAGGATGAACCGGCCTTCCATTCCAGAGCCGAGATCGTCTGTCTTGACAAAATCACTCACATTTCTCTTTCCGACACCGAAACCTTATCGTTCACGGAGAAAACCCGAACGCTCATTCTGACTTGTGCCGTCCACCAAAATGCGTAAGTGCCTCGATAAGGACTGTGACGCATTCCTGGCACATATCATTAAGCGTAAGCCCAAGGAGATCCGTATCCAAGATATCCCTGTAGTCTAAGATCCCCCTAATGTCCTTCCCAAAGATTCGCCAGGGTTACTTCCACCCTGACAAGGAGAATTCCAGACTGATCTCACACCTGGTGCAACTCCGGTCGCTAGGACACCTTACCGTCTAGCCGCCGGGATTGCGAGAGTTGCCCAAACAACTTCAGGGACCCTTCGATCACAGTCTCGTACGTCCTAGTTCGTCGCCGCGAGAATCCCCTACGCTCCTCGCTAGGAAGAAAGACGAATCCTTTCGTACGCTCACCGATTACCGCGAACCCAACGCTGACCGTCAAGAACCGGTACCCACTTCCGAGGATCGATGACCTCTTCAGTCAGTTGCAGGGAGCAACTTACTCCTCAAAAATCGACCTCCGCTCGGGTTACCACCAGGTTCGTGTCAGTGAAACCGACATTCCAAGGACCGCTCTTCGTAACCAACACGGTCATTGCGAATTCCTAGTCATGCCGTCCGGTCTAACCAGCGCACCAGTGGTGTTCATGGACTCAATGAACCGAGCGGTAGACCCTACCTGGATAAATTCGTGATCGTGTTCATTAAATATTATCTACTCTAGAAGAGAGAAAGATCGCGCGGAACACCTAAGACTCATTTTAGGACTCCTTCGAAAACAAAAGTTGTACGCCAAATTCTCTGAGTAAGAGATCTAGCCCCGAGAAGTACACCCTCTTAGTCATGTAGTTAGCCAAGAAGGGATTCATGTGGATCCGGCTAAGGCAGAAGCGACCGAGAAATGTCGAGCCCCGACGACTCCCACGGAAGTCCGTTAACTCCTAGTGTTGACCGACTGCCACCGGAGGTCCAATGAGAATTCACCAAAGTCGCTAAGCCGCTAACGAACTCACTCAGGAGGACAAGACCTTGTCCACACCTCACATAGATGACGTAGGAAATGGATCGGACTGCTAAGTAACTGCGACCGCGAGAATCAAGGGGAGAAACCTTATACAACCACGAGGAGAAGCTCGAACGCAGACCCGATAGATTTCACTACCAGGATACCCAATACGGCCAAAGGTAACGACACAATTTGGATAATTGTGGATCGTTTGGCTAAGTCCGCTCACTTCTCGCCGAAACGAGAAACCTACTCAATGGAGAAGCTCGCGCCAAGTTGCGTCCACGAGATCACCTCTTGCCACAGTACACCTCTATCCATCATCTCTAACTGAGATAGTCATTCACGTCTCACTTATGAAGCCCGTCTCAGAAACCCCTCGGCGCGCGACTGGATCCCAGCGCAGCCTACCACCTTTAGATCTACCCACAGGGAGCGACCGAAGACATCCCGCATTCGGCGGAAGAGCTACGCCGACAACCGAAGAAAATCCTTCAAGCCCCAGGGCGGCGGATTGAGTCCTTCTCGCCGCGTCGCCATGGGAAGGGGTAGCCCACTTCGGGAAGCGCGGAATGCTAAGCCCGAGATACGCCGGATCGTCTGACGTCATCAAGCACATTGATTCTGTAGCTTATCGACTCTGACTCCCGCCTGTTCTTTCCAACGCTCGTAACGTGTTCCATGTCTCACACTTGAAAAAGTGCCCATTCGATGAGACCATCGTTCGCTCCACCCGACGAGGTCAAGATCAACAGCAAGCCAATCTCATTGAGGAACCGCTCGAAGTTGTAGGCCGAGAGGTCCAGCAACTCAATCAAAGCCGTGTTCCTATCGTCAAAGTTCGCTAGAACTCCCGACGTGGTCACGAATTCACGTGGAAACGTGAAGACCAGATACGTCAAGAGTACTCTCTTTTTCTTTCTAGGATACTTCCACCTGATGTGACGAGTCAAATTTCGGGACGAAATTTCTTTCAACCCGGGGATGATGTGACAACCGTCTAAAAATCAGGAACTCGTTCGGTTATTCTATCGACGAAATTCCCTAAGTTATTCCTTAACATGTTCACTCGTGTGACAATCGTCCCAAGTTCGGGAAAATTCCTTCAGTTACTTCCTCGGTTCGAATCTTTTGTTACTCTTTTGGTGTTCGTATTGTTCTAATCTCGTAATTACTTTACCCATATTTTATCGAATCAAGTGTCGGAATGACTCCCGGAATCAAATTATAAGCCCTGATACCAATAAAATCACTCTATGAACTTTCCTAAGTTCATAACTAAACATACTTAAGAACTTTCAATTAACAAAAAGGTCCAACGAAGCAATAACGCAAAAACGAAAATTCCAAGTGACCAAAAATGGCCCGGTGCGCCGCACCTAGCACCATGGTGCGCCGCACCTCTCGCCAGATTTTCAAATTATTTACAAATTTGGTCCCTTTCTCGTTTTACACCACCACCACCCCATTTGACCAACCACAAACGTGCCTTTACTGCTAGATTACTGTCCCAAGGTCAGAATTAATCACCCCTATTACCTTTTCTTTTCTATTCTCATTTTCTTAATTCATTTTACACACACTAAAACACACACACATAATTTTCTCTCAACTTTCTCTCAAAAACTCAAGATAATCCAGTGATATTTCACCACTAGAAATCAGTTTTAAACCATACAAACCGTTCTTATCATCCAAAGAAGCTATAGGAAGCAAAAGATTTCGAAAAGGACCACGATTGCAAAAGTTTTTGAAGAACAAATCCGACCAAAACTCATCATCCAAGCTTTTGCTCCGGTAGATTACTTTCTTTTTACTATTTTTACTTAAATAATCAATTGCATGTAAGATCTAACGGTTAAAAATGAGTTTTTATACAAATCTTTGACTTTTATGGTCAAAAACGTTTTTAATCGAGAAACCCTTTAAATCTACGAATCTGTAAATAAGAATGTTTTAGAAACCGTTAAAATGAAGTTTTGGAAGATATTAACCAGTTGCATGTTCAATCTAAACAACAAAAACGAGTATTTGTAAAGATTTATGTCATTGTGTATAAAAACGATTTTCATCTAAATAATACTTAGATCTATGATTTTGTGGTTAAAAGTTGTTTAGAATCTGTGAAAACACTATTTTATAAAGTACCTACTGGTTGCATGTCGAAATCCTTAATTCACAAAACGTTTTTAGCAAGAAAAACGCAAAACGGGAAACGGACAGCAGCTAGGTGCGCCGCACCTGTGACCAGGTGCGCAGCACCGAGCTGCTGTTCACCCGAAAATCGTCGTTTTTACTCGTTTCAAGTTTACGTTTGCATTCTGGACTCTTACCCTAATTACTGTGGACTGAGTTAAATAATATTTACAACATTGGTGAATTACTTTGGACTATTTGGACTATTGTGGACTATATTATATGTATTTTTGTGTTTTAGGTGATTTGTGAACGGAAGTGGTAGGGTAATTTTTGGACATGAAATTTGGGCGCGGAAGCGCTGCCCAAATTTCCCTAGAAATTATAAGACCACTTCAGTAAGCAAAAGCACTTAAGATGTAATAATCAAAAACAATAAACTTTCAAACTAAACTCAACGTTAATCGCTTCGGACCAAATTTTCGGAACAATATTGGACTTAATCTTTATTTACAAACAAAAGTCACACAATATCTCCTATACATAAAACACTTAATAAGAAGTTAACTTTTGAATTATATTGGTAATTCTTAGGCATTCCGTGATTCCCGGCTCATTTCCGACCGACTCCGAGTTCCATACTCTTCGCAAACCGTGAGTTACATCCCCACTATGTTTTACTTTTAAATACTTTTCAACATTATTTGGGGGAAGCATAAGATCGTGTTTTGTAACTTATAAACATTATTTGCAAATTATTAGTATTTACTGAATCTCGTTCTAAACTTTGAATCTATAAAGCATTTTAACTTGAATCTTACAAACTATCATGCGTATTTGTGTTAATGCCTTAGCAGGATAACTAAACTAGGATGCTTGTTAGTAACCAATCCTTGATGGATATATAAGCCCGTAAGATCTCTTGAATGTTTTTAGTATCCTTAATTAAATGCCCGTTTTAGTCTCTCTCTCTCTTATACACTATTAGCATTAGCCGTTAGTCATATGGGTATCGATACTTAGGAGGGGTCACTCCTTACTCAGGGTTAGCGTCCCAAGTACATATTACTACCTCACTCATTGAATTACTTACTTAAATATTTTTGGGCTACTTTTCTCGACCATACAATCGGTTTAGTGTATACTTACTACTTATATTATGCCAAGTGATTGATATACAAGGTACCTTTAGTTAAGTTAAGACACATATCCCATACGCATATACTTTATTTTAGCGCCTGATCCCGCTTTTCACATTATTTTAGCGACTGTTTCCGCTTTATCATTATTTTAGCGCCTGATCCCGCTTTTACCCTATTTTAGCGACTGATTCCGCTTAAACATTATTTTAGCGCCTGTTTTCCGCTATAACCGCTATGCGAGTTGTTTATTCCCTTTACTCGCTTGCTTAATAACTTTTACCATTAATTTTCTATTTTTGGAAACTTTCTATTTTTAGTAACTTTCTATTTTTAGTAACTTTCTATTTTTGGTAACTTTTATCATTAACTATCTATTTTTGGAAATTTTATCGAACTCTAAACTGTAACTCACTCACTACGTTTCGTAGTTGACACTTTATCTTATGTTTCAGGAAATTAATGTAAGCTTATGGAATGCATGGCAAGGAGGGTCGATATGGTCGTGTGAGGCGCTTATTGGGAAAGACCTTTATATTTTTGGGAATTTTCTTGTTTTCAAACTTGTATTGTACTTTAAGTTAAATCGTGAACTACTTGGTAGCTTTTGAAATGTTGTATCTTAAACCATTTAAATTTTAATGGAAATGACTTAAATCGTTTATATTTGCTTATGACCGTGTAATGATATTCCAGCTCTCACGCCCCGTGTTTCCGCTTTAGCGGGGTGTGACACAAGTCATTAATTAAAATAAAAGTGTTTACAAATCCATTCAAGACACGATAATTTGGTACATTGATACACAATTAAAAAGTTCATTAAAAATTCCCAAAATAACTGGCCACGTCTTTTCCCAAAAAGGTTCTCACACAACCGCCTCGACCCGTCCATGCCATGCACCACATGCTTACACTAATTTCCTGAAACATAAGATAAAGTGTCAACTACGAAAACGTACTGAGTGAGTTACAGTTTAAATAGTACGTCAAAATGTAAATAAAGTATATAAAGTAATAGTTTCCATAAAGGAGATTAGCGGAGAAAAGTCGCTTATAGTTTATATACTTTAAAGTCCAAGTAATGGGCGGACTGGTGCCCTAAGTTTGTAAAGACCAAATATAGTCAAATTTAGTCAAATAGAAGAAGCGTATATCAATCGCTAAAAAGTTATAAGTTTATGCGTAACTAACTAATTAGATTTTCTTGTATCAACCTCTTGGCATCTATAACTTAAGTGTTCACACTAATCCGATTATCCAACCGTGAACGGCCCCAACTTCCCGCCTCTCAAACGGAAAGTTATTCAGAACTTAGTAATATGTACTTAGACTACCATCTAAGCAAGGAACGGTTCTTTCCTAAGTATCGATACCCATAATTACTATACGGCTAAGTAGTTAATAGTGTGAAAGTCTAAGTCTAAAACAGTCGGGCACTAAGTAAACTTTATTTTTAAAATCGAGAGAGTCGTACGTCCATCACTTAAGATCGTGTTATAGTTCCATCAAGGGTTGGTACGCATACAAGCATCAATAATCAGTTTAGTCAAAAGAGGGCGACCAATAAGTCTAAGTAAAGTCAATAAATTACGCATAAGAGTTCAAATAGTCGTTCAAATAAGTCCGAGTACGTCCAAATGTCAAAGTTTAATAAGTCAAAAGTCAAAGTTTAATAAGTCAAAAGTCAAAGTTTAATAAGTCAAAAGTCAAAGTTTAATAAGTCAAAAGTCAAAGTTTGATATATTGCAATTTGTTTCATAAGGCTTAAAAATGCATTTAATCTTATGTTTCCCCCAAATTCATGTAAAATATATAAAACAAGGGGTTGTAACTCACGGATTGCGAAGAGAACGAGAACTTGGAAACTCGGTCGGAATATGTGAGCCGGGAATCACGGATTCCCTATTAATTACCAATATACTCCAAAAGTTAACTTCTTGTTATGTTCTTCATATATAAGAGTTTTATGTAACTTTAGTTTGAAATTAAGTGTTAAGTCCAATATTGTTCCAAAATTTGGTCCGAAGAGGTTAACGTTATGTTTAGTCCGAAAGTTCAAAGTCAAAGTTATTATTATGTTAGACACGTTTAGATCGCTGAGATGGTTTAGGCTTTCTAACGGAATTTGGGGAGCGCTTCCGCGCCCAAATTTCGTGTCCAAAACCTAAAGTCAATCCCGCTTACAAAACATGTATAATACATAATAACTTATTTAAATAGTCCAAAGAGTCCAATGTGGGTTACCAATATTATTAGTTTTGTTTATCTCAGTCCCAAAATGATATTGGTAAAAGTCCAGAATGTAAACATAATCTTAAAACGAGTGAAACGACGATTTTCGGGAGAACAGCAGCTCGGTGCTGCGCACCTGGGCACAGGTGCTGCGCACCTAGCTGCTGTCTCTTTTCCCGTTTTGTGGTTTTCTTGCTAAAAACGTTTGTGACTTAAGGATTTCGACATGCAACCAGTAGATAACTTATAAAACATCATTTTAACAGTTTCTAAAATGTTTTTATTCATAGATTCGTGGATTTAATGAGTATCTCGATTAAAGACGTTTTTGACCATAAAAGTCGAAGATTTGTATAAAAACGCATTTTCAACCGTTAGATCTTACATGCAATCGATTATTTATGTAAAAACAGTGAAAGGAAAGTAATCTACCGAAGGAAAAGCTTGGATGATGAGTTTGGTCGGATTTGAGCTCCAAAAATCTTTGCAAACGTGGTCCTTTTTCGGTATAAACAACACCCCTTGGCTTCACTTGAAGTTTAGAACGATTTGTATGGATTAAAAATGGATTTTAATGGTGGAATATCTCTGGTTTCCTTGAGCTTTTGGGAGAAAACTAAAGAGAAGAAGGAGTGTGTGTGTGTTTTTAGTATGTGTAAATGATTTTTGTAAAATGAAAATGAAATGAAAATAAAAGATGGTAATGATACTGCTCTTGGGACTGATATTTGCAGTAAAAGGGCCGTTTTATATTGGTGGAATTGGGTGGTGGTTGTGTAAAAACGAGGCAGGGACTAAAACTGTAATTTTTTTGAATTCTGGCGTGAGGTGCTGCCCACCTCAACACTAGGTGCAGCGCACCGGGGCATTTTTCAGCCTTTTTCAAATTTTTCGTTTTCTACGTTATTGCTTCGTTGGACCTTTTTGTTAATTAAAAGTTATTAATTATGATAAGTTATGAACTTAGGAAAGTTCAATAGGTGTTTTTTTGGAATTAGGACTTACAATTTTGATTCCGGAAGTTATTCCGACACTAGTTCCGACAAAGTATAGACTCAAAAGTTACGAGCTAGAACAGAACGAACACGATAAAGGAGTAACTAATGTTTCGAACTGATATAATAATTGAACAAGTACCTGAATTTTGACGGTTGTCACAATAATAATTGATGAAAAATCTGAATGTTTTGGGGTTGTATTTATAGGCAAAAACTAGATAGAATTCGTGTTTGAGTCGAACTCCAAAACTTTTTAGATTATGGATAATGATCGATTCAAATAGACGGTGGACTTTTCCTTGTCATGTTACAATTGGGTTTTCTTTTATTTCCTTTTGTCCACGTGCATGTCTCAATATTAATTCCATATCTTTCATTTACTTGCATTTCTTCGTCCAAATGTCCACTTTCCGATCATATTCAACTTATCACTTGAATAAAATACTTTTCACACAATTAAATGTAAAAATCATATCCTATCCATCATGATTAAATACGAAAATGACCAAATATCGCATATAAATAACTATATAAATATGCGATATCAGACATGTCGATGCACCGACGGGTTGCAGCCGTTGCAGTAGATGTGCAGGAAACCTGTTTTCCTATTGACGATTGTTATGAAATGTTTGACCTAGATGTGCAGCAAATGCTTGGAGGAAAGGTTGCGGTTGATGATGAGGAAGCTGAGGAGCTCGAGGATTTTGATCCCATTTTGAAAATGGAGTTAGAGGAATTTGAGAAGAATTCTACGAGCATGACATTTGAAAAATCCGACCCGGATTTAGATTTATTAGAGATTGAATATTTAATGAATAATCCGGGAGCGTACATAACCCTCGGGTCGATAATGATTTCGTACATAACCTTTTAGTGTTTTCATGTACCTCTCAAACGGATACATCCACCTAAAGTGGACTGGGCCACATAACCTCACCTCTCTGACTAAATGCACCATCAAGTGAATCATGACATCGAAAAATGAAGGCGGAAAATACTTCTCTAGTAAACACAAGGTTACTACAATGTCACTTTGCAGCTTGCCCAGCTTACTAACATCAACTACTTTACTACACATCTCGTTGAAGAAGTGACACAAGCTTATAATAGTCTTCCTAACTTTCACGTCTAACACCCCCTTTATTGCAAAAGGAAGAATCTGTTGCATTAGTACGTGACAGTCGTTGGACTTCAATCCATTCATCTTCGAATTATCATCGGACACGAGATTCTTGAAATTGGAGGAATACCCATCAGGCACTTTAATATTAGACAGTGTGTCATAAAACATGCGTTTCTCCGCGCTATTTAATGTGTATATGGCAGGCGGCAGATAATGACCCTTCCCTTTTGGGTGACTTATTAACTCAGGCTTAATCCCTAACTCCTCGAGATCTTGTCGTGCCTTTAAACCGTCCTTCGTCTTGCCTTGCAAATTCAGTAACGTCCCATAAACACTCTCGCATACATTCTTTTCTATATGCATAACATCTAACTGATGACGAACAAGCAAATGCTTCCAGTATTCAAGTTCAAAAAAGATTGATTTTTTACGCCAAACTTTCGATCTCGGATCGATAGGTTCTTTTTTCTTTTTTGGCCTTCTCTGCTGACGCGGCATTTTCTTCTTTGATTTTTTCTTCTCCAATGCCCTCCAGATAACTTCCTTCTTTTCCTTTTTCATCTTCCCCCATTTAGCTTTAAACCCTTCCAGATAGTCGTAAACTTCTTCACCCGATCTCGGTTTTTTCATCACAGCGGTCTCTTGTTCATTATTGAAATCTTTTTTTCTTTTGCGAAAAGGATGTGTAAGTGGGAGGAATCTTCTATGCCCGAGGAAGCATACTTTTTTGGATTTTGGCAACCACTGTGAGTAGGTATCCTCTGAGCATACTGGACACACGTTATAACCTTTGGTAACAGACCCCGACAGGTCACCATACGCGGGAAAGTCATTTATAGTCCAAAGTAAGACTGCTTTTAGATCGAAGAACTGTTTCTTATAAGCATCATACGTCTTAACGCCAGGTTCCCACAACTCTTTCAAATCTGCTATTAGTGGTGCCAAGTAGACATCAATACTGTTACCAGGTTGCCTTGGACCTGATATCAGTAGAGTCAACATCATGAACTTTCTTGACATACACAAATAAGAGGGCAGATTGTATGTTGCTAGGGTAACTGGCCAACAACTATATTTTGCACTTAATGACTTATGAGGGTTTATACCATCCGCGGACAAGGTTAATCTCAGATTCCTATCTTCCTTTCCAAATTCTTTCCACTTGTCGTCAACAAGCTTCCAAGATGGGGAATCACAAGGATGTCTTAGCTTGCCATCACTGACCCGACCTTGCGCGTGCCAAGTTAGGGCATGTGCGGTTTCTGGTGACGAGAACATTCTTCTAAATCTAGGAATGGGCGGGAAATACCAAACGACTTTTCTCGGCACCGTCTTGCTATTCTCCTTCCACCGAGAAGTGCCACAAGTTGGACAGTGAGAAGCATCGTTGTGCTCATCCCAGAACAGGACACAATCATTCTCACAAGCATGATACTTAATGTATTCTATGCTTATTCCTTTTAGCAACTTCTTGGCCTCGTATAACGACTTAGGGATTGTATTATTTGAAGGCAAAACATCATTTAGCTCACCCAATAAAGCATCAAAGCTTGTATCAGACCAGCCAAATTGACCCTTCAAATTTTGGAATTTCAGCAATCCATTTAGTGCATTATGCTTTGACCCTTCAAACAGTGGCTTGTCACATTCTTCGAGAAGGGACTTCAGTAAACTAGGTTCATTCTCTGCATATGTGAAGGCATCATGTAGCATCCCCTTTGTGTAATCGAACTCAGGAGGTCTAGACTCATTAGGGCAAGGAGCTTCATCTCTAGATGAAATTTCTCCATGGAAGGACCAAACACTATACTTATCATCGAAACCGTGTTTAAACAGGTGAAAACGTACGTTGGAGATGGAAGTGTGACACAAATTGATACAATTTAAACAAGGACACGGAATGGCGTCGGAATTTGGGTTGTTGCATTGTGCAAACTCTAAAAAGGCATTCACACCTTCCTCGTATGCGATTGATAATCTATCGCAGAAAATCCAAGATTTATCCATTACCTTATTAAAACAGAAACATCTCGTGTAAGTGTCGATTCTTATTAACTAATAACTACCTTAACACCTTAACACTAATTAACAAGAACAAGAACACCAGAAAATGACTACCTTAACACCTTAACACCATACAAATAACTAAATAACTACCTTAACACTAATTAACAAGAACACCAGAAAATGATACCAAAAACACTAAATAACTACCTTAACACTATATTAAACTATACATGTTACATTATTTACATGGGGCCTATAAAATATTATTCACAAACACCAAAAATATCATAGTAACATTTTCACAAACACCTGGTGTGCATACAATTTTACCATAAATTGATACAAAAAATGATACAGTAAATTGATTTTATAACTCTACAGCTATCAAACAAACAATATAATGTAATATTTTGAGTAAATTAGGGCATACCTTAACTGCAAATCCTTAACACCTGGAGAGTTTTGAGAGTTGGTCTACAACCGCTGTCGGAAATGATTTTTTGTCGATTAGGGATTGTTTTGAGTAAATTAGGGCGGGATAATTGAACGAATGTGGATTGAAAATGTTTTATAAATTTAGGGCGGGATTGAAAATGTTTTGATGTGTTACAAATCGAAGGTTTTGAGAGTTTGAGAGGGAAGCTAAGTTTTGGAGAGAGCGGGAAGCCCTGTTTGAGGGATTTTGGGGGAAATATTAGAGAGCGGGAGTTTGAGAGGAAGGTTTTGAGAGTTTTAGGGTTCTAAGTTTTAGCAGATATATGACAAAAATAATATACATGACACCTATTTAGGACGAAGAAAAACAAACGTCATAACGAAATCTTAATTTTAACTGATTATGACCCATGTGTTATGACACATCTGAAAACGCGTCATCTCTTTACTCAAAATGACTGTTGTTTTATGACCCTGGATATTGCGCGTCATCTTTCTGCGTGGGTCATAAAAAGCGGGTCAAGGATAGCCCTGTTTCTAGTAGTGAATCCTAGGAACTGACGGATTTCCGTCGGGGTCCTCGGGGCTTGCCATTTCTCAATCGCTTCAATTTTGGCTGGATCAACATGAATCCCTTCTTGGTTGACCACGTGACCAAGGAAATGTACCTCTCGGAGCCAGAATTCACACTTCGAGATTTGGCGTACAACTTTTGTTCTCGGAGGAGTTCTAAAATGAGCTTAAGGTGCTTCGCGTGATCTTCCTTGTTCCTCGAGTAGATGAGAATGTCGTCTATGAATACTATCACGAACTTGTCTAGGTATGGCCTACACACTCTGTTCATCAAGTCCGTGAACACTGCCGGTGCGTTGGTCAGACCAAAAGGCATGACAAGGAATTCGTAATGGCCGTATCGGGTGCGAAAAGCGGTTTTCGGGATATCGGACTCGCTGACACGAACTTGGTGATAACCTGAACGGAGGTCGATCTTGGAGAAGTAAGTTGCACCCTGCAACTGGTCAAAGAGATCGTCGATCCTCGGGAGAGGGTATCGGTTTTTGACGGTCAGCTTGTTCAGCTCTCGATAGTCTATGCACATACGGAAGGATCCGTCTTTCTTTTTGACGAAGAGGATAGGGGATCCCCAGGGGGACGAACTTGGACGAATAAGACCATGGTCTAGGAGTTCCTGTAACTGTTTCGACAATTATAGCATTTCGGGTGGTGCCAGACGGTACGGTGTCTTGGCAACCGGTGTTGCGCCAGGAATGAGGTCTATTCGGAATTCCACTTGTCGATTAGGTGGCAGCCCTGGCAAATCCTCGGGAAAGACTTCGGGATGATCCTTTACCACGGTAATATCTTGGAGTCGAATCTCAGAAGGTTTACGCTCGACGGCATGGGCAAGGAATGCGTCATAGTTCCTCTGAAGGTACTTGCGCATTTTGATGGAAGATACGATGCGGAGTTGTCGTCCAGGCTTGTCTCCCTGAACGACGAGAGTTTCTTTTTCCGAAAGAGGGATACGAATAAGCTTATCGAAACAAATGATTTCCGCTCGGAAGCGGGACAGCCAATCCATCCCGACAATAATGTCAAAACTCGAAAGCTCGATAGGAATTAGATCAATGGGGAAGGTTTTGTCAGATAGGCATAGCGAACATCCTAGAATTATGTCCTTAGCTTCAAATTCTTGGCCGTTAGCATACTCAACGGTAAAACTATCCTCAAGAACTTTAGATTCTAATTCTATGAGGGGTCTAAATTCTAAGGAAATGAAACTTCTTTCGGCTCCTGAGTCGAATAATACGGAAGCAGAATGACTGTTAAGGGAAAACGTACTAGTAACTGCGTTGGGGTCCTGACGTGCTTCCTCAGCCGTGAGTCCGAAAGCGCGACCCCTACCTTGCCCTCCTTGATTCTGTGGAGTCCGATTGAGCTTAGGGCAGGTATTGCGGAGATGCTGGTCGCTTCCACACTCATAGCATGACCGTTTCGGGGCTGCAGCAGTTGTCTTGTCAGGGCAGTACTTGGCAAAGTGTCCCGTCTTTTGGCACTTGAGGCATAAGGGGCAGTTCCCGAGATGATGGAGGTTACACTTGTTGCACTTTGGGTGTGGTCCGGTGTAAGACCCAGATTTAGCTGGCGGTGCAGGTGCCGGTGCAGATGCAGGTGAAGCAGTCAGGGCGTAGTTTCGGGTCTTCTTCTTGTTGCGGTCACTTCTCCTCGGAGTGGACTCAGCTTTTCTCTTCTCACCTGACTCCTTTGTGGAGGATCCAGGGGCGGTGAGGAGGTTGCTGGTAAGACGATGGGCCAAGATGATTGCACTCTGGAGGGTCTGAGGCTCGGCTGCCATGACCATACCTCGGATTTATGGAACTAGACCAGAGATGTACAGGTCGATCCGGTTCTCCTCAGGGGTTACCAGCCTTGGAACCAGTCGGGCGAGTTCGTGGAACCGGGTAGTGTATTTCTCAATATCATTCTCGACCATCTTGTGGTCCCACAGCTCAGCCTCGAGCTTCTTAATTTCCCCTCTTGGGTAGTATTCTTCGATGAGCAAGTTCTTGAAGGTGTTCCAGGGAAGGGCATAGGCATTGTCACGTCCTCGGGTTTGGACTACAGTGTTCCACCATGACAGAGCTCGACCGTGGAACACGCAGGACGCGTACTCCACCTTGTTCGCCTCAGCACATCGGCTGATGTGCAGGACCGATTCGATACTCTCGAACCATTGAACTAGTCCTACAGCGCCAGTTGTGCCGTGGAACTCTTTTGGCTTGCACGCCATGAAGCTCTTGTAGTTACATGGAGGAGGGTTCGGGTGCTGGTTCTGGTTCTGATTCTGGTTTTGGTTGTTCTGCTGCTGTTGTTGTTGTTGTTGTTGCTGCTGGTGGTTGTTGACATTGGCGTTGATTCTGGCGGTGATCTGCGCGATCATGTTGGGCATAGCCGCGTTCAGCTGTTCAGCAACTTTCTCGGCAATGATGCTAGCATTGGTGCGAGGAGCCATGATTCTACAATCAGAAGAACAGATTTAGTTTAGAACGCACGAATGGAATGCGATAAGAATATAATTCAAGTGACCATAGATAGTTATAGCACGAGATTAAAATTACTGATCAAGTAGTACACGCAAGATTAGAATTCAAGAGATAGAATTATAATGATCATAACAAGCACAAGATTCACAAAATACGACCAGCACAAAGACAAAAGACAGGAATTCCATTAATAATAATAAAGTTGGTACAAGTGCTGAACTGAGAAAATATCGTCACAATACATAAAAGAAGAATAATAAAGTCTATGTCGTGTACAGAGGAAAATTACGACTAGACTAAGTACAATACAATGAAGAAACAACTAATGGCGCCTATCCAGAAACATCTTAGCTGCCATAACCACAATCAACGTGCCCATCACCAGGCACATACCGATGAGGCGCTGCACAGTGCGGGCCGTAGCTCGGGTCGATGCGATGAATTGCAACGCCTGCTCCGACAACCGTTCAGCGGAGTCGGTAACCTCACTGATGAGGTGTCCCTGGTTTTGGGTCTCCTGAGCCAATCCCCGCACTTCGCGGTGTAAATGGAGAAATGCGGCAGGTGGAGGAGGTTGAAGGGTAGGAGGCATCCTCTGCCTCGCGGCCTCGGCGTCTCTGGCGCGCTGCATTTTTTCGCGCTCGAACTGTCTCTCCCATAAGTAGTGGTCCATGACACTAGTACGGGGCACCTCTGGAGGGTGGCCAAAGGGTAGGTGTGATGGAGTGGGCTGGGATGGTCCCCCCTCGCGGGCAGCCATCCTATCCGGCAAACGGCCCGGGAGGATGACCTGCTTTCGCGCGGTCAACCTGGTACGTGGGCCTCGGTAGTGGAGTGTGGCGGCAACGGGTACCGGAGGAGGGGGCGGTGGCACAACCCTCGGGCTGGACCCGATGCTGCTCGAGATGGCCATGGAGGTGTCCTCCGTAGGATCAGTAGTCTGGTGTCGTTGGCTCTCCGAAGCGGTACGGCCCTCGGAAGGCGACGCGGCTCTAGGTAGAGAGCGAGACTGGGAGTGTGACGGTGAAAGCGTTCGCGAAGAATGAGACATGATGAATCTGTGAACAATGAGTTTCGTGAGTACTAGAAGACACAAAGAAATGATAAAGGAAATGTGTAATGAAATGCATGTACGGGTCAGTCGCGTGAGAATCGGGAAAAGACAGTACCGGGAATTTTGACTCAAAACCGTTAACATTAGTAATTACGTTCCGTCCTTGCATAATCTCTTTTGAACTAGGCATGGGTGATCAGGCCACGCATAGTTGAAAATAAATATGCAATCGCGAAATTAATTCTCTAAATTTTAGACCCATAATGATTTTCCAAAAAGTCTTGGTTATAGTTTGGTTTCGAAAAATTTTGAAAAAAAATTTAAAACCGTTTTTCTCTATAACCTGTGCTCTGATACCAAGTCTGTCACACCCCGCTAAAGCGGAAACACGGAATGTGAAGAGCTGGAAAATCTTTACACAGGTCATATAAAACATAACAGTAATCAAGTCATTAATTAAAATAAAAGTGTTTACAAATCCATTCAAGACACGATAATTTGGTACATTGATACACAATTAAAAAGTTCATTAAAAATTCCCAAAATAACTGGCCACGTCTTTTCCCAAAAAGGTTCTCACACAACCGCCTCGACCCGTCCATGCCATGCACCACATGCTTACACTAATTTCCTGAAACATAAGATAAAGTGTCAACTACGAAAACGTAGTGAGTGAGTTACAGTTTAAATAGTACGTCAAAATGTAAATAAAGTATATAAAGTAATAGTTTCCATAAAGGAGATTAGCGGAGAAAAGTCGCTTATAGTTTATATACTTTAAAGTCCAAGTAATGGGCGGACTGGTGCCCTAAGTTTGTAAAGACCAAATATAGTCAAATTTAGTCAAATAGAAGAAGCGTATATCAATCGCTAAAAAGTTATAAGTTTATGCGTAAGTAACTAATTAGATTTTCTTGTATTAACCTTTTGGCATCTATAACTTAAGTGTTCACACTAATCCGATTATCCAACCGTGAACGGCCCCAACTTCCCGCCTCTCAAACGGAAAGTTATTCAGAACTTAGTAATATGTACTTAGACTGCCATCTAAGCAAGGAACGGTTCTTTCCTAAGTATCGATACCCATAATTACTATACGGCTAAGTAGTTAATAGTGTGAAAGTCTAAGTCTAAAACAGTCGGGCACTAAGTAAACTTTATTTTTAAAATCGAGAGAGTCGTACGTCCATCACTTAAGATCGTGTTATAGTTCCATCAAGGGTTGGTACGCATACAAGCATCAATAATCAGTTTAGTCAAAAGAGGGCGACCAATAAGTCTAAGTAAAGTCAATAAATTACGCATAAGAGTTCAAATAGTCATTCAAATAAGTCCGAGTACGTCCAAATGTCAAAGTTTAATAAGTCAAAAGTCAAAAGTCAAAGTTTAATAAGTCAAAAGTCAAAGTTTAATAAGTCAAAAGTCAAAGTTTGATATATTGCAATTTGTTTCATAAGGCTTAAAAATGCATTTAATCTTATGTTTCCCCCAAATTCATGTAAAATATATAAAACAAGGGGTTGTAACTCACGGATTGCGAAGAGAACGAGAACTTGGAAACTCGGTCGGAATATGTGAGCCGGGAATCACGGATTGCCTATTAATTACCAATATAGTCCAAAAGTTAACTTCTTGTTATGTTCTTCATATATAAGAGTTTTATGTAACTTTAGTTTGTAATTAAGTGTTAAGTCTAATATTGTTCCAAAATTTGGTCCGAAGAGGTTAACGTTATGTTTAGTGCGAAAGTTCAAAGTCAAAGTTATTATTATGTTAGACACGTTTATATCGCTGAGTTGGTTTAGGCTTTCTAACGGAATTTGGGCAGCGCTTCCGCGCCCAAATTTCGTGTCCAAAACCTAAAGTCAATCCCGCTCACAAAACATGTATAATACATAATAACTTATTTAAATAGTCCAAAGAGTCCAATGTGGGTTACCAATATTATTAGTTTTGTTTATCTCAGTCCCAAAATGATATTGGTAAAAGTCCAGAATGTAAACATAATCTTAAAACGAGTGAAACGACGATTATCGGGAGAACAGCAGCTCGGTGCTGCGCACCTGGGCACAGGTGCTGCGCACCTAGCTGCTGCCTCTTTTCCCGTTTTGTGTTTTTCTTGCTAAAAACGTTTTGTGACTTAAGGATTTCGACATGCAACCAGTAGATAACTTATAAAACATCATTTTAACAGTTTCTAAAATGTTTATATACACAGATTCGTGGATTTAATGAGTATCTCGATTAAAGACGTTTTTGACCATAAAAGTCGAAGATTTGTATAAAAACGCATTTTCAACCGTTAGATCTTACATGCAATCGATTATTTATGTAAAAACAGTGAAAGGAAAGTAATCTACCGAAGGAAAATCTTGGATGATGAGTTTGGTCGGATTTGAGCTCCAAAAATCTTTGCAAACGTGGTCCTTTTTCGGTATAAACAACACCCCTTGGCTTCACTTGAAGTTTAGAACGATTTGTATGGATTAAAAATGGATTTTAATGGTGGAATATCTCTGGTTTCCTTGAGCTTTTGGGAGAAAACTAGAGAGAAGAAGGAGTGTGTGTGTTTTTAGTATGTGTAAATGATTTTTGTAAAATGAAAATGAAATGAAAATAAAAGATGCTAATGATACTGCTCTTGGGACTGATATTTGCAGTAAAAGGGTCGTTTTTGATTGGTGGAATTGGGTGGTGGTTGTGTAAAAACGAGGCAGGGACTAAAACTGTAATTTTTTTGAATTCTGGCGTGAGGTGCTGCGCACCTCAACACTAGGTGCGGCGCACCGGGTCATTTTTCAGCCTTTTTCAAATTTTTTGTTTTTACATTATTACTTCGTTGGACCTTTTTGTTAATTAAAAGTTCTTAATTATGATAAGTTATGAACTTAGGAAAGTTCAATAGGTGTTTTCTTGGTATTAGGACTTACAATTTTGATTCCGGAAGTTATTCCGACACTAGTTCCGGCAAAGTATAGACTCAAAAGTTACGAGCTAGAACAGAACGAACACGATAAAGGAGTAACTAATGTTTCGAACTGATATAATAATTGAACAAGTACCTGAATTTTGACGGTTGTCACAATAATAATTGATGAAAAATCTGAATGTTTTGGGGTTGTATTTATAGGCAAAAACTAGATAGAATTCGTGTTTGAGTCGAACTCCAAAACTTTTTAGATTATGGATAATGATCGATTCAAATAGACGGTGGACTTTTCCTTGTCATGTTACAATTGGGTTTTCTTTTATTTCCTTTTGTCCACGTGCATGTCTCAATATTAATTCCATATCTTTCATTTACTTGCATTTCTTCGTCCAAATGTCCACTTTCCGATCATATTCAACTTATCACTTGAATAAAATACTTTTCACACAATTAAATGTAAAAATCATATCCTATCCATCATGATTAAATACGAAAATGACCAAATATCGCATATAAATAACTATATAAATATGCGATATCAGACATGTCGATGCACCGACGGGTTGCAGCCGTTGCAGTAGATGTGCAGGAAACCTGTTTTCCTATTGACGATTGTTATGAAATGTTTGACCTAGATGTGCAGCAAATGCTTGGAGGAAAGGTTGCGGTTGATGATGAGGAAGCTGAGGAGCTCGAGGATTTTGATCCCATTTTGAAAATGGAGTTAGAGGAATTTGAGAAGAATTCTACGAGCATGACATTTGAAAAATCCGACCCGGATTTAGATTTATTAGAGATTGAATATTTAATGAATAATCCGGGAGCGTCTTTATTGCTGGAGGAAAACTGTCACGGTATTTCTCACGACCCTTTTGATTTATTTTCTTTAACTTGTCGAGAAAAGGAGAATATTTTGCAGGAGTTCGAGTATATCAGAGATGATACAACATGGGAGGAATTTAAGAAGACAAAATTCAATGAAAGCAAATGTGACGATGTTTGGGAAATTAGAGATGTTGGATTACTGATTTCCGAGGCTCGAGAGTGGCATGATGAGTGGGTGAAGCGAGCTAGGATGTTCGATGTTGGAAAGGAGGCACTTCTTTTTGGTGACGATTTTGGACATGAACTGAAGAAAGAAATCGTACCATTGGAAGAAGATGTGGGAAATAAAGTCGAGAGAAATCTCGACTTTTTCATGGAAGCATAAGTTGGAGCATATCGAGTCAAGCTGAGGACTCGTTCGAAAAACAAGCGCTTATCGGGAGGCAACCCGGGTTTCGTTTTTACTTTTTCGTAGTTAATTATTTTTTTTCATTTTTCATTTTTTTTATTTAGAGTTAGGTATTTTTAACATTCTCATTTCCAGTTTCAGTTTTTAGGTACGAAGAAAACTAACGAAAAACCAAAAAAATATAAAAACGAAAAAAAAAAAAATTTAAAAAGAGTCAGATTTTTGTAATTTTTGTAAAGTTATTGTTTACCATTTTCCTATATTATACTTTAAAAATAGTCTACTTTTTAAAATAGTCTACTATTTTTTTCATTCGTCGTAATTTGTAATTTTTATTTTTATTTTTATTTTTCTTTTGTGATATTAATATTGTATTTAGTTTTTCTATTTTAGTTTTTTCTAGATTTGAAGTAAGTTCAGCACCCGATCCTAAGTCTGGCATTCAGTTCAGCAAACAGCATTTCAACGCCATATTTCCACGACGGGTTCAACTTTCTACCTTTCTATTTTTGTTTTTATTTTTCTTTTTAGGTTTTATTTTTTGTATAATTTCCCTTAGTTTTTGAGTCGTTAACACATTAGGGACAATGTGTTACTTAAGTTTGGGGGGTCATCGGGAAATTTTACATTTTATTTTTCGACCCTTAGCTTAGTTTCCATCGTGTTAGGTTGGTGTTAATTTGCATATTTTTTGAGTTCGAAAAAATTGAAAAAACCAAAAAAAAAAAAAAAATATAACGTGTCTAGTCGGTAAAACCTTAAACTTTAAGCATAACCAGACGCATTTTAACCCTACTCAGAAAAATATTGAGAATTTGAGCCTTTGAAAGCATTTATTTTCAATGCTACTTTTTCATTTCTTAGAGTGTGCCGATGGTGATGACTTTAGAACTTGACACTGTTATACATTTCGAGACCACATACGAGCAATTACATTAGGAAAACTTAGTGTGATTTGGTACAATTATATGAGCATTTAGGATTAACCATTTGATTAGCCTTTTCGTTTCGTTTTATATATTTTCCGCCTAACCTTTGTAACACTTACTTTTAGTGTTAGAAACTCTAGTAAACCAATTTGCGCCTAAACTTTTTCGTTTCTAAACACTACTATATATTTTGTACACTCGCCTATTTTCGTTTCATTTTTAGATTAGATCCGAACTTAGTTTTTGCTTGCTATTGTATAAAGTGAAAGTTAGAGTTTAATAAGGCATAAAAAAAATTATATCGAGGCCTTTGTATTATTTTATGTATTTGGAAGAAAGTTAGAAAAATAAAGTTAACCTTTTGAGCATGTGTTCTTACCAAAGAAAATATTTTATTGTAAGACATGTACTAGGCTGGAAAAAAAAGTGAGTCGAAAAAGAAAAAAAAATCGGAAAAATAGAAAAGCGAAAAAAAAATTAGTTGTAGAATTAAAAGAGTTAGTGTATCTTGAGTTTTGTACATTTGAAGTTGAAGAAGAAAGTAAGCAATTTGGTTCGCTAAAGATTTTATGAGTTCGGATTTAATCTAAGTTTTTTTGTATTTATTTTTACCCTTTTACACTTCATTATATATTTTCCACATGCCTTTACCGGTATATTACAACCCGCATAAAAGTCCCCGTTTAGTTGTATCTAGACTCTAGTGGTGGAGATTTGATTCTTTATCAAGCCTATGATAGAATATTGTGACAACCGTCTAAATTCCAGGTGATCCTCAGTTACTTAATCGGTTCAAATCTCTAGTTACTCTTTATCGTGTTCATATTGTTTGGGTTCATACTTATTGTGTCTTTTATTGTCGGAACTAATGTCGGAATCAAAATATAAATCCTAACACCAAATAAACAATACAAGAACTTGACTAAGTTCATAACGGAAACCAAAAAGATTCTAGTCCTTAACTAATTAACAGAAAACTTAAAACGTCAAAAAGCTGGACTTTTCAATCCAGCCGGCGGCTGAATATATTCAGCCTGTAGGTCCCAGTGGTCCGATCTACAGGATTAAACTCACCAATCACGAGGCGGAATCTCGTAATTAGTATGCACAGATTATAATCGAACGTAATAAACAAAGAAACACAATTACCGAATTCTAAAGCTTCTGATTAACAATAACACTTGTTACAATCCGGAAGCCTAACACGAATTCTCTACCAAAAACCAACAACCTAAAACTACCCTGAACACCTCTATTTATAGAGTAACATGTTCAGATAGTTTTGGGCTTGGACCTATTGGGCCTCACGGACATGCAAGTCCGTGAGCAGCCCACTAAGCTAACTATATCAGGCTAATATAATACAATGTAATCAAAACATAACAGAACATCCAGTCATTGCATATCTTGCACTAACAAACTCCCCCTTGACTGATGCTTCTATTCTCTGATCAACATATCGCTATATGCATTAACCTGCAAGTTCAAACATCCATCAACAATCCTTTGGTAATCTCTACCAATGTCTTCCCATCCAGCCAGAGTAACGATGTGATCTTTCTTTAACCTCTTCAGATCACTTTCCGTAAGATTCGCCAGTTGAGTAGCATCAATGACTCTCAGAATCTCGGTCATACCATCTCTGACTTCATCGTCTTTCTTATACATCACAGCTTCACCGGTTTCAGAATCTACAGCCCAAACATGCAAGTCACCTAGTATATCACGCCCGAAGTCCTTCATCGGAATCTTCGTCAAGCACGCGATAGGAGGATATCGCATTCTTCTTGCAAGTTTGCCTGTTTTCGGATCTATCTTCTTCTTTGATATCATGATCTTCCCGATAGCTGGAGTAAATTCTTTGAATGTTCCGATTTTGGCTTCTTCCTTGATCTTTCTTTCAACCCATTTTGCATACTCGTCTTTTCCTTTGTTTATCAGATTGAGCTTTGACGGACAGATGAGTTCCGACCTTGGGAATGAATTAAAGTTTTCCCGATCCTTGCTTTAATACTGAACTCCGTCATATCTCTTTATCACAAATACCTGCAATTCAGAGTCAAACAACCAGCTTATTATACCCCGATGTGGCTGACGTTCTCTGATGAAAAATTTGCTGATGATAGGTTGCTGCTTCTTAGGATCTAGCTTTCGAAACCATCCTCGTCGTTCTTCAAGACTTGGTTTCGGAACGCTTTCCCCTTCTTCTTCAATATCAGCTTTCTCAGTAGTTGCAGTAGATGCTGGTGATTGAAAACCATAATCACCGTCTTCCTCAAATAGCCGTGTATCATCCGTACTTTCCTCAATCTCCTGTTCCTGATTTTCTCCAGTTTGTTTGTGTTGCCGAGATTGCTCCCCCTGATCTGCAGAGCGGTAGATAACCAGTGCTTGAGAAGTAGAGGCAATCTGCTCTCTTTGGCGTGCTGCATCTGGATCATCATCGGGATCATCCCTTCTTTGCCTAACAGCAGATGGTCTGCACGGTTCCTCCCCCTGAGCAGATGACCGCTTCGAGAGCAATGCAACTTGAGCTTCGAGGGAAGAAATGCGGAGGGACTTCTCAGCATCAGACTTTATCAAAGTAGCAACCTGTTCAGAAAGCTGCAAAACAAGAGAATTTAAGTTATGAAGATTAGGTTGAGCCTCCGTGGCCCTCTTCTGGCGTGGACGCTCAGGTGCAGTAGAGGAGCCAGACTCATCATTGCCAGGGAATTGTCGTTTCCCGCGATTAGATGGATGAAACGAGGAAGTAACATCATCGAAGTTAAGGTCCTCAGTTTCCGCATCGTTGACCTGTGTAGGAGTATCAACAGTTCTAGTATCAGGAGCATGTGAAGTGGCGATCACCTCAGTGGCAATGGACTGATGACTCCCAGGCGGAGTATGAGGTGGCTGCTCGGGAATGGCAGAGAGCGGAGGACTCTCGTGATAATCTTCAATGTCCCTGAAAATGGTATCGCTGGAGGTAGAGTCCACGGCGATAGGAATCTTTGCTTTGCGCTTTGGCCTAGCCTTTGGCTTGCTAGGCGCTGTAGGACCAGTAGACACAGTACGAGGCTCGCTCGATAGAAAATGAGCATCCTCATCAACATCGGTGTCGACGAACCGCAGATCAACGAGTGCCCCAAAGAGAGGTTCAGCCGTGGGTTGGGCCTCGTGAGCGGGTCGCGGATGAATCTTCTGACAAGAGTGAAACAACTTAGTAGAACCGATTTGCATAACCCGCGTCTCAAGATTCGGAAGTGGAAGATCAGGGATGAAGTGTCTTAAGATGATCATAATAAACCTTGGGTACAAATGAGTGTGTTGGGCGCAGTCACCCTCAGATCATTTTGAAACATTTGGAATACATATTCAGCTACGGGAAAGGGTCTATTGAGCACCAGGCTGAGCATCATCGACAGCAGTACATTGTCGATATTGTCGTGGGAGGTCTTGGAGAACTTGAACACGGATACAAACACGTGAACCAAATACCGCCATGGGCCGACAAATTTACCCTTTGGAAACGAAACACCGGGAAATGGCCCGGCGTACCCTAGTAATGGCAACTTTCGACCAAGGAAGCGAGTGCCAAATGATGAAGGGGCATTCTCAGATGAGCTGCGGTCGAGATTAAATATTTCCCGTAGAGTAGTACTGCTGAATGTGATTTCCCGATCATTAACGACTGTGCGTAAACCGTCTTTGTGTTTGGCAGTAACCGGATGTAGAAGATCGACATGTGTGAGGTTGGTAAGGAACTGCTGAACCAACGGAATATCGATTGGAAGATCTTCACTTAGAATGAACGACATCCGAGAGTGTTGTAAGAACAGAATTGTCTCGCGAAACGGAACTGATGCAGGGTCGTCCAGAGCGAAGCTCACTGCCTGATTGTGTTGTCGATCAAATTGTCTTGCCATCTGTGAAATCTGTAAACACGAAGATGTTAGATAGAATAGACACGAACATGGATGCCTAACTTAGAGTTGGCGAGCATGCATGTTCGTGGAGCAGTTATAAGCAGATATCATGTAAAACGAACACATGGTTAAAATAGTGACGAAGAAGGTGTTCGTCCATGTGTCTTCGTCTGAGACGAGGACGTGTCTTCGTTTGCTAAGATAAGAAGTGACGAAGATGGGTCTTCGTGTGATGGACAGCAGTGTGACGAAGATGGGTCTTCGTTTGACACACCCAATAGGGACGAAGATGGGTCTTCGTTTGACACACCCAATAGGGACGAAGATGGGTCTTCGTTAGACACACATAATAGGGACGAAGACAGGTCTTCGTCTGACACGAGACGAAGATGGGTCTTCGTCTGACACGAGACGAAGATGGGTCTTCGTCTAGCAGTCAAAGGTGTTCGTTTGTCAACACTAAAGAGGACGAAGACGTGTCTTCGTCTGACATACCTAATAAGGACGAAGACGTGTCTTCGTGCAAATTTTGGGAAAATATTCTAAGGCATATCTTAGTTCTGGACTCCTAGGTGGCGAAGATGATCATCAAGCAATAACATCAACGAAGATGATCAACGAAGCAAAACATAACAATTTGACACGAACACATCAAGAACACATCAAGAACACATTAAGTTTACGAATATGTTTAAGCCCAGATGATGAAGGTAAACCCAGATTTGAGAGGAAAATACCCAGATTTATGACTTAAAACCCATATTAACATACATGAACAACTAGAATCACGAACACATCATATGAATATCAACGAAGATAAGAAGAACTTACTTGAAGAACTTCGTGCGTGAGAGAAAAACCCTAAGTCTCCGAGAATGTAAAAATATTGAAAAGTGAAAAGTGAAAATTTAATTTACCGGAGGGGTATATAAAGGCCTCACATGGGCCTGGCAAGAGATGGGCCTAGCAGTCTTGGCCCAGTGGACTTTGGAGAATATAACCAACGTTTTTAAAAGATTAATAAACAGACATAAATAAGCTAAAAAGAAAATAAGACGTTATTGGAGCAAACGATGTAGTATACAATTAGAAAACAAAATTCGATCAGATTGCTTATCGGGGTTCCAAAATAATTTAATTTAAACCCATGCTTGTGTAGTTGTCCAATTTAACCGTTCAGCCTCACACCAAATAGTTGTGTTTTAATTACAAGTAAACGATCTTAGATTTAGGCTTACAACACTCAGAAGTTAATAACTATTCGACAAAAGTTTGAGACACTCAAGGTATTTGTGAATCCTTCCATGGTACAAAGTGGGATGGAGTGGTTACCAACCCTGACAGTGCAACATATGAAGCTAACATTAAGATAACCTTTATCAAATTTGTTTAAAACAATTTAGCGTATTGGTATAATTGTGCAAGTCTATGACTGAACTTCTATGAAGCCTTTTTAAGGTATTTGAATCCTACGACTTTCTATGGAACCCTTTAATGAGCTTTCTACCAACCGATCCCAGACCCGTAAGGACCTTAGGTGGCTAGGTGATCAAGGCACCCCGAGTGTGTACTTACTCGAGTTCCAAAGGCCGCTTATGTGAATTCAAACACTTATTAACACACCAATAAAATACTTTTAAATTTGATAAAAGTGTCCCCCATCTGTTAGTGTATCACATGACTTCGTAACAGAAATCCATTCTCAACCTTTGTTGCAATCTGCAAACTCAAGTCGTGTAATAGTTAGAAGCTATTGAGCTCTAAGATAGCAAACCACACAACTGAATTCAATAATGAGACGAAAGGCCACAAGACACTGGAATTTAAACAAAAAAACTATGAAAATTATACATGCATATAAGTAGCAAAAACCCGATTTAAGACGAAGAGTCAAAAGCAAGAGTTATCTTCATCTCGAATTTAGATTTATAACTAAGTTACTCTAATTTTTTCTTTTTTTCTTTTTTTTCTCTTTTTTTAAAGAAAACGTTGGTTACTTTAAGTTGCGAAGTCCAATACGGTGAACAAGTGACTCGAAGCGAGATTTATCAAATGATTTAGTGAAGAGGTCGGCCAAGTTGTTTTCGGAAGAGACACGAATGATATCGATGAGTTTCTTTTCATAATAGTCTCTAATAAAGTGGTGCTTAAAATCAATATGACGGGTTTTGCTATGTTTAACAGGATTCTTAATAACAGAAACGGCAGCCTCATTATCTATATTAATAGGAGTAGAGGTATAGAATAAACCGTAATCCAGCATCTGTTGTTGTATCCAGAGAACCTGTGAGACACAGCTACCCGCAGCGATATATTCAGCTTCACAGGATGAGACGGAGACGGTTGTCTGTTTCTTGCATTGCCAAGACACGAGGCGTCCTCCCAAAAATTGACAACCACCAGAGGTTGACTTTCGATTGATGTTGCATCCACCCAGATCCGAGTCGGTGAATGCTTCGAGAAAGTGGTCGCTTCCTTTGGGATACCAGAGACCCAGTCGCGGTTGGCCTTTAAGGTAGCGAAGAATCCTCTTTACAGCAGAGTGATGAGACATCTTAGGACAAGCTTGAAACCTAGCACATAAACATACAGCAAACATTATGTTAGGACGAGATGCAGTAAGATACATTAAGGAGCCTATAATGCCGCGATAAACAGTGGGATCCATATCCGGATCGTTTTGTGCGTTTGGTTCAAGATTGTGCTGCTGAGAAATGGGAGTAGCAATTGGCTTGGCATCAGTCATGTTGAATTTCTTCAGCATTTCAGTGACATAATTGGATTAATGAACAAACATTCCGTCTGGTAGTTGCTCGACCTGTAGTCCCAAAAATAATTTGAGTTCACCCATCGCGCTCATCTCGAATTTGTCTTTCATGAGCTTTTCAAAGTCCTTACACATTTGAGTATCAGTGGAACCGAAGATAATATCATCCACGTAGACTTGAACCAACAGTTTAGCCTTGGATGAATCTTTGATAAACAGAGTGCTATCGATACGACCTCTCTTGAAACCGGATTCTAAGAGAAAAGTTGACAATGTTCCATACCACAGCCGATGAGCTTGATGAAGACCGTATAAAGCTTTGTTGAGCTTGTAAACCTTGTCAGGGTGTTGTGGGTCTTCGAAGCCAGGGGGTTGTTGAACATAGACGGTGTCGTCGATTTTACCATAAAGGAAAGCACTTTTAACATCGAGTTGGTAAACTGTGAAACCCATGTGAGAGGCGTAAGCTAAGAAGAGACGAACAGCCTCGAGGCGAGCAACTGGGGCGAAAACATCTTGAAAGTCCAATCCTTCTTCCTGATAAAACCCTTGTACCACTAATCGAGCTTTATTTCGAGTGATGATTCCATGGTCGTCTCGTTTGCATCGGAAAACCCATTTAGTGCCTATAGCGTAGGCGTCAGCGGGCAGTATCACGAGTATCCAGACCCCTAGTTTCTCGAATTGAGCTAATTCCTCTTGACAGGCATGACCCATTGGCATCCTTAAGAGCCATATGAAT
>CAJVGC010000001.1:43757381-43880810 GCA_910822075.1 Senecio squalidus
AACGAAATACTCCTTAGATCCACGAATCTGTGGATAAAAACGATTTTGAAACTGTTAAAATTGTGTTTAAATGATATTTACTGATTGCATGTTCAATCTAAACAACAAAGAAAGGTTTTATGAAGTTTTATGTCACTTTTCTTACGAAAACGATTTTTTAACTAAAAGTAATTAGATCTACACTTTTGTGGTTTAAAGTTGTTTAGAAACAAAACTTTATTTTATATGGTATATACTGGTTGCATGTTGAAATCTATAAGTCACAAAACGTTTCTAGCAAGAAAAACACAAAACGGGATTGTGACAGCAGCCAGGTGCGCCGCACCTGTGCCCAGGTGCGCAGCACCGGGCTGCTGTCCTCCCGAAAATCGTCGTTTTGTCCGATTAAAAGTTGTGTATACGTTCTGGACTTTTACCAAAATCATAAAGGGACTGAGATAAACAAAATCTATAATAAAAGTGACTCGTGTGGACTATTTGGACCTTAATAAGCTATATTATATGTGTTATCGTATTTTAGGTGATTTGTGAGCGGAATTGATTTGCAATTTTTGGATATGAAATTTGGGCGCGGAAGCGCTGCCCAAATTTCATCAGAAATTGTAAATCACTTCAGCGAGCAAAACACTTAAGATATAATAACCTAAAACGTTAAATCGGACTTTCGGACAATTACCTTTTTGGACCATTTTGACGATACTTGAATTTGACACTTACACTTTAATGACATTTTACCTATATTATTATATAAGAACTTAATAATATAACAACTCATTAAACTACCTTGGTATTAATAGGCAATCCGTGATTCCCGGCTTACACATTTCGACCGAATTTCCAAGTTTCCGATCTCTTCGCAATCCGTGAGTTACAACCCCTTGTTTATATGTTTTACATTTTGGGGGAAACATAAGATTAATTGCATGTTATACTTTATAAAACAACTTGCAATACTGAGACTTTGATTTATCAAACTTTGACTTATTAAACTTAAACTTTGATTTATCAAACTTTGACACTGAAACGTCTACTTAATCTCATATGCGTAAAACATCTCTTTCTCTACTTATAATTGTTATTTATCTCTTTATCTCAACTATTTATTGATACTTGTATGCGTAACCGACCCTTGATGGAACTATAACACGTTTCTAAGTGATGTGATTCTCTCTCTTTTTAAAAATAAGCTTTCATAGTGCCCACTCATGTTTTAGTTTCTCTCTTACACACTATTAACTACTTAAGCCGTATAGTAATTATGGGTATCGATACTTAGGAAAGAACCGTTCCTTGCTTAGATGGCAGTCTAAGTACATATTACTGAATTTCTCTCTTTTAACTTTCCGTTTGAGAGGCGGGAAGTTGGGGCCGCTCGGTTGATAATCGGATTAGTGTGAACACTTAGTTATAGATGCCAAGTGGTTGATACAAGAAATCTATTTAGTTATTTACGCATAAACTTATAAACTTTTAGCGATGGTTATCCGCTTTTATTATTTGACTAAATGTGATTCTATTTAGTCTTTACAAGTTAGGGCACAATTCGCCCGTTACTTAAACCTTACAAGTATATAAACTTTTTAAGCGACTTTTCTCCGCTAATCTTCCTTATGGGAACTCTTACTTTATATACTTTACTCATACTTTTTATGCCAACTATTTAAACTGTAACTCACTCACTGCGTTTTCGTAGTTGACACTTTATCTTATGTTTCAGGAAATTAGTGTAAGCTCATGATGCATGGCGTGGACGGGTCAAAGCGGTCGTGTGAGGACGTTGTTGGGAAAAGACTTGGCCAGTTATTTTGGGAATTATTTAATGAAACATTTTAATTTGTGTGTCGATGTTCTAAACTTTTATCTTTGGGTTGTTTGAATGGATCTTTAAACAATTTTATTTGAATGAATGACTCTTTCACCGTTATGTTTTGTATGACCTGTGACATGATTTTTCCAGCTCTTCACACTTCCGTGTTTCCGCTTTAGCGGGGTGTGACACGATTGAACCCAAATTGAAATCTAAACCCTTTTCGACTTGAATTTCTGAATTGAACCCGTTTAAGACAATAAACATGCAAATCTAAACCAAATTAAAAATGAACTCTCAAAATCCAAATCGAAAACCCAAATCTCAAGCACACAAACACAAAAATTTGAACAATTGTTTCACCCTAATTTTCGCCCACCAATTATTAGATCACGATATCTTCAAACTGTAAACTGAATAATTCCGACAAACTGATTTGAAAAATGGTTGTTTCACCCTAATTCTCTACCATCTTCCCTCAAACTGATTTGATAAACCTACAGTTTAATTTATGGCTTAATTTCGTTTAATTTGGTGGGGGAAAATAAAACTGATTCACATTAACATACTTATTTCAAGGTTTCAAAGGTTTTAATTCTTAGTGGATTGGGGAATAGTTGCAGGTAGGTTGAGAAAGATGGTGTGGGAGGAAAGTCAATATGTGTATAAATTGGGGATAAGGAGAGGTTAGATTTTAGTTTAATTTTTCTATTATTGATTTTTTATCTATAAAGAATACAGATAATTACATAACCAAGTCCTTTTGTCACTTATAGAAATTATAAAGTATTTTATTAACGGTATTTTTGTCATTTTAAGTGACAAAGGGACTATTCTTGTGGCCAAAATGATGACCCATGGACTGAACCCGAAGGATTTTCGTCCCAGGGACTGAACCCGTTAAATTGGAACAACCTCAGGGACCAATTATGTAATTAAGTCTTATTGTTATGAATGAATTTCTATCTTTATTTCCCGTACTTGTCTATATTGCTTGAATCGAATTATCATTCCTTGACCGTTTATCGTGCGTGCGCTATTTATCTTTCCATAATTCTTATTACGTTATCATTTTCGTTATTCATTGTTTAAATTCTTATCGCTTATTCCTATTCGTGCATTCTAAACTGGTTTTCCTTTTCTGTTGTAGAATCATCCCTCCTAAGAGAAGTAATGCTAGCCTCATAGCTGAGTAGGTTGCGGCGCAACTTAATGCTGCCATCCCCAGCATGATCGCCCAGATCACTGCTTGGATCAACAACAATGGAAACCAGGGGAACAACCAAAACAACAACAACAACAATAACAACGACCAACACAAGGAGGAAAACCAGAACCAAAACCAAAATCAACACCAAAACCCCAACCCGAACCAGCAAGGAAACCGCCCTGGCTGCACCTACATGGGTTTTATGGCTTGTAAGCCAAAGGAGTTTCACGGCACCTCTGGTGCTGTAGGGCTATTCTCGTGGTTCGAGAGTATCGAATCAGTCCTACACACCAGCCGCGGTACTGAATCTGAGAAAGTGGAGTATGCCTCTTGTGTACTCCACGGACGGGCCTTATCATGGTGGAACCTCGTGGTCCAAACCCGAGGACGGGCCACCGCCTATGCCCTCATGGAGGAATACTGCTCCAAGGGCGAAGCAAAGAAGCTCGAGGCAGAGCTTTGGAACCACATGATGGTCGGCAACGACATCGACGCATACACTGCCCGCTTCCATGAGCTGGCCAGGTTGGTACCAAGGTTGGTAACCCCAGAAGAAAACGGGATCGATCGATACATCTCCGGTCTTGTTCCCGAAATCAGAGGAATGGTTATCTCTCTTGAACCATTAACCATTCAGAGCGTCGTTGTCCTAGCGCACCGTTTGACAAAAAACCTCCTCTCCTCACCCGCACCCACCAAGAAAGAGGACGGTGACAAAAGGAAAGCCGATCACTCACCGAGAAGGAGTGATCGAAACAAGAGATCCAGAACCACCCGCAACTTTACGATGACTGCTACACGTACAACCATACCCTCATCCGGACCCCGAGCATACAATGGGCCGCACCCCAAGTGCGGTAAATGCAACTTCCATCATGTCGGGAACTGTCCGGTGTGCAACCAATGTAATAAGGTGGGGGCACTTTAGCAATTATTGCCGAGAAGGAACGAGTAATCAAGACAAGAAGCCGGGTTGCTTTGAGTGCGGAAGTGACAAACATTACCGGAAGTCTTTCCCTAAGCTTCACAATGCTCATCAAAACCAGGCCAGGCAAGGCCGCAGACGTGCGTTTGTAATCACCGCCGAGGAAACAAAAAATGAACCTAATGCAGTAACGGGTACGTTTTAAGTGAACAAGCAATATGCCTCGATATTATTCGATTCAGGAGCCGAAAGAAGGTTCGTGTCCTTAGAATTTAGACCCCTTATTAATTTAGAATCTAAAGTTCTTAAGGATAGCTTCACCGTAGAATATGCTAATGGTCAAGAGTTTGAAGCTAAGGATATAATCTTAGGATGTTCAATGTGTTTAGCCGATAAGATTTTCCCTATCGACCTGATTCCCATTGAGCTGAAAAGTTTCGACATCATTGTCGGAATGGATTGGTTATCTCGTTTCCGAGCCGAGATCGTCTGTTTCGACAAACTTATCTGAATACCCCTCTCAGACGGCGAAACCCTCGTTGTACAAGGAGACAAACCTGGACAACAACTCCGAATAGTCTCAATCATGAAAATGCTCAAGTATTTCGAGAAGACCTGCGATGCCTTCTTAGCGCATATTTTCGAGCGCAAACCCAAGGAGAAACGCATGCAATACATCCCTGTGGTAAAGGATCATCCCGACGTCTTTCCGGAGGATTTACCCGGGCTACCGCCACACGGACAAGTAGAATTCCGAATTGATCTCATTCCTGGCGCAACACCAGTCGCCAAGACACCGAACCGTCTGGCACCGCCCGAAATGCAAGAATTATCCGAACAGCTGCAGGAACTCTTAGATCATGGCTTAATACGCCCTAGTACGTCCCCCTGGGGAGCCCCAATCCTCTTTGTGAAAAAGAAAGACGGATCTTTTCGGATGTGCATTGACTACCGTGAACTCAACAAACTGACTGTCAAGAACCGATACCCACTCCCTAGAATCGACGATCTATTCGACCAGTTGCAGGGTGAAACTTACTTTTCCAAGATCGATCTCCGTTCAGGGTATCATCAGGTTCGAGTCAGTGAAACCGGTATTCCAAAAACCGCTTTCCGAACCCGCTACGGGCATTACGAATTTCTCGTTATGCCGTTCGGTCTGACTAACGCACCGGCAGTGTTCATGGATTTGATGAACCGGGTGTGTAGACCGTATCCGGACAAGTTCGTAATCGTATTCATCAATGGCAACCTCATCTATTCACGGAACAAGGAGGATCACACGAAACACTTGAAGCTTATCCTAGAACTTCTTAGGGATCAGATATTGTACGCCAAATTCTCAAAGTGTGAATTCTAGCTCCGAGAAGTACACTTCCTTGGTCATGTGATCAACCAAGAGGGAATTCACGTAGACCCAACAAAGATAGAAGCGATTGAGAAGTGGCAAGCCCCAACGACTCCTACATAAATCCGTCAATTCCTAGGACTGGCTGGCTACTATCGGAGGTTCATTGAAAATTTCTCAAAGATCGCTAAACCCTTGACCGAACTCACTCAGAAAGATAAGGATTTTATTTGGGGCAAAGAACAGGAGGAATCGTTCCAAAAGCTTAAGCACAAGTTGTGCCACGCACCGATTTTGTCCCTACCGGATGGTACATATAATTTTGTGGTGTATTGTGATGCATCTCACCAAGGTCTAGGTTGAGTTCTTATGCAAAAGGACAAGGTCATCGCATATGCATAAAGACAACTGAAGGTACACGAACAAAATTATACAACACACGACTTAGAGCTGGGAGCAGTCGTGTTCACTTTGAAAATATGGAGGCATTACTTATAGGGCACTAAGTGCACAATTTTCACGGACCACAAAAACCTCCAACATATCCTCGATCAGAAAAGGCTTAACATGAGGCAGCGGAGATCGGTGGAATTACTAAGCGACTACGATTGCGAGATCAAATACCACCCCGGTAAAGCAAACGTAGTAGCAGATGCCCTGATTCGAAAGGAAAGGGTAAAGCCATCACGGGTTAGAGCATTGGGGATTCAAGTACACACAAGCTACAAACACAAATCGCTAGAGCTCAGAGCGAAGCACTAAAACCCGAAAACCTCAAGGACAAAACCCTGCATAATCACGAGAAGGAATTCGAGCTCAAACCGGACGGAATTCACTACTTCAAGAATCGAGCGTGGATTCCGAGGTCCGCGAGCCTTCGGAAAATCATATTGGATGAGGGACACCGTTCCCGATACTCTATTCACCCGGGATCCGACAAGTTGTACAAGGATCTTCGAGAATACTATTGGTGGCCAGGCATGAAGAAGGATATAACTTTGTACGTAGCTAGGTGTCTGACGTGCTCTAAAGTGCAGGCGGAATATCAGAAACCCTCAGGTCTACTACAACAGCCGGAGATTCCTATGTGGACGTGGGAACAGATCTCCATGGACTTCGTCACCAAGTTACCCCGTACATTAAGGGGGAACGATTCGATTTGGGTTATCGTGGACCGGTTGACGAAATCCACACATTTTCTACCTGTCTGAGAGAACTACTCGATGGAAAAGTTCGCTCAGGTATACATCAACGAGATTGTCTCTCGTCACGGAACGCCTCTCTCCATCATATCCGACAGGGATAGTCGGTTCACGTCCCGATTTTGGAATGCACTTCAAAAATCTCTCGGGACCTGACTAGAACTTAGCACAACCTACCATCCCCAGACCGATGGTCAGAGTGAAAGGACGATTCAAACGCTTGAGGACATGCTAAGAGCGTGTGTAGTTGACTTTGGAGGAAGTTGGGAGGCTCACCTGTCTTTGGTCGAATTCTCCTACAATAACTACTACCATGCTAGCATCAAGTGCGCGCCATTTGAGGCCTTTTATGGACCCAAGTGTTGGTTACCGCTTTGTTGGCTCGAAGCCTGCGATCGAAAACTAACAAGGCTCGATAGCGTCCAGGAAACCATTGACAAAATCACTACCATTCGGGGAAGGTTGAAGAATTCCCGAGGCAGGCAGAAGAGCTATGCCGACAATCGAAGGAAACCCCTTGAGTTCCTGGTCGGCGATAGAGTGCTCCCCAAGATATCGCCATGGAAAGGGGTAATCCGTTTCGGGAAGCGCGATAAGCTAAGCCCGAGGTACACCGGACCATTCGAGGTGATAGAGCGAATCAGCCCGGTAGCCGTATCGACTCCAACTTCCGCAAAAACTCTCCAGCATCCACAACGTCTTCCATGTCTCGCACTTGAAAAAGTGTTTATTCGATGAGACTATCGTAATACCGCTGAACGAGGTCCATATCGATAATAAACTCAACTTAATCGAAGAACCACTTGAGGTTGTGGACCGAGAGGTCAAGCAACTCAAGAAACGTCGAATTCCGATTGTCAAGGTTCGGTGGAATTCCCGACGAGGTCACGAATTCACGTGGGAGCGTGAAGACCAGATTCAGAAGAAGTATCCACATCTATTCGAAGACTCTTTCTCTCGATGATGCGAACTCAATTTCGGGACGAAAATGTTTTTTTAACCCGGGGGGAATGTGACATCTGTCTAAAATATCCGGTGAATTCTGTATTCTATATCTTCGAAATATCTGTGATTGTTCTTAACTTTACTTTTACCATAAACGTGGGTGTCGGAATCGAAATCGGAATCAATAAATGAATCCTAATACCAAGAAAACACATCATGAACTTGCCTAAGTTCATTGCATATCAAATCGTAAACTTTCAACTAACGAAAATGCTTATCGATAACGAAAAATGAACGATTTCCAAAACCCAGCCAGTTACACTGGCTTAACTATCTGGAATAGTTACGATGTGTATCTATATAGTTACGCTAGCGTAACTAGCGTGCAGATGGTGAGTCATTGTTGCATGAAAATCGATTGGAACACTTGTCATTATGTCCCTAACACCTGTACTAACTTGTTTGGACCTCCCTAAAGTCCAGAGATTGCATTCACTTAATCCCATATCTCTCATTTCTCCTTTACAATTTACAAACACAAACACACACTCAAAGACACACACCTCAAATTCTCTCTAGAGCTCCATCATTTCCAGTCACCTAGGCAGTAAAAATCACCATTAAAACTCCTTAAAAATTGTGATAATAAGCAAGGGCAGCAACGAGTTTCACTTATTTGGGTTGCATAATCGTTTTTCTACCGTTTTAAAGCCAAAAATCGTCACCAAGACTCTCCAAAACTTCATTCCTCCATTTCCCTCTGGTATAAACTTTTTACTTACTGTTTTTACTCAAATCATACATTGCATGTAAGATCTAACCCTTGAAAATATGTTTTTTGAAGTTTGAAAGTGTTTTACATAATAAAACGGGTTTTTATAAAGTGTATACTTAGATCTTTGTTATTCTACTTGAAAATACAACACAAACTGTCATTTATAATTTATTTTGATGTTTCTATCATTTCATGTCGAAATCCACCATCAAAATATGAAATTACAACACGAAAACGATTTTTGACAAACTAGGGGAGCTGTTCTCAGTTACATTAACGTAAATATAGTTACGCCAGCGTAACTACAGTTACGTTGGGGTAACGACAGTTACGCTACGTAACTAAGATCAGGTCCTAAAATCTTATCTAATCCGCTATAAAACGTAACCTTGAGCTTGATATTTCACGTATCTATTCAGAAGTAACTGTAATGACTTTAACTAGTATTAAAGTGACATATTGAACATATAAACATCTTATTGTGTTGGTAAATTATTTTAAAGATCGTTATAAAAATTGTAAGCGGGTAAATGTTTGGAAAATTTGATTTAAAAACTATAGCGCAGAAACGCTACCCGATTTTCGTTAGACCTTAACACAACTTCTAAAACTAGAGCATTTTTGTTGACTAACGATTATATAATTTAATAATTTATATCACTTACTTGAAACTTGGTATGTTCTAGGCCTCATTTGATTCCGACGCGTTCCGAGTCCACTTCCGTACACGTCCCGTCTCTTGCAAACCGTGAGTTACGTCCCCTTTATTTCTGATATGTTCATACATTTTGGGGGAAACATGAGAACTAAATGCTTTTCATACTTATTATGCGTATGTTTTTCTACTTATCATCTTTATGATTTCAAATGATTGATTGTTGTCTTAAATGCCACGGGTTGACATCTCCGTAAACCCTTGATAGGAATGTAACGGGACTTAAGTGCCTACTATAAGTTTTCAAAATAAGTGCCCGATTTTCAGTTCATTACACACTATTATCTTGCTTAGCCGTATAGCATTATGGGTATCGATACTTAGGAAATGACCGTTCCTTAATTAGGTGGAAATCTAAGTACATATGCTAGTCATTCCGCTTCGTAGATAGTGCGACGTAAGGGGCCAATTCACGGTCGGGTTTAATTCGGTTTAGTGTGAACACTCATAGGTATATTATATCAAGAAGTCCCTGTTTGTTATACAATCAATATTTTTCCTTATACGCATATTTCTTTACCCATATATATATATATATAGAGATATACGGAGGCATAAACTTTATTCATTACCCGTATATATATAGGGAAATATACAGTGCCGTAAACTTTTCTTTAAGTATTGATATACTTGTCGAAACCATTTTAGTCGAGGACTAGAAAACTGTAACTCACTCACTACTTGTTGTAGTTGACACGTTTTCTCATGTTTCAGGAAACGAAGTGTAAGGATCGAAGTGCATAGCTATTGGACGGGTCAGGCAAGTCACGTGTACCATGAATCGGGAGAAGACATGTCTATTTATTTAGGGAATGTTGTTGAAATGTGTGTTTTTGTATTTTGTTGTAATGAAATACTAATCACATGGTTATTTTTGAACTTGTAAACATTTTATTTCTTAATTCAAATGACTTGAAACCGTTTATATTTACTATGACTCGTGTTATGATATCGACGCTCTTCAGATCCTGTGTTTCCGCTTTAGGCGGGTGTGACATAATGTTTTTGATGTACTTTTATACTATACGATGAGATGATTGTTTTCCTACTACTTAAAAATGCATTAGTTACACAATATTTCTTTACTGATTGTACTATGAGATTTAATTATTTTTTTACTACTTCTCGATGTACTCACTCAACTTTATGTTGACGTTTTCAGCTTTACTTTCAGGTAATGAGCAAGGCATAGGACTTGGATGTAGGAGTCGGACTCTAGATGACCTCAGGATATCTTTTGCATTTACGGAAATTTATTATTTATACATTTGGTTTTCATTTTGGGCTTGCATGCCCAAGTATTCTTTCATTCGTTTACGATTACAATTGAATATTCTTCTTGTAGTGTTTGACGATTTTCGTGTACTAAGGTTTATACCTTGAGTATGGCGACGTCATGGCAATACATTATTTATTTATGCATATAGATTATATTCTTTATATTACTGTTGTGTTATGACGATCGCCAATCAGTTGCACCCTGCGTTTCCGCCAATGGCGGGGTATGACAGATTGGTATCAGAGCACATGGTTATAGAGAACTAGGTGGTTTGGTCTAGACTATAACTAGGTGTCCTCATATAGACTCTTTCTAGGATCTTTTGCTTTTTCATATCGTCTCACTACTCGTACCTATCGACTTATCGCCTAAGGAAGACGGAGAACCGCAATGACTTACGACGCTGAAGGAGTTTCTATTTTATTCACTTTTCATTTCCTTAAAATCTCATCTCTTGTTTTAATCGAATTCGACTTAAAATCTTATACTTCTACTTAAATAAAATGTAAACGTTACCAATGTGACAATGAATACGGGAAGCAAATTTGTATGTTCTATCCTTGGAAGCCTCATCTAGTTGCCGTACTGGAATCACGTTCTTATTCATTTCTGACCCCACCCTTCAATCGAAATTCCTATTCGTTTCGATTTCTCGATCTTCTTACTTTCGGATTTCTATTCTACCGTACCTTGCGCTCTCGTGGAAGAAATTTTGTGCAGATTTGAAGATGTGAAGTTGAAGACTCCGTTACCCTATTTTGAAGAGGGTGTTATATTTTCGCTTATCTCAATCTTTATATTCTTGACACCTTTTTCAATCATTATTATATTATCATAACATCGATATACGTTTCTACTCAGCAAATTGTTTAAACCAGATACTAAGAGATTGTATCTATCCTTTCGGTTGCTTCAATGTTTCAAAATTCGAGGAGAAGTATTAATTCTCGCCAGATAAACATTCTAATCGGTAACAAATTTATGTCTCAGCAGCAAAACGTCTATTTTTCTCCTATCTCTGTTCGTTTTCAAATTTTGGTCCCTTCTACAAAATTTTTCAAATGTCGAAACTAACTACCATACAGAAATTAGACCTGTCAGGATCGTATTAGTCTATGTAAATTAATAAGTTCGCCTTTGTTAGATCGTGATCTATTGAAGAAGTTCAGCAGCGGATGAACACTTCAATATTACGAGTTATCGGACAATGAATAATGAATAATGAATAAACAAAAGTATTGCCGAATTATAAGCCTCAATCGTATTAATCAATGAATACTAATACAACGTGTTTTTATGAATACAAGGATCTATCTATTTATAGACCTTGAGGCAAACCTAGATAAACTAGGAAACAACTTCTATCCTTCTCTAAATAAATCGTTATCTAGAATTAAGGAAACTCTATCTATTAACAAAAGGAAACATAATCTAATTATTATTCTATAACTTAGATTATACTTGCAAGGCAAGTTGTCTTCCGTGTCTTGACTTGACTTCTTCCGTATCTTGACTTTGCCCGTAGTGACTTCAATATCACCGTAGCAACTGACTAGCCGTAGTAACTTGTTGGACAGCCGTACTAACTTGTCTTCCGTAGTAACTCTTAATATCTTCCGTATTAATAGTTTAAGTTACTACTCTTGTTTGTTAAGTGAATTGTTCATGGTTAAACTATTTTAACTAAGTTATAACCCAACAATCTCCCCCTAACCTTGAACTTTTATGACACATCAAAAGTACAAGTTTTATACTCCAACAGTACTAACTTTTTACAAAAGATGATTAATCATTTACAAGTATTTTGATCATCTTTGTGTAGGCCAATCACTCTCTGTGCCTTTGTGTTTTTCCTCTGTGATCTGCACTAAAATTCTCCAAACTAGCTCATGTGCAAGGCTTGAATCATGAAGACCAATAAGCTTCACTTCTATCATCTCTTCCAATGTCTTCAGCCCATGAGGATATTGCATATCAACCAAGTAGAATTCCATGGCTCCCTCCTTTATTCTGATGGAGTAGACACCACTGCGATCATATATAAACCACCTGATGACTTGATTATTTGGACCTCCTTTCTTGAACACAGAGCTCTTCTTCTCATACCCTGGTTCAAATAGCCCACACAGAATGTCCATAGCAAGTTCAGTTCCTGACAAAGCTTTCTTTTGATGAGAATACTTTGTCTTGCCTATGCGATACATTCTTTCCAAGTCATCCCTGTCAAACACTCTTACGGCTTCATGGAAGGCATGAAGTATCCTCTGTGATCCATCTTGTCTTTTAACTTTATATTCTGTTCCACCAATGTACTTCCAGTCAATAATCATTGGAATTCTTGTAGCCAATGGAGTTAACCTCAGTCCTTCTTCATGATGAATGTACTCAGAATATCCCATTGGATTGAATTTGAGTCTTTCTTCATCTCCCCCTTGAGCAGTCACTGGAGGATCTTGTTCCATGTCTTCAGGTTCTGATTTGACATCCATGAATGGAACACTAGGACCTTCTTGTTGAGAAGCAGCTGCATCATCATCTATCTTCCTTCTTTTAGCTAGAGGAAACCTTTTTGATGGTCTTTTCTGTCTTTTGTGCTTCTCTTGAGGTTTCTTTTCAACAGGTGCAGGTTCTGATTGAATAAACACCTTTCTTCCAGTTTTAAGGGCAGCTTCTAATGCTTTATTTTTCTTCTCTTTAATCTTTGCAAGAGCAGCTTCCCTACTGGCTTCCTTTTGTCTCTCTTCCTTCACAAGGTCCAACATATTAGTAGGCTTCATAGGGCCTAAGGATCTGCCACTGTACCCTTTGCTTCTGAGGTACTTAGAGTACTTCTCCCTATCTTCAGCTAACTTTATTTGAGTAGACTTTGACACTTTCTTCTTCTCAGGCTTTGTTTTGACTTTTGAGAGCAGTTCATCTTCTTCCAGAGTCTGCATTCCATACTCGAAATCTGCTCTAACTTGGCCTTGAGAACAAAGATGTTGAAGGAGTTCTTCATTATACATCTCCTTTGCTTTGATTGCATCCTCTGCAGCAATCTTTCTCTTTCTTCTGGAGTTGGAGCTGTATTCAGTCTAGCATGAAGTTCATCTGCTTCAGCTATCTTTTTCTTTCTTGCTCTTTCCTCCTCTTCTTTCTCAGCGGCCATTCTGTTGAATAATTCTGCTTCTTCATGCTCTTGTCTGAGCACTTCAATCTCTTCAGCTGTTAGAACTTGAAAGTTAAAGGCTTCCTGAGTACTTCTTTCTTCTTCAGTCTTTGATTTCTCCACTATAATGGCTTTGCCTTTTCCTTTTTCTTCTGGAGCATCAAGGTCAACCCTATGTACTTTCTTCTTTTTCTGATCCACTGTAATATACCCAAATCTACCTGTAGGAATAGAAACAGACAAACCAGTAGATTGTTCAGGTAATCTTAAAGAGGTTTGTGTTGGTTTTTCACCCAATGCAGCGGATGCTCTCTGTTTTGCAACTCGCTCAGCTAACATCTTCTTTCTTTCCTCTTCTGCTTTCTCCTCTTTGATCTTAAGCAGCTGTGATGCATCAGCCATCACACTTGTTCTTGACATTTCTGTTCTTATAAGAACATTTGCAGCTTCTTGTTGATCAATAGTAGAAGAAGTTTCTGTTACAGTGGTTGAAGGAGTTGTAGCTTCAGATTGTATTGCTTGAAAAGGAGTTGAAGCTTCATAGAATGTGGGAGGAATGCTTGTGAACAGGTATGAATGATCTGCCTCTGCATCCTCTGTTCTTGGACTGGTGACCATAGGGTCCGTAGTAACTAGATCCGTAGTAACTGGACTAATCACCATAGGGTCCGTAGTAACTGGATCCGCAACAACTAATTCCGTAACAACTGGGCTGGTCACCATGGGATCAGTAGTAACTTGATCCGCATCAATGGAGTCCGTAGCAACCATTTCATCATCAACTTGATCCGCAACAAGTGTTTCAGTAGCAACATTGAGTGAAGTTTCGACTTCCATCTCGTCTACTGTTTCTTCAACCATTTGTTTCACTTCTTGCTGCTGCTCCCCCTCAAGTTGAGTATCAACTTCCATCTTTTCACCTTCTACATCTGCCATCATATCAGCAGTATCAAAATCTGTCTCCCCCTCAAACGTACTACCTCTTTCCACTTGTTCATCTTGATTGGAGGTGGCAGTAATGACAGTATATGTGCTTCCCTTGTCTTCACCCATGCTTTCACCAGATGATAACACATTAATTTCTTTCTCCCCCTTGTTTTCATCTGCTGGGAAGTCATCTGAAGAGGATGAACTGGATGGTTTTGGTGAAGTTCCAGCATCTAGTGTGGTGATTCTTTTGTGCTGTAACTAGACTGATAGAAGAGCCTGTTGTGCCAGTACTTGTTGCACCAAAGAGGTAAGAGAGGACAGCATCTCTTCTTGTTTTTCCACCTTCACCATTAAAGACTAGTACATGTCCATCAATTCCTTAAACTGACCACCACTACCCTCACCCCTTTCCTGTTGGGTACCAACAGGTGGAAGATCATAGGGAATAGAGAAACTCTCCTGCATAGCAGAATCCCATGGTCTCTTGGCGCCAGGGACCACCTTCCCAATCTGAGAACGAGTCCTCAGCACGGGATGGTGTTGCCGTAGTTTGGGTCTTAGATATGTTGATACTGTCCTGAGCTCTACTATGAGAAGTAGAGGCTGCAGTAGTATCAGCCCTCCCTACATGGTCTCCCCTCTCCTTATGGACCACCTCAGTGAACAAGGGGGTGTGTTCAATGTTTTCCCCTATTGTGTGTGGCATTCCTTAAGATGGTTCAGGGAATGCTTTTGTAGTGAGAGATTTAGGGATGGTTTTAGACACAAGCGGCTGAGTAACCCTCTTGAGTCTCTTTGAAGCAGCTTTGGGTGGTTTGTGAGGTGAAGAAACTGTGGGTTTAGTCACTTTAGCAGTGGTGACTGGGGCAGTAGCAACTGGAGTAGAACTCATAGTAGCAACTGGAGCTACAGGGGCAGTAGTAACTGCCGTAGTAACCTCAGGGATTCCACCTACAGTACCGTCTACAGATATGGAACTAGTGCCCACAGATATTGCCGTAGTACTGATGGTGGCAGCTGAGGGTTGGGACAGAGGTAGAGTTACTTTTCCTGCAGCTGTGGGAATCGTGACCACCAACATTTTAGAGAATAGTGTTGTCACATTGGCTGGACCACCCTTGTTAACTTGTCTCATGTTTGTAAAAACCTTCTTTGAATGAGCATGTGATTTAAAAAGATTTTCTGATCTTGGAAGATCTTTGTGGACACAGTTAATATAATGTTGAAGAAATCGAGGATACATTAAAAATTTATTTTGTGGGTTATCGATATTCTTTCTCATTGAATCAAAAATCATGTAGGAAAAATTGTAAGTTCTTCCTGTAGCCAAACACACCATAGCGTTGGCTAAAGTAGAACTGCCTTCATGCCATCCTGTTCTTTTGGGGGACATACATTGTTGCAAAGTGTGCAACATGTATTTCCACTGAGGGGAGAATTTTGCTTTTAAAAATGTTTAAATATTTAAATCCCCCTCATACCCCATGTTTGTAAAAGTGTTTACCAGGATGTCATAAGGAACTCTCAGTATACCTTCGGAGTCTAGAAGGTTCAGATGTTCTCGGAGAGAAGACTCTGTAACCTTGATTGATTTTCCCTTCACCACCGCATTGATGGCGATATCTGCTTCATCCAGACTAGCAGAAGTCCAGAACTCCCTAATGTGGGATTCATCAATGTCAGGATTGATTGTTAACGCCGTCTTGATCTTCGATTGATCAAAGAAATCGATTATTTGATGGAAATCGGCGTTGTCGGCAGTCTTTTCCAAGCAAGCCACCATGTTGTGAGTTTTGAATAATTGCAATTGTTCCGCCATTGCTGATTCTGTGAATTGATTAGTAGAGTGATGAACAAGAATGTAAATGGTTAGTCACAACGATAAAGAAAATCGATTGATTTTTGTTCTAACGGTAACTTTTTCGGAAGACTTAGGAGTTTTTGCAAATGGTAAGTTTCAAACGGTTAAAAACATCCCCTTTTATACTGAAAAATTGTAACAACTTGACGCCCCTGATTTGACGCGGGTAATGATTCAAAAATGACGGTCCAATTAAAAATTGCCACGTGTCACGAGTAGCTGTGTCTCGCGCCTGAATTTAAAAAGTTAGGTCCAATCAGTACTTGCCACGTGTTAAAGATGTGTTACCGGGGCTTGACACGTGTAAAGTTGGGTTACAAGTTGTGTTTTGACTTGTCAAATCATCATTAATTAGGGTATTCTTATCTCTTAAGAAACCTTTTTAATATGATAATCTACAGTATTAACAAAGGGTCCGTAGTAAGTTGGTTAAAGAGACCGTAGTAATGGTTCATGGCCGTATTAACTGGACTGTCCGTAGTAACTTGAGTTACTGGCAGTATTAAACCAGAGGTCCGTAGTAACACATTACTCGTCCGTATTAACCATTCCGTCCAAAGATTAATGACATAGGGCAATAGTAGTTAAACCTTTCCTTAGTCTTAACAATTTGGTCGTACTAATCATACTTTGGACACAATTTGTCTTTACTATTAATGTTGCAGTAGTAACATAGTACAATGCTAGAGAGTAAGGTACTTGATTTTTATCATAAGGTTACTAGTTCTTCTCGAAGGGACTTGTTTTAAACAAATAGAAATAATAAGAGAAAAGTATATGACTTATTCATCCGTATTGATCATTCCAATGCTTGTAATCAGAAAAGTGAATCTCCCCACATCGAATGCTTTGGTGAGAAGGTCAGCAAGTTGATTGTCAGTGTGGATCTTCTCAACATGGATTAGTTTCTTCTCGTTGCAATCTCTTATAAAGTGATAGCTTATCTCTATATGTTTAGTTTTGGAGTGTTTGACTGGATTGTTGATGATGCTTATAGTACTTTGATTGTCAATGTAGATTGGCGTGTTCATGAAGGAATAGCCATAGTCTATCATTTGATTTTGGATCCAGAGTACTTGGGCACAACAACTAGCAGCAGCAATGTACTCAGCTTCAGTGGAAGAGGTTGACACCGTTGTTTGCTTCTTGCATTGCCATGACACCAGTCTTGAGCCAATAAATTGGCACCCTCCAGTCGTTGATTTCCTGTCTAAATTTTCACCACCATAATCACTGTCAGTATAAGCAATTAAATCAAAGGGATAGTCTTTAGGATACTATAAGCCTAAGTTAGGCTTGCCCTTTAAGTAACGAAAGATTCTATTGACTGCAATTAGGTGTGACATCTTGGGCCTTGTTTGATATCTTGCACATACACAAACTCCAAACATTATGTCTGGTCTTGAAGCTGTGAGATACATGAGGTATCCAATCATTGATCGATAATTATGTATATCCACATCCTCCCCCTCAAGATCAGGCGTCAATTGTTTGTGAGTTTCCACCGGAGTGCTTGCAACCTTGGCATCCAGGAGTCCAAACTTGGTGAGGATGTACCTAACATACTTGGTTTGGCTTATGAGGAGGCCATCTGGCTTTTGCTTGATTTGTAAAACCAAGAACAAAGTGAGTTCACCCATTGAACTCATCTGAAATTTAGTGTGCATGAGATCCTCAAATTCTTTGCCCAGTGAATCCTTGGTGCATCCAAAGATGATGTCATCAACGTAGATTTGAACAAGAAGAATGTCTGAGTTAGCCTTCTTGAAAAATAGTGTTTTGTCAATTGTTCCTCGTTGAAAGTTGTTTTGAAGAAGGTAGTCTGAAAGAGTATCATACCAAGCTCGTGGTGCTTGATGAAGCCCATAGAGAGCTTTGATCAGTTTATAGACTTTGTGAGGATGTTGTGGGTCCTCAAATCCAGGAGGTTGTCTGACATAGACCTCTTCTTCAATGACACCATATAGAAAAGCACTTTTGACATCCATTTGATAGACTTTGAAGCCCATAAATGAAGCAAAGGCTAGAAAAAGACGAATGGCTTCAATCCCAGCCACTGGAGCAAAGACTTCTTCATAATCAATTCCCTCTTCCTGTGTGTAGCCTTGTGCAACCAGTCATGCTTTGTTTTTAACCACAATTCCACGTTCATCTTTCTTGTTTCTGAAGATCCAGCGTGTACCAATCACCTTCTTTCCATATGGGATCTCAACTAGTACCAAACTCCTTGTATCTTGAATTGGAGTAGCTCTGCTTGACATGCCTCGATCCAGTGTGGATCTAGTAGTGCTTCTTGAATTTTCTTGGGTTCCATTTGGGACAGGAAGCATGCAAAGAGACATGTATTGATTAGAGCAGTTGTAGAATCCGTTTTGGACTTGGTTTGACTTCTAGTTGCCATAGAGTAGTCAAGTTCTCCAATTATTTGTGAAGGTGGATGATTCTTGGAAACACGAGATGATGGAATCTTCTCAAGCCGTAGTTCAACACCCAAATTAGTATCATTCATATCTGGCATCTCATTATTGGGATTATATGCATGGTGTGGAGGAGTAGTAAATGGAGAGTTGGTATATGAAGGAGCAGTAACTGAAGTTGGTATATTAGTAGAATAGGGCTCAAAATCTTCATAGACGATTTGTTCAACTCCATTTCATCCTCTTCAATGAGGCGTGGAACACCATTAGGGCGTGTTGTATTATCCGTAGCAAATGGTGAATGTGGTTGGACTTCCTCGTCGTCCTTTGTAGAGTGTTCTTCAGTGTGAGGAGAGTCTGGTTCTTCTGGGATGATGGGATCTTCCAAAAGAATTGGAAGATTGATATATTCCATCACATCTAATCGAGCAGTACCTGTGATGGGAGCCGTAGCAACTTGCTCCGTAGAAACACGTGCAGTAGGAATAGAGTTTTCCGTAGGAACTGGAGCCGTGTGCCTTTAATCGTTTAAAAGTTCAATTTCTAAATTCTTGCAAATTCTAGTTATTTTATCGTTAACTATTCTAAATCAATTAGTCAAAAACCGTGTTAACACATAGGTTGTAAGATGATTCTAAATTGTGGATATATTTCGTGTTATAAAAGCCCCTTGAATCGCTTTTCGATTTGGTGTGTGGTTCGTGTTAGACCCAAGGATCGTATACGTAAGTAAACGCTCCTAACCGAACTCAATTCCGTTTTCTTTACTAATCTCCATTAATAAACTTGTCTTGGTCATAATCTTATTTGTGGTTTTTTTATTGGTTATTATTTGACCTAGGAACAACCCTCTAGTCTTTATTAGTCGGGTTTTCGAGTTGTAACGGTAATCTCCTTTCGGTAACCTAACCGTTACGACTAAAGGTAATTATTCTTTACTTTTCTATGCGTGATCATTCTCGTGGGGAAGTTTTGACATCTTATCCTCATGAATTGATTTTGGACTATTTATTCGTACTTAATTGCGTGGATGATTACATTATTCGTATTTAACTGCGTGGTTGATTTCATTTTTCGTGCTTTTCGTTATATCGTTGATCGTTGAAATTTGTGGTTCGTTGGACAAATTTGTATTTTGGACAGTTTTGGTTTCCATTTTGTATGTGTATTCATTTCTGCTTTTTCTCTATTTTGGCTTGAGAATTAGACTCTGTGACCTGAATATACGTTGTAGGTCTTGGAGTCTAGTTTTCAAAAACGTAAGATTCGTTTTCTAAATATTTATATATTTTCCTAAAGCCGTAAAATACCATCAGGGGGTCTAACCTGCTATTTTGGGTAAAGTGTTTAGGTTCAATAATCTGTTTCGTGTAACCACTTAGATAGCCGTAAGAATAATTAAATGGATTTATTATAAGTTAATAACAGGTCTAGAAGGTATTAAAAAGTTTTATCTTGTCTACACCTAAATTATACGACTCTTTAAAATAATAAATTCAACATCTATAGGAATAACATTTTTGGACAGATTAGGTAGCCAATTTTGTTTTAATCATATCTTATTCGTAACCAACTCTTTTGTAATGATATCGTAGTCTAAAACGTAGCTCTTGGTGTCTAGTTTTAAAATATATTTTCATCGATGACTAATTTCTTCTAGAAGCTTAGTTATCTCAGTTTGAATGAACCTATGTCTTCGTTCAAAAGTTTTGTCGTATTATCCAAAGTCTTTAACCGTCGAATATTATTCTTATACATTTCTACCTTTATCTAGGGGAGCTCTAGGACTAGTGAGAACTCTAGTTGTGACCAAATTATTACGCCATATACACACAGTACTGTTTACGTTCACTCACTTGATAAGGTGAGTCATCGCCCCTTTATTACTATTGTTTTATATATTTTAAATGACTTGAAATAAAATGATTTACGAGTATGATGTACTACTTCCTATTTTTGGAAATATTTCTATTTTAAGAAACTTACCATAAATAGAGAATTCTATTTATGGAAATTTACGATATTTTCAAAACTCTAAATTGTGTACTAAAAGCTAATGCAATTTTCTAAAACATCATAAACGGTTGTTTAATACTTGTTTCAATATACTATTATGATGGATTATCGGTATGTGTTTTCATACCGATACCGCACGCTCTTTATGAGGTGCATTATTACGATGGATTATCGGTATGTGGTTTCATACCGATACCGCACGCTCTTTATGAGGTGCACTTACTATGATGGATTATCGGTATGTGTGTCATATCGATACTACACACTCTTTATGAGGTGTACTTACTACGATGGATTATCGGTATGTGTGTCATACCGATACCGCACGCTCTTATGAGGTTCACTTACTACGATGGATTATTGGTATGTGTGTCATACCGATACCGCACACTCTTATGAGGTGCACTTGCTATGTTCCATCTATGCTGAATGTTTGTGATGTACTTTTATACTATACGATGAGATGATTGTTTTCCTACTACTTAAAAATGCATTAGTTACACAATATTTCTTTACTGATTGTACTATGAGATTAATTTTTTTTTTTTACTACTACGATGTACTCGCTCAACTTTATGTTGACATTTTCAGCTTTACTTTCAGGTAATGAGCAGGCATAGGACTTGGATGTAGGAGTCGGACTCTAGATGACCTCATGATATCTTTTTCATTTACGGACGTTTATTATTTATACATTTGGTTTTCATTTTGGGCTTGCATGCCCAAGTATTCATTCATTCGTTGATGATTACAATAGAATATTTTTCTTGTAGTGTTTGACGATTTTCGTATACTAAGGTTTATACCTTGAGTATGGCGCCGTCATAACAATACATTATTTATTTATTCATATAGATTATATTCTTTATATTACTGTTGTGCTATTACGATCGCCAATCAGTTTCACCATGTGTTTCCGCATATGGCGGGGTGTGACATGATCCAAACTAGAAAAGCAAGGGTAAAGGTAAAATGAAGAGCAAGCAGGAAATGGAGGAGGAAGAGACTGAAAGGAGAAGAAAGTTGGATGAGGAAAGAGATGAACAGGTGAGGTTGTTGGAGATTGAAAGAGAGGACCAAGAAAAACATCAAGCTGAGAAAGAAAGATTGAAGAAACAAGAGCAAGATGACGCCATAGTAGCACAGAAAATGGCTCAGGAGCAGATAGAAGATGCGCTCAAAAGAAAAGCTCAAGAAAAGGTTGATGTTGAACTTGCTCAAAAGATGTTGGAGAGAGATGAACTGTTGTTACTGAAAAAGAAGAGGGAAGAGGCCAGAAGCAAGAGCACTATCAGGAGGAATGTGAGTAGAGCTGAAGATAAGAAAAAGTAGATTGATTTTCTAAAGTCAACTGGAAAGTACAGTGGAAAGTAGCTTGGGCCAAAGAGCAGGTTAATACTGGTGTGAAGAAGATGAAATCAAGGCCTGATAAGAAGGAATCTAGAGAAGACAGATCTCAGGAAAAGGAGAAGCCAAAGGAAAAGGAAATGGAATAAGAAGTTGAGAAGTCAAAGATCTTCCAGTTAAAGAAAGAAGATATTTCAGGAGATTTTGAGTTTGTCTGTGTTCCTGAAATTTCAGATGATCAAGTAAATGAAGCTGCAGACGGAGTGTATGATGATATGGAAAGCTTAATACTGCATTCAGATGACATCAACTGTGCTACAAGATTCACTGAAATGCCTATTGTTGACTGGTATGTTGTTGTAGTTGATGGTAGGAATGGGTACAAGATAGTCAGAGCTTCAATGTATACTACAACCATCTAGAGATATTCAGGAACATAAGCAGGAGAGATTTGGTTGATATGTTCCTAATTAGAAGCAAGAAATATTCTCAAGGGCAAGGTACAGTTTCAGATTTCAATGACTTATTCATGGAGTTATTAGAAATTATGTTTGAGCCAGAGAATGTTCCTGAGAAGCTAGCAAGATTTACTCCTATGATTGAATGGATTCATTATGAGAGCTGTGGAGTGTACTCCTTATGCAGGACTGATGGAACAACTGAGTATTTCTTGGTAGAAAAGAAATATAAACATGGCATCAATGTTCTGATCAATATGCCGAATATCAAGTTGAAGGCTAACCAAGATTCAGAAGAAGCAATTCAACTTTTATGGAAGATCAGATGTTAGCTTACAGACCATAGAAACTCTGTGTAAGTATTAAAGGTTTTGACAACATTCTCCACTTTTGTATGAACAAACTTTTATTTATAATTGAAAACACAAGTTTAGGGGGAGATTGTTGGGTTATAGTGGTGTTACTACTGGTGAAGAGGGTTTATACTGGTCACTATGTAAGTTTCTACTGGTGAGTATATTACTACTGGTGAATATGGTTTCTACTGGTCATCAGTTAGTCAAGATTACTACTGATATATACACTATTACTAGTGCTACTGCATGGATTGCATGAAGTTTCTACTGGTCAAGTTTCTACTGTTTTGTTGATAATGTTAGCGTATTGTTAGCAGATAATTATGGAATAGATTTAGATAATTATCAAGTAGATTTTGATAGAGTTGTAACCCGATTATGTTTAGGGTTAATTAGCCTCAAGGTCTATAAATATAGATTCTTATATCGTTATAAATATACGTCTATTCAGATACGTTTTTCTAATAGATTGAGGCTGTTGGTGGAATTCTTGTGTTCTTTATTGTTTAACGTTTATTCATTCATATTCTTATAAAATGTTAATCATTGATCCTTGTTAATATCAAAGTGTTGATCTAATGCAATTTCTTTGATAGATCTAGATCTACACGTTTGTTTAGATATAAACCTAGTTCGACAGATCCTAACATAGTTATATTACAATACTTTTAATTTTACATGTTTAAAAAAATGTTAAGTACAGACTACTAAACTACCAACTACAATTTTTCCATCCTCATGAGATACCATTGATTATTGCGGTCGGGCAAATGGCCTATACAACCTTCACTTTATTTGTCCCCTTTACGTAACATGAATACACTTCTAATAGTTATTTATGAATTTGTATGTAAATGGTGCCTAAAACTATGTCTCAAAATTGGACATATATTTGGTGGTTTCGTCTAGTATGTTGAACATTTTTACGAGTCAAACCATTACTACAAAATAATTGTCATTTATATAAACTTTTTCTCCATGCTTTTAAAAAGTATGTATAAACTTTGATGATTTATTTTTTTATTTTTGAGTGTGTATAAAATTACTATAATTATAAACTAGTCTATATATCCGAATGAGAATACATGTAGTTTAAATTATTTGTTATAAGTATGATTAGATTTTTGAGTTAAAGTTATATGACACTTAAGGTTTTATATTAACGTTGGTATATATTGTTTATAAATATTATACATTTTTAGAAACTTTATAAAATTACATGTATATTCTTAAGTCGTGTTCACATAGTTGGATTATATGTATTTTAAACGTCTTTATAACATTATTATTAATAGATTAATATATGTATTATTATTTCGTTCCATAATTATGTTTATAATAATGATAATTTCTTATTTATCCGTAGGTAATAGGTGGTAATATCTTAGTTATAAATAGAAAAGGAATAAAGAATTTATTTCAATTGGTTAAATATCAATGGTTAAATTGTACAAATATATTTAAAAACTTACGAAATTTATTTAGTAAACAATTAAAATAGAAGATTACACTTTAGATCCATGTCGACTCACGAATAGTGTAAAATAATAATTTATAAATATTTAAGTGACTAATAAGTGTCATTTAAGAATTTATTTACATATATAACACTTTTTATATTCATTTGTATTTTCTTAGTCAATTTTTAAAGGGTTAATGTTGTCAGAACATAATATACTTTCGTCAATATTTATTTTGTATAACATACTTTCTTTTTGTTTATTTAGGTACCGCAATTCTTTGATATTTTTAAAATAAATAACGTACTTATTCTAATAATGATTTTGAGATCCAATTTGACCGGCTACCTGTTGGTTTTAGGTTACCTAAATAATTTACCTTGTTTACATTTTTTAACCCGTTTTCATTATAAAACCCAAATCCATATTATAAAAAAGGAGCCCTCAACAACCTTAATTTGGGTTTTTTTTTCTCTCATTCGACTGATTCAACCAGGTTTAGCATAGCCCACAACCTTAAAGGATTATACTAAAATGTATTAATAACAGGTATGATATGATGGATTTAGGGTCTACATTTACCTTTAATACTTGCAAGGCTGCTAGTTCGTTCCCCTGAACTTGATCTAAAACGGCAGGAACTAACACCTTCAAAGCCACTGGCTCACTCGGTGTATGAAATTTAGAAATTCATCGGCAATTATCTATTTTCGTTCTTAAGACTTTTTTTTATTAATAACATCTAAATGTCTATCGTCTATCGTTCTGTTATCATTCTGGTCAGCAGACAACAATGACTCTTCCTGCTGTGTTGTCACTAACGGTTCCATTTTCTGTTTCGACACTATAATGATATAAACAAGTAACTACTAATTAGGGACATAATATAATATACATTCTTGGTTTAATAGGGTAAAATATAATATACCAGAGGCACTTTTGGTTATACTGATCACACCAAATGTGAGTCAAGCAAGTATAAGAATCACTCCACCTCCAATCATACCTAAAACAAATAAATTACGTCATTTGTTTCGAAAAAGAAAAATGAATAGATTATCATTTCTTACCTCTTAATATCGGTTTCGAATTCGAGTGATTCGATTTTTTACTTCCATTACTTTCAACGTACCATCCAGAGAAGTTAGAGTTAGTTGGTAGTTCAGTTACATTATCGGTACCCTTATCTATAGAAGAACATCGAATTTGACGGTGAACACGCATTTGAAGATACATTGACGGAATATATCGGGTATTAATGGTGGCTAATCTGAACTGATAACAGCTTGGAGCTCGTGTTAACGGAATATTCCGGGTATTAATGGTGGCTAATCTCATTCGACTGATTAAAGTTATCTTGTGTACAGTTATTAAAAAAGGACCCCTCAACAACCTTGATTTGGAAACTTGTTCTATGAATTTGGGGTTTTTTTTTTTTTTGGATCAGTCGAATGAGAATCGGGAGTGAAGACAATAAATATGTTAGGTGGGAGCATGACGTCATCTTTGCGTCATGTGTTTAACCGGTAATAAGTCATTAGGTGTTTAATTACCCGGTTTAGGGAGTTGAGGTACCTAAATAAATAAATAAAAAGTATGTTATACAAAATTAACATTTGACGAAAGTATGTTATGTTCTGACAACATTAACCCATTTTTAAATATAAAGGTAATTTTTATAATATACGTACAAAGATGACAACACATAAAAACATCATGTTAATGTTAATATCTCAAATAAATAGAAGACTATTTGAAAGATATAAATAAATAGAAAAGTTTATGTTATCGGATACACAAAATTATGTTGTCGAACCTACTTTTTAATATATATGTAGAAATGACAAAATAGAAAAAGATTGACAGGTTTTATAACAACGGATCAATACTTTTAAGTGTTTAGGATTAACTAGATTGTGACGGAATCATGATCTAGCACTGAATCACTGATTCTAGCAGAATGAACAATGAAGAATTACTAATTATTGATTTGTATTCAAAGCCAAAATTGACGGGAAAATTTGTTACAAGAAGTTTCTCTCTCTAGAATTATTTCATTCAAGCACACATAAAATGTAACTCTCTCCACCTATTTTAAGACTTACAACTTAACTTACAAAAAGATCATTCTTATGTTTATTTAAAAAACTTCGGATGAACTAACTATCTAGGATGACTTGCTAAGGTTTAACTCTATTGTTAAATAGTTTAGTGACGACTTGCTAAGGTTTAACTCTAGTGTTGACAATTGTTCTTCCGAGTTAAAAACTTTGACTAAAAACACTTCAATGATGATTTGAAGCTTCATCCAATCTTCTATTTTTCACCAACAATCTCCTCCTTAGATAATGCTTCGAAAATCTTCATCTTTCTATATAAGCATATTGCACACTTCATCTCCATGCAATCTTCAAAATACCTCCTTTTCATATTTATCTCATATTTTCTTTAATCATATGCACTTGAAACTTAACTACCTCAATAAAATGTTTTCCATCATGATAATTTTCATGATAAAATGTCTCATATTTTCTGTGATCATATGCACTTGAAATTTAATGCTAGCGGATGATCATTACTCAATCTTCTTAAGTCAGCATCTTCATACAGTCTATCATCTGATCCATATTCTATTTGGATGATAATTTCATTATGAGGACAATCCATCCACCATCTAATATATCTAGGTCGTTTTTGTTTCTTTATACGTAGAAGAGGAACTGTATCAATCATCATAGCACTCCTTCTTCTTTTTAACTTCTTATCAAAATCCTCAAAATCAGTATTTGAGCATTCTTTAATAAAAGTTGCATATTGCCTTCCTTGTGGATAATCACCATGATTTACCATTTCAATCTTGCTCAATTTTCTTGCTTCATCTTTTGTTATATTCAGCAATTAGCCCGTTGTTCTGTAGTAAGAACATTGACTAGCCCCTCTTTTGATTACAATTACATTCTCATAAGGATCAAATCCCGAAGCAGTAACTGGTTCAAGGATTCCTTTCTTTCTATTTTCCATTAAAGTCCTTTCAACTCTAGCCTCTTTTTGTGTTTGATCCCTTATTCTTGTTTCAAAACGTCATTCCCTTTAAGGTTTCTTAACAGTATCTTCAAAATTGGAAAACCATACTTATCCAAAGTATCTCCAAACTCATCTGTCTCCATGCCTGCAGTTCATTTATATGTACTTGGCCTCCAGGGTAAACAACATTGTTAGGATTAAATTGTTGAGTTAATACTGCTTAGTTAATACTGCTCAGTTACTACTGCTCAGTTACTACTGCTCAGTTACTACTGCTCAGTTACTACTGCTCAGTTACTACTGCTCAGTTACTACTGCTCCACATCAGTTACTACTCCTGCAACTCAGTTATGGAAGACTTGAATTTCAAGATAAAGATCTAAAAAGATTTAGTCTCCTAATATAACTAGGTTTCCTTATGTAACTAGGTTTCCTTATGTAAGTCATATGAGACTCTATATATAAAGAGATCTCTAGACATTGTAAAGGTGTGGTTTTCATCATGTTTATTCTTTAGAAAAACACCAAACGATCTCACCACTTGAGATCGTTCCCCTTTGTTCAGCCTCAAGGTCAAATGATCCTTGTAAAGAGAAGAAACACGTCTATTCTGATCAAATAGATTGAGGCTGTGTTAGATGTTTCCTAGAAAAGCTAGGTTTAGCCTCAAGGTCTTTTATAGATCCTTGTATGTAAAGAAACACGTCTGTTAATTTATTAATAGATTGAGGCTTGATGGTAATCATTATTGTTTGTTCTTATTGTTCTTTTATATACAATATTTGATTATCATAAACTTGTGAATATCAAAATGTTCATCTCCGCTGCTGAACTTCTTTGATAAATCTTGATCTAAGTAATCATATCGATCCTACAAGTGGTATCAGAGCACAGGAGGTGCTCTAGATCAAAGATTCACAAGTTTACAAGAAGAAGACGAAGAAGAAAGAAGGAGATCTTCAAAATATGCGTATTAGGGTTTATGTTCGTCATAATCTGGGCAGCCGTAGTAAAAAGTTCATAACTCATTCGTTAGCCGTCGGATTTGGACGAAATTTTAACTGTATATTCGTCCGATATAAACGCACAATCTGACCGAAGGGATTTTAGATCTGAGCTTTTATCAGTGAGATATTAATTTTCGAAATCTGCTGCTGAAAGGTTAAATTTTTTTGTGTTTATGTATAATAAAACGATCATTGCTTATTCATTACACATTGGATCTTGGCGAATTTTGGATATGTGCTTAAAGGAATACGGATCTACTTTGTGTTAAAATTTGATCGTTATTGGATGTTTAGATAAGGAGATGTAAAATTTCAAAGTTGGAAGTTGAATGTTTATTGTTTACAGAGCGCAGCTGTGGTAAAAAGGTTATTGTGTATTCGTTAACCGTTGGATTGTCTTGAGTTTTGAATATGTGGTTCGAGAGACACAGACCTACTATGTGTAAAAATTTGAGCATGATCAGATTTTTCAAGGGGAACTTATATAATTTGTAATCTGCTGCAAATATTTACCTAATGTTGCTCTTATATTGTTAATGCTACTGCTACGTTGTTAGTATTACAATACATATTTTTCTATACGATGATGATGTTAGTACTACTCCTATGTTGGTGAACCAGCCGAGAATATTGGTTTAAGGGGAAGAATATGTTCCAAAAGTGGATATGAGGATTGGAACATTTAGATGTGATCGTATACATGCACCACTCGAGGGAGAAGATTTCACGTATGTAGAGTTATTTAACTTCTTATAAGAAGAACTACTCCTAATTCAAAGAAGAAGGTATACTACTTTAACTTTATTACAACTTCTAGTCTGAGTTTCTACTGTTCGAATTCATTATTAGTATTGTGCGTCATGGAGGGTAATTTGAGACATTGGAAAGCTTGGATTAGTAGTTTAATATGGATCATAGTTCGTAAAGGTATGTTCCCCTAATAGATGATAACAAAAAGGGGAAGATATAAAGTGTGGTGGCATGGAATAAGATTTGAAGGCTTCAAAATATCGAAAGTCTACTTAAAAAAACTAAGTGGCGTGTTTTGATAGAAATATCAACGGTAGAAGAAGTATAAACTTGTTCACAAGAGATCTCAGTTGAAGGGGAAGTTTTTAAAGTTCTCAGTTTAGTGTTTGTGTTGTCATCATCAAATAGGGGAAGATTGTTGGGATAATAATTTGATTTGATGAGACAAAATATAAACTGAGCATATACATCAAGGAAACATGGAGAAGACAAAGTTGAAATAGTAGTTGTGATAGCATTCTCATCAACAATTTACATTGAAGAAACTTATTGCTTTTCATGTAGAAAGCATAAGTTTAGGGGAAGATTGTTAGGATTAAATTGTTGAGTTAATACTGCTTAGTTAATACTGCTTAGTTAATATTGCTCAGTTAATACTGCTCAGTTACTACTGCTCAGTTACTACTGCTCCACATCAGTTACTACTCCTGCAACTCAGTTATGGAAGACTTGAATTTCAAGATAAAGATCTAAAAAGATTTAGTCTCCTAATATAACTAGGTTTCCTTATGTAACTAGGTTTCCTTATGTAAGTCATATGAGACTCTATATATAAAGAGATCTCAAGACATTGTAAAGGTGTGGTTTTCATCATGTTTATTCCTTAGGAAAACACCAAACGATCTCACCACTTGAGATCGTTCCCCTTTGTTCAGCCTCAAGGTCAAATTGATCCTTGTAAAGAGAAGAAACATGTCTATTCTGATCAAATAGATTGAGGCTGTGTTAGATGTTTCCTAGAAAAGCTAGGTTTAGCCTCAAGGTCTTTTATAGATCCTTGTATGTAAAGAAACACGTCTGTTAATTTATTAATAGATTGAGGCTTGATGGTAATCATTATTGTTTGTTCTTATTGTTCTTTTATATACAATATTTGATTATCATAAACTTGTGAATATCAAAGTGTTCATCTCCGCTGCTGAACTTCTTTGATAAATCTTGATCTAAGTAATCATATCGATCCTTCAAACATACTCTTCTTTTAATTTGAATTTAGTCTGAAACATCTTGTTTTTGTTTTGCAATTAATGATGAAAGTGTGACATGCTCTGCAGTACTAGAAATAGATCGTTCAGCTTGTGTCTTATTTTCCTTTTCTTCTTTTCTTCCCATTTCAATAATAGTTTCTTGTTGAGCTTCCTTCAACAATATCTCTTTCATAGGCTCACCATTAATCTCTCTCTCCTTTTCCAGTTCTTCCAACTTCTCTTTTGTTTTGATCTCTAGATAATGATTTTCTAGAGTCTCAATCTTCATTTGACCTACAGATCTAGCAAAGAATCTCTTTGCCCTCACAAGATAATTTTTCAGATGTTTCTTGTAATTATATTGGGCCATACTCCTTCTCCATTCAGTCAAATGTTGTTTTATCTCCACAACAATATTAGGAGTCTTCTTTTTAACAACTCTTTTAGATACAGACTTCTTCCTATTAATAGAATGTGGGATCTCCTTTTCAATGTCAACCTTGACCTTCGAATTCACATGTTCATCTTCATCTAGATTATCATCAAGACTAAAAGGATAGTCTTGTTCTCCTGTTTTATCAATATTCTCAGGAATCTTTTCTCTAACACATGCCTTATTCTAGTATTATGTAGTGCCACAGGGAATTCTATTTTTTGGTTTTGAAATATATCTACTTTCCTCATTTACAAAACCATCATATGAGTCATCATCCTACAATTCTTTGTCTTTTGTTTTAGAGTTAAAAACATGTTCATCAGACTTAAGTTTTTCTCTAGTTTTCTCAACGTCGAAGTTAAATTTTTGTTCATCCGACTTAAAATCATCTTCTTCACCAAAATTAAAAATTAGAGTTTCAGAGTTGAAATCATCCTCAACCATATGTCCTTTTCCCTTCAACTCTTTCACACTAGATTCTACCATATCAATATTCTTTGCCATCTCTGTCTTAACAACTACCTCATTCATATTTTCTTTCCCAATTTCTTCTTCACCAGCTATGATCACTTCAGTTTCTTCCCCACTTACCTTAGAAGTGGTTTTTTCATTACCAACAACTGTTTCAATCCTTAATGTTTCAGTATGCTCTTCACCCAGTTCAATATCTCCCATATTCTGTATATACCATCAAAAGGGTTTTACTTGACCATCCTTAATTCACCTTGCAGAGCTAAAATCAACATTAATTCAGGAATATTCTTCATCTTTAAAGTCACAATAGCATTCAACTACTTTGAAACCATTTTAGTCAACTCCTCATTCTTTGATTTGAGCTTTAATAACTCAAACACACAAGGACTAGAGCTACCCGTACTCTTTCCTTTCTTTTTTGATTGATATACTTGCAATGGTGAACTTGAAGATTCAACCACTGGAGTAATCAGTGAAACTTTTGATGTAAAGGAAGGAAATGAGTCCTTTAGCTTTGTCGGATTGACACCACTTAAATCTCTTCTGGATGGAATTGATCTATTAGGGTTGAACTAATAATTAAACAATCTATCTGCAACATCATTTTGATCTAGGAGTTCTTGTTGTTGAACATGTATAGAAGGTAAGATTGGAGCAGTAGGTGTTACCACATAAGTATCGGCAAGATTATATCTTACGTATAAAACTATTCTTCTTCCTCTCCACTCCCTTGGCCTTCATTGAGAGGTTCTTGAATCACATGGGACTATACAGGTGGTGTTGGTGGTGGTGGTTGAATTGGTGATTGTGGTGGTGGTTGTATTGGTGACTGTGGGGGTGGTTGAATTGGTGATTGTGGTGGTGGTGAAGGTGGTGGATGAATGGGTTATTGAATACTGGAAAAATGGTGTAAGGATACATGAGATCCGTGTTGCAGCAAAAAATTTCTTCATGTTGCCCATTATCTTCCACTTCATGTTCTATGGCTCCAATAACTCCCCAATGGTGTAAAGATACATGCGAACCTTGTTGCATCAAAAAATTTCTTCCTGTTTCCCGTTATCTTCCAATTCATATTCTATGGCTCCAATAACTCCCCATCAGGCATCAAATCTCTTACTTTAGAATCTATGATCATTTGAAAAAACCTTGGGTACAATAGAAATTTCTTTGTAGATTCCGAAAGCATTCTCTTCATGTTATCAAAGATGAATCCAGAGATATTAAATACTCTCTCAGTAATCAGGCATACAAATCCAGAGGCTAAAGTTTGACTTATTTCATCCAAACCATCTTGTCTGCTGGAGAAGCACATTATCAGCACATGGACTATGTATCTCTAATTATAAGAATATCTTGTTTTCTTGACCATTGTTTTGGGAAATCCCTTTCATACCCAACATTTCTGCACACTTGTTGGATTTCTTCAATTTGTAAAATCGTCAAACCATTGACATCATCTAGCTTTAAAACTTTCCTGATCAAATCCTCTATAACAACTATTGGAGATCTCTGAATCATGGAGGATATAATGGGCATACCATCTACTTCTTCATATGATGAATTTTTCCAAAAGTCTTGAATCATATCATTGTACATTATGGGATTTGTTGAAATTGCTAAATGTAGTCTGTAGTTAATTAAGAATTGCATTGTATCCATAAATCTTTCATCAGCCTTTTCATGATGAACATCCAGAAATGCTACAACATTATGTTGTTTAACAAATGGTAAATTTTCCATCTATATTCAATAAAAAACACTCCTTAGTATCAATTTATCAACATGTATATTACAGAATAGCATTTCACAACATCAAACTATTTAATCAGTAACAAAAAGCAATACAAACCTTTTTAAGCAAAAAAAACCGATCAATAACCGCATAACAATCTTAAAAGCTCGAACCTTGACCTGAATGTACTCTTACAATAATACTCGAAATGGCTCTAATTTAGGGTAAAATTCATAATTGAGATTAGGGGATTTAATAATATTAAGAGATTGATTGAAACTTAACTTTTGATTATAAAATTGTATTTTAATATAACCGAATTTAAATAATCGCAAATCTTTTCAGAGTCAAATTAAAATATAAGTTTCCTACCAACTCACAGGAAATCCGAATTGAAAAGTCAAAATCTGAGTTAAAATACGGTCAACATAAATCATATAATCCGTCTTACTTAAAATAAGTCATCCTCGTGAAAAAATCAACTTCAAATTTAAAACAAATAAAGAATTAAAAAAATAAGAATTATCCGAACTAAAATTTAATCTTCAGAGTTAAAAAGTATAATATCGAAGTTAACTTTTTCCAAAATTTCCATGTCAAAATTTTAACTTCAGAGTTAAATTTCCAGATTACCAGTTAACTTGCTACAAGTTCCAAAACTCAAAATTTAAATTTTAAAATCTAAATGCTTATATTCCAGAAATATATAAGTTAGTTCTACACAACAAATTTCTTTAGAAATGAAATGGTTTTCCAAATGCATGAAGTGTATTTACATTAAGATAAATCATGTTTCAAAAATCATAAGTTGCAGTTTTATAATTTAATAAGGAAATGATAAAATGTCAAACTTTCCAATTCTGTAAAATAAGAATAAATTTAAAGAGTATTTACATAAATATGACATTTATATCCATGATCATTGAAAACAATAGGAGTTTTTAGTGTGAATTTAGACTGAAGCAGATGATAGTGTTAGTAGGGAATGCCCATTAAACCCCTAAACACATAACCTGACTTACAAAAGCATGCCTTCTATCTCCTAGCTCCGGCCCTTAGGCTCCGGCGTCCGGACACTTGGCCCCAGCATCCAGACATTTCATCCCGGTGTCCGGACACAAGGCTCCGGCGTCCGGACACTTGGCCCTTGACCCCGTGTCCGGGTAAAATGGTCCCGACACCCGGCCCCGTGTCCGGGTAAAATGGCCCCGGCACCAGGCCCCGTGTCCGGGATCCGAGAGATGTGTCCCGGCACCTAGCGCCCCGTGTCCGGGAATCATGGCCCCGTGTCCGGGATCCGAGAGATGTGTCCCGGCACCTAGCGCCCCGTGTACGGGAATCATGGCCCCGTGTCCGGGATCCGAGAGATGTGTCCCGGCACCTGGTGCCCCGTGTCCGGGAATCATGGCCCCGTGTCCGGGATCCGAGAGATGTGTCCCGGCACCTGGTGCCCCGTGTCCGGGAATCATGGCCCCGTGTACGGGATCTGAGAGATGTGTCCCGGCACCTAGCATCCCGTGTTCGGGAATCATGGCCCCGTGTCCGGGATCCGAGAGATGTGTCCCGGCACCTGGTGCCCCAAGTCCGGGAATCATGGCCCCGTGTCCGGGATCCGAGAGATGTGTCCCGGCACCTGGTGCCCCGTGTCAGGGAATCATGGCCCCGTGTCCGGGATCCGAGAGATGTGTCCCGGCACCTAGCTCCCCGTGTCCGGGAATCATGGTCCCGTGTCCGGGATCCGAGAGATGTGTCTCGGCACCTGGTGCCCCGTGTCCGGGATCCGAGAGATGTGTCCCAGCACCTGGTGCCCCGTGTCCGGGAATCATGGCCCCGTGTCCAGGATCTGAGAGATGTGTCCCAGCACCTGGTGCCCCGTGTCCGGGAATCATGGCCCCGTGTCCGGGATCCGAGAGATGTGTCCAGGCACCTAGCACCCCGTGTCCGGGAATCATGGCCCCGCGTCCGGGATCCGAGAGATGTGTCCCGGAACCTAGCGCCCCGTGTCCGGGAGTCGTGGCCCCGGCACCTAGCTGGTCCCGTGCCCGGAGATCTGCCCTAGCATCGACGCTCAGTCCGACACTCATGCTCTGGCATGTCTAAGGACTTATGTAGACCAACACTGATGCTCTGGAGTTCATCTCAAGGTATCATGCTCCTGATATTCTGCCAGTCAGACATCCAAGCCTAATGTTTGGATGTAACCGTCAAAGGCATTGATGAGATTATATCATTGCAGGAGCGTTACCTTTTCACTTATACCCGTTGGAATCCTATTAATGAACAATAAATGATCATCATGACTGTTGTTGGTACCTGGCAATGTTGGGTATAAATACCCAACGCTTCAGGTTTTAGAGGCAGCTTCATCATCTTCTCCACTCTCATACTTGCACACGGTATCTCTTGACCGGAATACATATACACTTCCCGCAGTAAACATATTCCGATCATCTTTCTCCAACCAGCCACTTGACCACCTTAGGCTCGCCAAGAGCTTGATAGGTTCGCACTGCTAAGCAGGAGGTCAAGGGGTTGAATCCCAAACACCCAAGTTACTGAGCCTGTCAATCCTTGCTCTAACATTGGCGCCATCCGTGGGACACGTTTTAGCAACGGTGTCTCATTTCATTTCTATCTTTTTTCATTTCATTTCTTAGTTTCACCACCATTTTTTCTTCTCCATGGAAGGCAATTCCTCATCACAAATCGGTTCACTTAATCCAAAGACAACCACCAATACCCCATCCACCACCCCACCTAATTACATATACATGGCGCAGGAAGAAACTACATCTCGCAAAAGGAAGGCATCAGTCCTTCAGGATTGGGTGATGAAGCCTATTTGCTTCCCACCAATTGAAACTCCTTCCATCAACCCTGTACTAATACAAATCCGGTTAGCCAACTATGAAGTGAATAAGGCATATGTTGATACAGGGAGCTCAATGGACATTATTTATGCTCACTGTTTTAGGAAGCTCCCTGAAAAAGTACAACATTCAAAGCGTCCAACACAATTCCCTCTAGTGGGGTTTTCAGGTGAGACGCATTGGCCAATCGGAGAGGTAGAAATAAACATGATGTTAGGAGAATATCCACACTATAGGTTAGAAATGATTAATTTTGCAATCATTGATGCACCATCAGCCTACAATGTCCTACTGGGCAGGCCTGCATTACAAAAATTTGGAGCAATTTCATCAACCAATCATGGGATGATAAAGTTCCCTACCCCAGCTGGCATAGCCACAGTCAGGGCTAGAACGTCATGGCCTAAAGAGGGAAAACAGGTAGAGAAACCAAAACTGGTAGAGGGTCCCAAAAGTGATCCGGCAATGGAAATCATTGATGGTCCAGAACAAAAAGTTATTATTAATAAAAACTTCCCTGAACAACCAGTGACCATTGGTTCACAACTCCAAGCACAGACAAAGACTAAACTCATAGCGTTACTAGAATCAAACCTTGATGTCTTTGCATGGCAGACATCAGACATGACTGGTGTCCCAAGGGAACTAGCACAACATTCCCTAAACGCGAACCCTAATATTGTGCCAATCCGACTAGAAAAAACGAGGCATGGCCCCGGATCGTAGTAAATCTGCATGTGACCAAGTAAACAAAATGGTCGAAGCAGGGATTGTCAGAGAGGTAAAATACCAAACTTGGAGTGCTAATCCAGTTATGGTAAAGAAGGGAGATGGTTCTTGGAGATTATGCGTTGATTTCAAAGACATCAACAAAGCTTGTCCAAAGGACAACTATCCTTTACCAGAAATCGATTGGAAAGTGGAATCCTTAGATAGATTTAGACTCAAATGCTTTTTAGATGCATATAAAGGTTATCACCAAATTTGTATGAAAAAAGGTGATGAAGACAAAACAGCTTTTCACACAGACCAAGGCATATTTTGTTTCCAAAAAATGCCATTTGGCTTGAAAAACGCTGGAGCAACCTATCAACGTCTAATAGATGAAACTTTCAAAAATCAAGAGGGAAGGAACATAGAAGCCTATGTAGATGACATAGTTATCAAAAGCAATACGGAAGACATCATGTTGGCTGATATCCTGGAAACTTTCCAAACATTACGTAATATTAACATGAACTTAATCCATCCAAGTGTAGTTTTGGCATGGAGGAAGGAAAAATTCTTGGGATATATTGTTACACCTAATGGAATCAAAGTCAATCCTAAGAAGGTTCAGGCATCCATTGACATGTCATCTCCTTCCACCAAAAAGCAAGTCCAAAGCCTAAATGGCAAGCTAGCAGCACTTAGCCGTTTCTTGTCCAAAGCCGCAGATCGATCCCTCCCTTTCTTTAATACCTTAAAGGGATGCATTCAGAAGAAAGACTTCTCATGGTCTGAAGAAGCAGAAGTGGCATTTCAAGAAATGAAGAAATTCATGGCCAATATCCCAACACTCACGGCTCCAATAGCCGGGGAGACACTAACTATATACTTGGCTGCTTCCAAGGAATGTGTAAGCGCAGTTTTAGTAGTCCAAAGGGGCGACTCACAAATGTCGATCTATTTCATCAGTAGGGAACTGAAAGGCCCAGAGGTTAATTATCCATGTTTGGAAAAATGGGCACTCTCTTTGGTTTATGCGTCTAGACGTTTGAGGAGATATTTTCAAGGACATCCCATCCAAGTGCTAACAGACAAACCAATCAAAAAAATATTGGGTAAATCATAAGTGTCGGGACGATTAGAAAAATGGGCAATTGAATTGGGAGAACATGAAATTTCTTTCCAACCTCGAAACTCGATGAAAGGACAAATCTTGGCAGATTTCCTAGCTGAAATCGAAGGAATGAAAGAACCAAATGATCCATTAGTGACAGACAGCCCTCCTTGGACCCTCTTCACAGATGGCGCATCCAGCCTAGAAGGGTCAGGAGCTGGCCTCATACTCACAGATCCAGACAAAAACGAGTATACCTACGCCCTTAAGTTTGACTTCCCGACAACCAACAATGAAGCCGAATATGAAGCTCTCTTATCAGGGCTACGAATAGCTAGAAAGATGGGAGTTCAAAATATAGAAGCTTTTGTGGACTCCCAGTTGGTAGCTAATCATATCAATGGTAGCTATGAAGCAAATCAAACTTCCATGCAACAATACTTGGAAGAAACCAGAAAAATCATTTCGGACTTCTGAAAATGTACCATAGAGCAAGTGCCAAGAAACCGTAACAAAATAGCAGATGCATTGACCAAACTTTCAGCATCCTCCTTCGCCCACCTCAAGAAAGAATTGTTGGTGGAAGTCCTAACTGAGGAATCCATAGTGCCAACAAAGGAAGTGGCCGCAATAACGGAGGAAGACTGTTGGATGACTTCAATAAAAAACTTCCTTCAGAATGGACAACTCTCGGAAGACAAACAACTAGCAAGAAAAATCAGAATGAAGGCACCAATGTATCTCCTCGTAGAAAACTACCTGTTTAGGAAGTCTTTTTTGGGTCCACATCTAAGATGTGTCGGCCCAACACAAGCAAAGGATCTAATTCAGGATGTATATGGTGGAAGTTGTGGCATGCATGCATGCCCTCGTTCGGTAACCACTAAGGTCATGAGACTTGGATACTTCTGGCCATCCATGCACAGAGATGCAAAGGAAGAAATTGAAAAATGTGAATCATGCCAAAAACATGCGTCAGTCTCAAAAATGCCAAAGCAGGACCTCATTCCAGTGACTAGCGCATGGCCATTTTACAAATGGGGAATCGACATTGTCGGACCATTCCCCCCTGGAGTAGGCAATGTTAAATACCTTTTAGTGGCTGTGGACTATTTCACAAAATGGATTGAAGCTAAGCCCTTGGCAACTATCACCGGGCCTCGAATGATAAGCTTCGTTTGGGAACAAATAGTATGTCGCTTTGGAGTTCCACACGTCCTAGTCAGTGATAATGGAAAACAATTTGCAGATAATCCATTTAAGACTTGGTGTCAGATCTCGTATGGCGGAAGAATGAATCTAGCAGGACCGAAAACTTGGGCAAGTTGGGTCCCACATGGGAAGGCCCATATAGTGTCCTTGAAGCACATGGAACTGGCTCCTACACCTTGTCTGACTTAGATGGACAACCATTACCCAGGACATGGAATGCAATGAATCTAAAAAGGTGCTACGTTTAATATTTACATACTATTACTGATTGTCAGCACTTACAACCACAACACCCGTCAGGATGTGCCTAGCCAACAGTTGTTTCAATGCCGAAAGTTTAAAAAAAAAACCAAAAAAAAAAAACATGCACAGCCGGCCAGTCTGGATGTCTCTACAACATGGTACACCTTGACAATCCACAACTAGCCAAGTCTGGATATCTGAGAAATCTGGCAAACTGTGGTATTTAGCCATCTCACACATCAGGGATTTGGCCACACCATAAGAAAACGCTCTTCAAAGAGTCTTTCACAGCAATGCACCTCAAACTACAAAGTGGTCTTATCTATGTATCCCACAAGGCAACAAACCTGATGCACCACCCCAAACTACGTTTGGAGGGAAATTTAGAAAAAGGCACATATAGACATCTTAAATCTACGCCAAACATGCAATCACATATTCGTCTTTTTACCTACCGGGAAAAGGCAAGCACTTCTCATTGGGAAGCGACATCACTCGCGAGTAAAACAAATTGAATGTTAACGAACAAAAGTGCCATCGGCACGATATGAAATATACATGAGATGCCAACATCTAGTTATGTCATCGGCATACAAAAGAACCATAGGTACTCAAATGAGTGTCATAGACACAATTCAATATAATTACTCTTACGCACACCCAAGATGGTGTGACACAACATCCAAGATAACAGGTTAAAAATGTGTTGGCTTGATCACCCAATAAAACATTATTTTCAAAGACACATTGGACATGGACTCGGTCACAACTACTCAATGCAACCTCAAGCGGCCAAGAAAGGCATGGCCAAAGAATAGCCGGAAGAGACAATAAGAACAAAAAAAAAAAAAAAAAAAAGTTAGGCTTCAAAAAACCATTTTAAAACCTAACTGGGGGCATGATAGTGTTAGTAGGGAATGACTCATACACATAGCCCATTAAACCCCTAAACACATAACCTGACTTACAAAAGCTTGCCTGCTATCTCCTAGCTCCGGCCCTTAGGCTCCGGCGTCCGGACACAAGGCTCCGGCGTCCGGACACTTGGCCCCATCATCCAGACATTTCGTCCTGACGTCCGGACACAAGGCTCCGGCGTCCGGACACTTGGCCCTTGACCCCGTGTCCGGGTAAAATGGCCCCGGCACCAGGCCCCGTGTCCGGGTAAAACGGCCCCGTGTCCGGGGATCATGGCCCCGTGTCTGGGATCCGAGAGATGTGTCCCGGCACCTAGCGCCCCGTGTCCGGGAATCATGGCCCCGTGTCCGGGATCCGAGAGATGTGTCCCGGCACCTAGCGCCCTGTGTCCGGGAATCATTGCCCCGTGTCCGGGATCCGAGAGATGTGTCCCGGCACCTAGCGCCCCGTGTCCGGGATCCGAGAGATGTGTCCCGACTCCTAGCGCCCCGTGTCCGGGAATCATGGCCCCGTGTCTGGGATCCGAGAGATGTGTCCCGGCACCTGGCGCCCCGTGTCCGGGAATCATGGCCCCGTGTCCGGGATCCGAGAGATGTGTCCCGGAACCTAGCGCCCCGTGTCCGGGAATCGTGGCCCCGTGTCCGGGATCCGAGTGATGTGTCCCGTCACCTGGTGCCCCGTGTCCGGGAATCATGGCCCCGTGCCCGGGATCCGAGAGATGTGTCCCGGCACCTGGTTCCCCGTGTCCGGGATCCGAGAGATGTGTCCCGGCACCTGGTGCCCCGTGTCCGGGAATCATGGCCGCGTGTCCGGGATCCGAGAGATGTGTCCCGGCACCTGGTGCCCCGTGTCCGGGGATCATGGCCCCGTGTTCGGGATCCGAGAGATGTGTCCCGGCACCTAGCGCCCCGTATCCGGGAATCATGGTCCCGTGGTTGGGATCTGAGAGAGTGTCCGGGAATCCTGGCCCCGTGTCCGGGATCCGAGAGATGTGTCCCGGCACCTGGTGCCCCGTGTCCGGGAATCATGGCCCCGTGTCCGGGATCCGAGAGATGTGTCCCGGCACCTAGCACCACGTGTCCGGGAATCATGGCCCCGTGTCCGGGATCTGAGAGATGTGTCCCGGCACCTAGCGCCCCGTGTCCAGGAGTCGTGGCCCCGACACCTAGCTGGTCCTGTGCCCGGAGATCTGCCCTAGCATCCGACGCTCAGTCCGACACTCATGCTCTGGCATGTCTAAGGACTTGTGTAGACCAATACTGATGCTTTGGAGTTCATCTCAAGGTATCATGCTCCTGACATTCTGCCAGTCAGACATCCAAGCCTAATGTTTGGATGTAACCGTCAAAGGCATTGATGAGATTATATCATTGCAGGAGCGTTACCTTTTCACTTATACCCGTTGGAATCCTATTAATGAACAATAAATTATCATCATGACTGTTGTTGGTACCTGGCAATATTGGGTATATATACCCAACGCTTCAGGTTTTAGAGGCAGCTTCATCATCTTCTCCACTCTCATACTTGCACACGGTATCTCTTGACCGGAATACATATACACTTCCCGCAGTAAACATATTCCGATCATATTTCCCCAACCAGCCACTTGACCAACTTAGGCTCGCCAAGAGCTTGATAGGTTCGCACTGCTAAGCAGGAGGTCAAGGGGTTGAATCCCAAACACCCAAGTTACTGAGCCTGTCAATCCTTGCTCTAACAGCAGACATAGTGAACTATTAGTGTAATAGTTTAAACTAGTCTAAAGCATTCAGTTATGAAATTTTTTTTTGGAACAAAGAAAACTCCTTAATCTTTCTTAAGGATAGTTAAATTATGATCTCATACGACCTTATAGTTATGTTCACCTTTCAAGATATTTTTGAGTTCTTGAAAATATATCGTGTTCAAAGGTTTAATTAAAATAATTTTAGTATAGTTGCAGTGGATTCTTTCACCTGTCTTTGCCTTTTATCAAGTTAGTAACAAGGCTATTAGAATGAATACAAAAGGCAACTATACCAACTCATCCTCCTGTCTTTGCTTTTTAGCAAGTTAGCATCAAGGATATTTAAGTTTCTACACTTTTTTCCATATTTGTTATAATGCAAAATATTTATATGTCTTAATTTAGAATAAATAGTATTCTTTCTTTTTCACTTAACATAATTGATATCCCATGTGTCAACATCAATATTTTTGGTATTTTGAGCAACTTATAAACCACAGGTTACTAAAGATTTCAAAATACAAGTAACTTTGCATTTATAAAAATAAAATTGATTTCAAGAAATTCTATAAATTAAGAACTATTTAAGCTTTTTTTGGAATTTATGTTTGTGATTCATTTCTTAGAAAATTCTACTTTTGTACTGCATTTTCAAGTTTTTCACTGATTTTGATTTTTTAAGAAACATTTTATCATGTTGTATTTGATTTTATATTTCTATGAAAAAAATCAATTAAAAACGTAAAACTTGTTTTTAATCTTTTAAATTATATTTCAAATTTTGTATTGGATTTTATGAAAATGAAAAAATAAAGTAAAATAAAAACCAGTTCTAGAACTGGTGGCTCGTATACTAGCATAATGAAACTGCCTTTTATTTTTTTTAAAAACTAAAAGACCCAATAAAATAAAACCACAAAAGACTTAGGACTTCAAAAGACTATAGAAACAAATCTTTTTGTAAGACATTTTAATCAAAATTGTAACAACATCACAATATTTTTGGGTTTTAACTGTAAAAACAGAAATCACATATTTTTGAAGTTTCAAGTCTAAAATATGTACATCCAAATTAAATTTCTATTTCAGAGTTAAAAAAAAATATTTCTGGGTTTTTCCGTTTTTCTCCCCCATCCTTTTGTATTTTGTAATAGGAAGAAAAATACAAAAAGATATGTACACAAATAGTTTTTGGGACACATTTAATCAAGATTCATGAGACTAGTAGCTTAGATAAAGAAATTGAATCTTGTAGTATCAAAAGCCTTTGTGAAAAGGTCAGCTAATTGATTGTCTGTGTGAACCTTAATTAAATGCATCAGTTTCTTTTCAAAACAGTTTCTTATAAAGTGGTACCTTATCTCAATGTGTTTGGTTTTTGAGTGTTGAACAAGATTCTTAGTAATAAACTATCTATGTAAATGAGTGTGTTAATAAAGTTAAGACTATAGTCTAACATTTTATTCTGAATCTATAGAACCTAGGAAGTGAAAGAAGCTACTGCTATATACTCAGCTTCAGTAGATGATTATAAAACAGATGTTTGTTTCTTGAACTGGCATGAGACAAGCCTATTTACTAGAAATCGACAACCTTCTGTTGTGGAAATTCTATTTAGATTACAACCACCGTAGTCACTATCAGTGAAAGCATAAAAGTAAAAATTTGAGTTTGTTAGTCCCGTTTCATTCAAACAAAAGACATAACGATGAATATTACGAAGAACACAAAGAAATCAATGAACTAGATACTTTTTATTCATTGACAAAGAACGTAATTCACTTAGAAAACCGGAGGAATTCACACAGAATTCATAGGTGTTAGTAAACCCTAAGAACTCTATAAATAGAGTTCTTGATAAACTTGGAAAATAAGATAATTGCAAATCTCTCTAACAAATAGGAGATATGCATAACAACTTACCTAAAATAAAGCTCCAAGTAACTAAGTCTCATCTTTGAGTCTTACTAAGACTCATAATCACTAAGACTCAGAACACAACTTACTCTTAGAAGTCACCTAGACTCAGATTATGACTCATAATTACTAAGACTCATAATCAATAAGACTCAGAACACACTTAGTCTTAGAAGTCACCTAGACTTAAATTATGACTCATCAGATTTATAAGTTAGGTTTTAATCATTGGTTTTTCCCAAAAATCTCCCCCTATCTGATGATGTCAAAATCTTTTCACAAACATACACTAAGTATAAAAACTGACTCAGACTATAAAAGTAGATAATATAAAACGTAAGTCTGAAACAGAAAAATAATTCTTCTTTTCTTCATCCATTCCAATCTGTCCTTCTTCCATGTAATTAACCTTTTCAGTTCTTGATCAGACGGATTATGCAGTTGTAGACACTTTAGAAGACTTCTTTCAATCTTTCTTTTAGCTCCTCCTTTTTGATGATGACAAAACAAATAAACTGATTACAAGAAATGTATTGTTTGAGTTGTTTACTTTGTAGCTTGAATCTCCCCCTTAACATCGCAACTCTTTTTCTTTTTAATCTTTTAAACTTTTCTCCCCCGTTTTTTATCATCCTTATTCAATAAATAAAGTTTGAACACATCTAAAAACTTTATTTTCGGCTTCACAGATATTGATTACCCTTGAGCTAGCATTTATTTTGAATTCTGGATTGGTGTGAGACTAAGTTCATGTAAAACTGATTTGTGTGGGGCTGAGTTGCTCGTGGGGCCGAGTTGCTCAATCTGACCTCTGGGGCTGACCTACTCACTCTGAGTTTTAGGGCTGACCCGCTCAGACTGACCTTTGGTGAGACCAACTCACGTCTTACTCTGAGACTGACTTGGTCTGAAAATTTGCAGCAGATTCAACATTGAATATCTCCTAGATGACATGTCTGATCAAGCTCAAATTTCAACACAATGTATATCTATGTCTCTTTAAAAACATATCCAAAAATCAAGAAAATACAACGGTTAGAGAACATACAGTGGTCGTTTTACCACAACTTTGCATAAAAATCAGCAAACATTCAGCATTCATCTTTGAAATTATATATCTATTTTTGGAAACATCTGATGAGACTGAAACTTTGACAAAACTTAGATCTGTACGCCTTGAAGATTATATCAAAATAATCACCAAGATCTAATGTGTACCGAATAAACGGTGATCGTTTTAATATAGTTATACACAATACAATAAACTTTCTTCAGCAGACTTCAAAAATAAATATCTCTTAATCAGAAGCTCCGATTAAAAATTCCTTCGGTCAAAATGTGCGCCTATGCGTAAATCATCTTAAGTAAAAATATCATGAAACTCCGAAGGCTAACGAATGAGATATGCCCTTTTTATCACCGCTGCCCAGAATATGACGAACTTAAACACGAATTTTCAACAATCTTCTTTGAATACGATATCTTTTATCTTGAATAGATCTTACAAATCTGGAATAGATCTGACACGCTCTTGATACCAATTGTTAGTCATGTTTCATTCAAACAAAAGATATAACGATGAATATTACGAAGAACACAAAGAAATCAATTAACTAGATACGTTTTATTCTTTGACAAAGAACGGAATTCACTTAGAAAACCGGAGGAATTCACACAGAATTCATAGGTGTTAATAAACCCTAAGAACTCTATAAATAGAGTTCTTGATAAACTTGGAAAATAAGATAAGTGCAAATCTTTCTAACAAATAGGAGATATGCATAACAACTTACCTAAAATAAAGCTCCAAGTAACTAAGTCTCATCTTTGAGTCTTACTAAGACTCATAATCACTAAGACTCATAATCACTAAGACTCCGAGCACACTTAGTCTTAGAAGTCATCTAGACTTAAATTATGACTCATCAGATTTATAAGTTGGGTTTTAATCATTGGTTTTTCCCAACAGAGTTCTTAGGATACCAAAGTCCTAGACTAGGTTGTCCTTTAAGGTACCTAAAAATCCTCTTAACAACCACTAGGTGAGAAGCCTTAGGATTAGCCTGAAATCTAGCACACGAACAAACACCATACATTATATCAGGTCTGCTAGCAGTCAAATACATTTAAGAATCTATCATAGATCTGTACATATTTTGATCAAAACTTTCTCCCTCTAAATCTGGATGTAACTTAGCTCTTGTATCAACATGGATGGGTGCAAATTTAAAATCTGTGTATCAAAACCTAACCAACATATCCTTCACATACTTAGACTTGTTAATGAAAATGCCATTATCTAATTGTTTAACTTGCAAGCTTAAGAAGAAAGACATTTCACCCATAGAACGCATCCGAAACTTGGAATGCATCACATATTCAAATACCTTACACAACATATCATTTGTAGACCCAAGAATGATATCATCAACATATAAAAATAGAATCACGATCTACCCTCTTAATGAACAATGTCTTGTCTATAGTATCTGTAAGATATCAATGATCAATCAAGTACTTAGAAAGTGTGTTATACCAGGCCCTAGGAGTTTGGTGTAAGCCATATAGAGATTTATCCAAATTAAGCACTCTATCAGGGTAATGTGGATCTATGAATCCTGGGGGCTGACACACATAGACAGTTTCTTCTAAAACTGTAAGTATTACACTAAACACCTAATGTTTAAAATCTAGTTTATTTTAAAAACTCGAAATACGCTAATACTTGACTACACACTATTAGGCAGTGGACCTAATCGCGTATAATATAGTTCAGGTAAGTCAGATTCGTTCGCATGGGGTTAGTTTAGTTTAAATTAAGAATTAATAAAACTAATTAATTTGGGTGTTTGTGACCGAGTTGTCACGTTGCTTAACTAATTTGAAAGTAATTATCACGTGTAAACGTTGTTTGAAAAGATTGAATGTTTTGAAAATAAATTAAGGGAAAATACACTTGTTTGGGTAGTTCACTTATGATCTAATTTAACTTAAGCAAATTGAATGTTAACTTAACTTATAGTGTATAATTAAGTTCCTCTCGAATACCTAAACCACTTTAATTATCTAAAACAATACTGTTTCTCTATAATACAGTGAAAGTCCTAAATAACTAAGCTTTAAGAATCAAGTCGGTGTTTATGATATAATCTTAAAAAGCTTCCTCTCGAATAGCTTACCTAGTTTTCTAATTCAATCTCTTATAATTATTAACTAGCGATCTCGTTTTGAACCTATTATTCAAGTTTTTATTACTAATTTCTCTCGAATATTACCAATTCTAAATCAAATATAGACCGATTGATTATTTCGTTCAATGTTTTAACCTAACTCCAGATTCCTCTCGAATATCTAGAATATAAATTAATCAAGTGGATATAAAAAAACTTTAATAATATTAAGTTTAAAAAAGAACGGGTCTTCGATTAAACATAAAAACACCTAATAACATTCAATTAACATAGTTGCTAAAAGAAACGACATAAAAATATTGAAATTCATAATACCGAAATTGAAATAAACAAGTGAAAGAGTTTAGATATCGAAAATATGAATATCTCTTTTCAAAATATCCGTCTTTTCTCTTCTTGCTGCTCCAAAGTTGATTTTCTATCCCAAAATTCGACCTCTAAAAAATGATAATAAATGTGATTTAGTGTTGAAAGGTTCTATTTAGAGCAGAAATCCGGAATCCCAAAATCCTCCCGCTAGGCCGCTTTAACTGCCAATGCTCCGCATTGAATAGATTTTCTAATTATAGTTGAATTCGAATGACGTTGCGTCGCACCCATCTTTTTGGCGCCGTAGTGGGATATTTCTCAAATATGCGTGCCCGTTGACTATTTGACTGCATCGCATTAGCACCTTAGTGCGTCACATCCCTTCTGGATACTTCAATTTCTCGCACTTTTGACCATTTACTTGCGTTTCCTTGGCCAAATATCCACTTCCCGATCATATTAAAAACTGCCACTTGAATAAAACACCTTCACACGATTTAATGTAAAAATCTACCCTATCCATCATGATTCTAATACAAAAATGACCGAATATCGCATATAAATATCAATATGCGCTATCAAATTACCAAACCATCATTTAAAAAGCATAACCAAACACCTCACGAGTTTTGGGATTAAATCACACAATCTTAATCTAAAGGTGTGTAATATATCAATAAATCCGTTATCAGGACGAAACAAACTACCACAAACCATTACAGTACAAAATAAATGTTTTTAAACCCGAAGGGTCGATCATGAAACCGTTACCCGGAAGTGAATTTACCGAATTTAATTTTTTCATTGTCGTTTCATGTAACTACTTCATTTTATGGTATGAATGAGAAAACCATAAACCGTTACCATATGATTCCCTTTTTATATTTCTATGTTAAACCATCTGGCGAATAATTTTATTGGCCCGAGGGGTCGAACAAGAAACTACTACACTCCAAAATATATATCACGAGATGGCCGAGAAACAACCGAAGCCATTTGCGCAATGCAATTATTTCGAAGACAAATTTTTTGCCGAAGCCGCATAGCGCGAGCTCTCTACTAGTATATATATATATATATATATATATATATATATATATATATATATATATATATATATATATATATATATATATATATATATATCGTTGTAAATAAACGTCTATTACGAAACTCTAATTTTAAGAGATTGAGGCTGTTGGTGGAAATCTTGTGTTCTTAACTGTTTATTCATATTCATAACTTGTTAATTACTATCTTGTAATATCAAAATGTTGATCCGCTGCAACTCCTTTGATAGAATTAGATCTAATCGTTTGGTTCATACAAAGCTAGTATCAACAGATCCTGACATGCTTACTTAAACTATTTAATTTTTTCCGATTTTCTATTTTTCCTCAACATACAAATAATACAAATGGCTTTGAGACTCGATAATTTAATGCCAATAAAACTTCTAAAAATTCAATCTTCATATTACACAATAAATAGAAATCAAAAACTATGTTCGGATTCATCTAACAGTGAAAACGAAATAAGGCGAGTGTACAAAAATGTTTAGTGGTGTTTAATGAAACGAAACAATTATGGGCAAAGTGTTTTACCAAAGTTTCTAACACTAAAAATGAGTGTTCCAAGGACTAGGCGAAAATTAGCAAATCAATGTGACTAACTACTAAAAATTATACAAGAAACGAAAAGGATAAAACAAAAGGGTTATTCCTAATTTGCCCCTACCGTTGTACCAAATTACACTAAGTTGCCCGAATGTAAGGCTCATATATGGTCTCGAAGTGTATAACTATGTCAAATTATAAAATCATTAACCATCGATACACTCATACCTAATGTGTTAAATGAACTAAAAACTAAGGGAAAGTACGAATTAAAAATACAAAAGATAAAGGAAGAAAGATAGAACCCGTTTTAGATGTCCAAAAATTCATGGTTGGTAAGCTTTGCTGAACTTAATGCCAGTCTTTAAAAAGGGTGCTGAACTTACTTCCAATCTTTGAAAAAACCTAAAAATGACAAAAATACTAAACAAGAATATTAAAAACATAATAGAAAATACTAATATAAGAAATATTTCAAACACGACATTTAAGACTTAAAAGTACAGACATAAGCAAATAGTTTCAACATAATACAATAACCAAACATCCAAATCAAGCCAATATCACATAACAACTTCAAGATGGTAAGGTTGTGGCTGGTAGAACTACGGTGGGGCATACGGTTCCTATAGAGTAGAGCATGACGAAGAAGAAGCATGGAGAATGTAGGTCTCAGTGGTCAGATCTACAGGATTAAACCAATTGATCACAAGGTGGAATCTTGTAATCAATTGTATTAGCACAAGTAATAATCGGATAAGCAAATAATAACAAATACGAAATACCGAATTCTGAATACTTTATTAATTGAATCACTCAATTACAACAAATAGTCTTCACAGAATTCTCTCACTCTGTCTTTGTCTTAGCTCATTAACCATTAACCCTACACCTAAACTCAATGTCTCTTTATATAGAGAGACATGTTCATAGGCTTGTGCCACTAATGGGCTCATGGACTATGCAAAGTTCATTAACACCCATGACATACTAAATAGCCCTCTAAAGAATACAATGTTATTGGGCCATCACAGACTCAAATAAACTATAACTAAAAATTTAATTAATCTAGAACAACTGTCACATATATTGCACTAACAAACTTCCCTTTGACTGTCGCTTCTAGATTCTGTTATACGCTCAAAGTCTTTATAGTCTTGTATTCCTTGTATTCCTTGTAGGTTCTTCAGACTCATCATTGTCTTGAATAACTCCCCCTGAATTGTTGCAATAATTCAGTCTTCTCTGTTTAAGCTTGAAATATCGACATGAAATTTTATGAGATCCTGGTAATGCAATTTGGACTCAAAATGCACTGGTGGTATTCACGGATTTGATTAATAGAGTGCGCCGACCGTATCTAGACCAAGATAATTATTGTATTCATCGACGATGTTTTAATCTACTCGCGCACCAAAGGAGATCACGCAGAGCACTTAAAACTATTATTGGAATTACTCAAGGAACAACAACTTTACGCAAAGCTTTCTAAGTGTGAATTCTGGCTGCGTGAAGTCAAATTTCTCGGTCACATAGTTAATGGATCCGAAATTCACATTGATCCGTCAAAAATCGAAACTATACAGAATTGGAAAACTCTCAAAAGTACGACATAAATCCGCCCATTCTTAGGATTGGCCGGCTATTATCGACGACTCATTCAAGATTTCTCTAAGGTAACTGAACCCCAAACAAAGTTAACGCAAAAGAACGAGAAGTTCAACTGGGGAGATCCACTAGAACAAGCCTTCAATATCCTAAAAACCAAATTGTGTAATGCTCCAATTCTAACTCTTCCTGAGGGAAACAAAGACTTCGTAGTATATCGTGACGCATATAACCTAGGATTAGGTTGTGTATTGATGCAACGAAACAAAATTATAGCATATGCATGTCGACAACTCAAGAACCACGAAGTAAATTACGCTACGCACGACCTAGAATTGGGAGCGATAGTATTTTCCCTTAAAAATCTGGAGACAATATCTCTACGTAACCAAATGCAAGATATTCACGGACAATAGGAGCCTACAACAATACATTACATCCTGCTTCGCATAACTCATTCTCTACAACATATACTAGATCAGAAACTACTCAACATGAGGCAAAGGAGATGGTTGGAACTCCTTAGTGACTACGACTGTGATATTAAGTATCACCCTGGAAAAGCAAACGTCATGGCAGATGCCTTGAGTAAGAAAGAAAGGCAACAGACGACTCGAGTACATGCATAAGGAATCTACATTTAAACCGACTTGAGGTCGCGTATAGCAAATGCCCAATATAAGGCTTTGAAAGCAGATAACATAAAGGTTGAAACCTTGCACAAGCACGACAATAATTTTTTTAAGGAAAAGCGACGATGTCTATTACTTTAAGGACCGAGCCTGGTTTCCTACGACTAACGTATTTAGTAAGGCCATTATGGATGAAGCACACCGATCACGATATTCCATTCATCCAGGGTCGAGCAAGATGTACGGAGATCTCAAGGAACATTACTGGTGGCCCGGTATGAAAAGACATATCGCTTTGTACGTGGAGAAATGCCTAACTTGTGCGAAAGTGAAGGTAGAATATCAAAAACCATCAGAATCACTACATCAACCTGAAACTCCCGAACGGAAATGGGAACAGATTTCAATGAATTCAGTTACTAAATTACCTTGTACGTCGAAGAGCAACGACATGATTTGGGTTATAGTAGATCGACTGACGAAATCAGCACACTTTATTCCCATCAAGGAATGTTTTAACGTGTAAAAACTTGTCCATATATACACCAACTACGTATTGACTCGCCACGACACTCCCACGTCAATTATCTCGAACAGAGATACTCGCTTCACCTCCAGATTCCGGAAGGCATCCCAAGAATCTTTTTACACTCGACTATATTTTAGCACGACTTACTATCCACGGACCGATGGTCAAAGTGAGCGTACAATACAAATCTAAGAAGATGTGCTAAAAGCACGTGTTATCGACTTTGGAGGAAGTCAGGGCAATCATATACCACTAACAGGATTCTCCTATAACAATAGTTATCGCACTAGTATCAAGTGTGCGCCTTTTAAGCTCTTTACGAAAGGTAATGCGAATATCCACTGTGTGGGTGGAACCAGGAGATCGACAACTAAGTAGCACAGATATAGTGCAGAAAACGATTGATAAATCACAACGACAAAGGAACGACTAAGACTGCTAGAAGTCGTCAAAAGAGTTACGCTGAGATGCGGAGAAAAGACTTAGAATTTCAAGTCGGCAACAAAGTACTTCTTAAGGTGTCACCTTGGAAAGGTGAAATACGCCGCGGAAAACACTAGAAAACTTAACTCCAGATACGTAGGACCATTTGAGGTACTCGAAAGAGTAGGTCCAGTTGTGTGTCGTTGGGAACTACCACAAGAGGACAATAACATACATAACACTTTTCCGTTGTCGATACCGAAAAAGTACTCATCGAACAAAACACTCATCACACCTTTAGAAGAAGTACAAATAGACAAAAAAAAAACTTCAACTCGACAAAGAACCAATTGAAATCATAGATCGCGAAACTAAGAAACTAAGGCACAGTAAAATCCACATAGTGAGGGTGCGATGGAATGCAAAACGTGGCCCCGAATATACCTGGGAACGAGAGGATCAAATGGTGCTTAAGTATCCTCATCTCTTCACTTCTCCCACAACGAACTCTACAAGTTGAAATTTCGGGACGAAATTCTTTCAACGTGGGGAGAATGTGACAACCGTCAAAAAATCAAGTCGAGAACGCTAACTTATAACCTCGATACGTTTAATTGATACTTGCTATAACTAACTTTATGTGTTACGTGGTTACGTAGACATAACTCTTTAAGCTAAGCTCAATGTAACTCACACAAAACTTTTAACGTAGGTTTACGTTACTTAAACATAAAACGTGTGTGTCTCGGAATCGAAGCCGGAAATCGGAATCAAAGCATTAAATGAATCCTAATACCAAGAAAACACTTAATGAACTTGCCTAAGTTCATCTCAAAACTAATTGTAAACTTTCAACTAATGAAGATGCTTAACGATAACACAAACGAAAAACGAAAATCCCCGAAAACACCCAAATGCGCCGCATAAGGGCCTTATGCGCCGCATAAGGGCCTTATGCGCCGCATTCGGGGTGTAGACCAGCTATTGTTGCAAACTTTTAAAACTTATCAAACACGAGTCCAACCCAACAACTTCGATTTTAAACATGTTGAAAGGCCTTTAAGGTCCAGTAATTTAACTTCTAAACACCTTACAAGATTTGTTCCATTTATACAACAAACACACACAAACACACCCACTTTCTCTCATTTCAAACATTACACACACACACCTATACACCCTTATTACTCACTCTCTCTCTAGTTACACACACTCAAAAGCTCTCTTTTACCTCCTCATTTAGAGCACCCGGAGTGATAATAAGTGACAATGAGGGTTGTGGTGGTTGTGGGGGAAAAAAGGTGATGACGTGGCAGTGAGAATGAGGGTTGTGAGATTGTGGGGTTGTTATGATGGGGAGGGTTGTGGAGGTTGTGGGAGTTTAATTTTTTTTTTCTTAAAAGATTTAAATAAAATAAATAATACATTTATTAAAATAAAAATACAATACAATAATTAAAAAAAACACACAATACAATAATTAAAAAAAAAATTACAATACAATAATTAAAAAAAAATTACAATTCAATAATTAAAAAAAAACACAATACAATAATTAAAAAAAATTACAATACAATAATTAAAAAAAAATTAAAATACAATATAAATATTTAAAATATAAGTAAAATGAAAATTAATATTACTAAAAATTATAAATAAATCAAATTTGTAAATATAAAAGAAAAAGGGTAAAATATGTAAAATATGTAAAAGAAAAAGTAAACATTGACAATTTGGTTGTCTTCCCCAATTTTCCATCTGCAAGTGTGCAACAACAAATTAGATCGAAGAAAAAAAATAACCATCCATTCTAAAACTTAAACAAACACAAAACACAAAACATATTTCAATTCTTTATCATCTATCTTTACAATTAAAAAGAGATTAAACACACAAAAATCACAGAAACATCACCAAATCAACACCCAAAAATCGTTCCATAATCAAAAAGAAGGAAGAAGCATTCATCTTACGGGTCAAAAACACATTTTTCACCCATTTGAAGCTAGGATCTCCAACATATCATCATCCACCTATCTCTATTTGGTAAAAGCTCTTAAATCTTCTGTATTTACTAAGAAAAACCATTGCATGTAAGATAAAACTCATAAAAAGACATTTTTATAAAGATTTATGGTGATTTACATAAAAAAACGGGTTTTTATAAAATGGATGTTTAGATCTTTGATTTTGTTGTTAAAGATCCAAGAAAAACTATAAACTATCAAGTATTTTGATGTTTTAACTATTGCATGTCGAAATCTACCATCAAATAACGATTTTCACCACAAAAAAACGATTTTGGTCATAAACCTGCATTGGAATGCGGCGCATTCCAAGATCAGATTGCTGAATAATTTTAATTTTCGGTATAAGACGCGATCTTGAGCTTATTACTTAAAACCATGTTAAAGAATCTGTAATAAGCTTAAACTTGAGTATAAAGTGACTATTTGAACATGATAACATATATTATTGGGGAATTAATATAAGTATTGATATGAAAATTGTTAAGCGAGAAAGTGTTGAAAACTTGGATTTAGAAACTATAAACCCGGAAGCGCTGCCCGATTTTTGTAAAACCAATTACAAACACATTATGACATAAGCATTTCGTTGACTAACGATTGTATGAACTAATAAACAATGTTATTTACGCCAAAACTTGGTATAAAATAGGATTCCGGTGATTCCGAGCACCTTCGAGCAATTCCGAGCACGCTAGAAATCTGCGCAAACTGTGAGTTACAAACTCCTACTCTTTTAAACGCTTTTAATACTTTTTGGGGTGAAATGCGAGTCTTAGGCTTAAACACTACATTTAAGCTGATAAACGCTTTGATACTTGAATGCTAAACGAAAACTATTTGACACTTGAAAACTATTGAGAAACGCTTTAATACTCGAATACTTTTGTGAAACGCTTTGATACTCGAAAACTATTGAGAAACGCTTTAATACTCGAATACTTTTGTGAAACGCTTTGATACTCAAAAACTATTGAGAAACGCTTTGATACTCGAATACTATAATGAAAACGATTTGAAACTCGAATGCTATTACGAAAACACTTATGTATTTTGAATGCTACTATGAAATGCTTTGATATTTTGAATACTAAAACGAATGACTATTTTGCCGGCATTGTTGAGGGTTTTTCCAACAATGCCGAGGATACGAAAGCTATATTTGCCAATGACTAAAACAATCGATCGTCATGTTGCGGACTTTGTACAACATGGATGTGAGAAACCACAAAAATTCCCGACACTACCAAGGACATTAGTTGCTATTAATCCCTTTGGAAATGACCGTTAGTAGATATGGATAGCGCTATTAGGGTAGATTGACCCTAACCACAACGACCTATAACGATGGTGCATAATACTAAATGGGTAGGCTTTAGGCTTAGCAACGATCATTGGGCAATACATAGGATTGTCACATAGTCGCGCTATGTGGTCAATGCCTACGAAAACGAATACTAAAACTTTACGCATGGTTATGCGACTACTTTTTGAATACTATACTTTTCGCACGCTTATGCGACAACTACATGATTGCTATATTTTTACGCATTGCTATGCGTCGAAACTTGATTACTTATACTTTACTCATTGCTATGCGGCAACGCTTTGAATACTTAAACTTTGTATCTCACTAACTACGTCTCCCGTAGTTAACACTTGACTCGTATTTTCAGGAAATGAGTAAGCTTTGGAGACGATACTTATGCTTTGGGCTGATGACTTCAAGAATGGGAAAGGGTTCGGGTGGCTTGGCTATGAACACTTATCTTGTATTTTGGATATGAAAACGATGTTTTAAACACTTGTAAACCTTTGAAGTTATGTTTCTTTAAATATAACGTGGTGTGGAATTATAAACTTGTGTATCGAATGCTATTGCTCTTCACATCCTGTATTCCGCTTTAACGGGGTGTGACATAAACCTTTCTTTAAGTATTGCTATACTTGTCGAAACCATTTTTAGTCGAGGACTAGAAAACTGTAACTCATTCACTACTTGTTGTAGTTGACATTTTTCTCATGTTTCATGAAACGCAGTGTAAGGATCGAAGTGCATAGCTATTGGACGGGTCAGGAAAGTCACGTGTATCATGAATCGGGAGATGACCTTGTTTATCATTTTAGGAATGTTGTTTGAAATGTTTACATATGTACTTTAATTTGAAATGGAATGTTGAATACTTGGTTACTTTAAAATTGTAAACGGTTGACTACTTATTTTAAATGACTTGACTCATGTTATTATATCGATGCTCTTCACATCCCGTGTTTCCGCTTTAGCAGGGTGTGACAGACTTGATATCAGAGCACAAGGTTATAGTGAATACGGGTTTTCAAAAAATTTTAAAATTTTCAATACCAAACTATAACCAAGGCTTTTTCGAAAAATCATTTCACGGGTTTAAACTTTAGTTGATTAATTCCGCAATTGCATGATTCGTTTCCAACTACGTGTAATTTGATCAACTCGAAATAAATTATGCGAGAACGGAACGTAATCGCTATTGTTAAGGGTTTTCGAGTCGAAAATTCCCGGTCCCACTGATTCCCGATTCTCACGTGACTGAACCGTACATGCATTTCGTTTTACACTTTTCCTTTTTCCCCTATACTCACGTGTACCGGTTATTCGATGTTACGACATGTATCGCTCATCTCACTCACGTTCGCAGTCGCACTCCCACTCCCGAGCAGAGTTCTCCAAAGAAGTCTCGGACGAATTCACTGCGTCGGAGACTCAGCACCACAACATGACGGACACGTTTGAGGAGAGTTCGATGGCGTTTACCAATAGCCATGGCATGTCCAGCCCGAGGACAGTGCTACCCGTCGCACCACCGGTGCCCGTTACAACGGCGCAGCAGCGAGGGCAACATGTGAGACTGACTGCTCGCAGCTGGTCGTCCTTCCCGGTCGTTTGTCGGATCGTATGATGGGTCAGTCGACTCCCGACCCATCTAGAGCCACGCCTCCTCAGATTCCGCCGAACCCCTAGGACCCAAACGCGGCATCGCGTACGTCGACCATGGACCGCTACCGATGGGAGCAGCTCCACGGTTACTCGATGTAGCGTCCTGACGGCGCAGGACCATCTCGACCACCGATAATGTCGTCGAGTCAGATGTTCCCCCCTGCCGAGTATCACGCACTCCGTCGAGACATTCAGGGACTCACCGAGGAGGCTGATCAGCAGGGTCACCTCCTGTTCGAGGTCTCTTACGCAGCTCACCGTCTGTCTGAGCAGTCCATCGAGTCATCTCCTCGACTCAATCTACTTCGAGGACTGTTCAACGCCTCGTGAGCGCGTGCCTTGTGATGGAGACTCTGATCGCGGTCATCTTGTTGAAGATGTTCCTGGACAGGCGCCGTTAGATTTTCCTTTTATTTCCTTTTATTTCGTATTGTACTCGTATTGTATTTTCATTTGTATTTGTTTTTTGGATTATCCTTATTATTACTATGAACCTTGTAACCCAACTATTATTTTTTTGAATGAATTTCTATATTTATTTCCCGTACTTTGCTACTATGCTTGAATTATATTATCATCCCGTGATCGTTTATCGTGCGTGCGCTATTTACCTTTCCTTAATTCTCCTTACGTTATCATTGTCGTTATTCATTATTTAAATTCTTATCGCATTCCAATTCGTGCGTTCTAAACTGGTTTCCCTTTTCTGTTGTAGAATCATGCCTCCCAAAAGAAGCAATGCTAGCCTGATTGCTGAGTAGGTTGCTACACAACTTAACGCTGCCATTCCCGACATGATCGCTCAGATCACTGCTGGGATAAACCAGGGAAACCAGCAGCAAAACAACAACAACAACAACAACAATAACAACAACAACAACAACATCAACAAAAACGACCAACACCAAGACGAAAACGTAAACAAAAACAAAAACCAAAATCAACACAAAAACCCGAACCCGAACCAGCACAGAAACTGCCCCGGTTGCACTTACAAGGCCTTCATGGCTTGTAAGCCAAAGGAGTTTCAGGTCACCACTGGTGTTGTAGGGATACTCTCGTGGATCGAGACTATCGAATTCGTCCTACACATCAGCCGTTGTGCTGAAACTGAGAAAGTGGAGCATGCCTCTTGCGTACTCCACGGACGAGGTCTATCGTGGTGGAACCTCGTGGTCCAAACTCGAGGACGAGCCGCCGCCTATGCCCTAACCTGGGAAGAATTCAAGAAGCTGATCTTAGATGAGTATTGCTCTAAGGGTGTGGTATAGAATCTCGAGGCAGAGCTATGGAACCACAAGATGGTCGGAAACGACATCGACGGTTACACTGCCCGCTTCTACGAGTTGGCACGCCTGGTACCAAAGATGTTAACAGAGGAGAACAGGATCGACCGTTACATCTCCGGTCTTTCTCCTGAAATCAGAAGGATGGTCATCTCCTCAGAACCACTGACAATCCAGAGCGCGGTTGTTCTAGCGCACCGCCTGACAAACAACCTCCTCTCCTCACCAGCAACCGTCAAGAAAGAGGAAGGTGACAAAAGGATGGCTGATCATCAGCCGAGGAGAAATGACCGAAACAAAAAATCCAGAACCACCCGCAATTTCATGGTAACTGCTGCACCCTCATCCGGACCCCGGGCATACAATGGGCCGCACCCCAAGTGTGGCAAATGCAACTTCCATCATGTCGGGAACTGTCCGTTGTGCAACAAATGTAATAAGGTGGGGCATTTTAGCAACTATTGCCGAGAAGGAACTAGTAATCAAGACAAGAAGCCGGGTTGATTCGAGTGCGGAAGTGACAAACATTACCGAAAGTCTTGCCCTAAGCTTCAAAACGCCCAACAAAACCAGGCCGGGCAAGGCCGAGGACGTGCGTTTGTAATCACCGCCGAGGAAGCCAGACATGACCCGAATGCAGTAACGGGAACGTTTTCAGTGAACAACCATTATGCATCAATATTATTCGATTCAGGAGCCAAGAGAAGCTTCGTGTCCTTAGAATTTAGACCCCTTATCAACTTAGGATCTAAAGTTCTTAAGGATATCTTCTCCGTAAAATATGCTAATGGTCAAGAGTTTGAAGCTAAGGATATAATCTTAGGATGTCCAATGTGTTTAGCCGATAAGATTTTTCCCATCGACCTGATTCCCATTGAGCTGAAAAGTTTCGACGTCATTGCCGGAATGGACTGGTTATCTCGTTTCCGAACCGAGATCGTCTGTTTCGACAAATTTATCCGAATACCCCTTTCAGACGGCGAAACCCTTGTTGTACAGGGAGACAAACCTGGGCAACAACTCCGTATTGTCTCAATCATGAAAATGCGCAAGTACCTCGAGAAGGACTGCGATGCCTTCCTAGCGCACTTTGTCGAACGTAAACCCGAGGAGAAATACATGCATGACATCCCTGTGGTAAAGGATCATCCCGACGTCTTTCCGGAGGATTTACCCGGGCTACCGCCACACCGACAAGTAGAATTCCGAATCAATCTCGTTCCTGGCGCAGCACCGGTCGCCAAGACACCGTAACGTATGGCATCGCCCGAAATGCAAGAATTATCTGAACAACTGTAGGAACTCCTAGATCATGGCTTATGTCACACCCCACCTTTGGCGGAAACATAGGGTGCAACACGATTGGAGATCGTCACAACACATTGTATAGTTTAAGAGAATATCTAAAATGAAATAAATATAATTTGATAAATATGTGTCATGACGTCGCACAATCATAAGCAAACACTTATATCTTGTGGAGTCAATCCATAATGATAGTATTAAATACAAACAATAATCCAAATGTAAAATCCCAAATTCGGGTAACAAAATGAAATAACCCAAACACAATCCTAAGTTCAAAATATAATAAAAAATGTTAATTCTAAATGCATAAGACAAGTCTTCTAGGTCCATAGAAGTCTCTAGTCATCCTATGTCTGATCATTACCTGAAAACATGGCTTAAAATGTCAACATAAAGTTGAGTGAGTTCGTAAAGTTTAGGAAAACAGTGTATGTAAATTCTTGTAACAAAAATTGTAGTTTAAAAAACTGAAGTTTAAATAGAGAATACCATCTTCCTTTATCATACGAAATCTGTAACTTGAAATTGTCAAATAAGTAGTTCAAATGATAATCTAAACGATTTTGATAAGTGTTTTGGACAGTATGAGTAAACTAGTAATGAAGTAATTTACAACCATATTTGCAATTCAAATGTTTTCCACATGTGATATCTTTATTGTAACCAAAGAACTTTGCCAACTTTAGATGAACTCAAATACGTTGCAAGGCTGAACACGTAATCAAAGCACATTGCCAACTTTTCTAAAGTCAAATAAGTTGCAAAGGCCGAAAAGATAATGTAATCCAACACACAAGTGTTATAGCACGTAGAATACAACATACAAACATGTCCAATAAAAAGAATACTTGAAAATATAATGTTTCATGTAAAAGAAGATATGTCTTTCCCCAAAAATTTGAAAACATTTAAAAGTAGGGGTTACGAAACTCACCTCAAGTCCTTGTGCAAACTAGTTAAGAATTATCACTTAGGTGTTCGGTCAGTTGAGCTTCCTAAACGAAATGTTATACCTATTCCCGTCAGAAGTGTTCCAAATATAAAATTTTAGACTCTTTACTGAAATTTTATTACGTGTTGTTAATCTCGTAATTTTCCGTCTCTCGTTGATTTTTAGAAAAAATCTAACAAAAGACGTTATAAACCATTTTTGTAAAAATACTTAAAGACATCTAAAATTCAAACAAAATTTATTTAGTGAACTCAGTGGAGAAGAAAATATCCAAAAATAAGGTTTAACTCTTCTGTATGAGGGAGATAAAAATATTTCAAGTTGACCCGAAAGTATGCATTTCAGAAATCAGATTAGACCAATCTTTGCACTTTATCAGTTTGAACGACCAAAAATTAGAATTAGAAGACGAGCCTTATATTTACAGAAACTAGACTCAAAGGGCTACAACCTAGAATTAAGATTCAAATAGAAACAGGTCGTTACGACAAAGATATGACCTGACGAAGTGAATTGAAACTATTCAGACTCTTCCAAAAACCTTTATAACATGGTTCGTAAAGACGTTTATAAATATCAAAAAATTATGTAAATTCACCCAAAAATGCAGATCATGTGTTTGATATATAAACAATGATCTCATGTTTTAAAATCTCAAATTTTACACCTTTAAGACCTGTAACAAGTGAACACAAAATCTGATGTAGAAGACTATCACAAAACTCAGTTTAGACCCACGTTCATTAAAAAACAGTTCTAAGGGGTTTAAAAATGAATTAGACAATGAGTCTTATATTTCTGAAAACTAGACTATGAGGGATACAATTTGGTTTATATTTCATTTAAAAATACGAATTTATGAGATAGTTATCGTGCAAAACAGACCAACTTCCTCATCAGTAACCAGTAACAACCCGAAGATGCAATAACTTATTCGAAAACGTTTTTAATATAACCCGAACCCAAAATTAACCATCTAGACTTCATCCCCTAACAATTAACCTTAGAACTATGAAGATTACAGTTTAGTTTCTAGGTTTTTAAAACATATATATGACTAACACTAAAACATGAAGTAGTGACTATACCAACAACATGTATAACAAGACCCTAATTGAATCTTTTATAAAACTCAACCAAAACACTTATGATAATTTAAAAGATTACTAATTAGATCGTTTTATTAGAGAATAAAAACATAGACCATGAATTTGAGACAAAAACGATTACCAATGATTAGGAGAACTCAGTCTGTGTATGATATGGTTCGGCTGGAAGGGAGAAACGAGAAAAGGGCTTGATGGAAATCTACTTGGACCTTCTTACAATCGATTTCTCTTGTTGATGGTATGTCTGAATTCGTTGCCGCTGCTCCTAGGTGAAAGTCGAATGATACAAGAGGGAGAGTAGGGTTTTGGCGACTAAGAGTTTGGGGTTTAAGGGATTCCACCGCAAATTAGATCAGGGGATCGGTTTATGTGTTGGGCTTTTGGGTTATGGGTGTTCGGTATTTACTAAATGGGTTGAATGAAATAGATAACCCACATGATTTTATAGCACGAGCTACACACTTAACGCACCAGACTATAAAACTAAGTGATTTTCCTTTTACAAAGGATGACTCGAGAATTATAAAACAATACTAGAAAATAAAATATGACTCGGGATAATTAGAAACCTCTATATATAGAAAACTTATTTACTCGCTTAAATAAAAACTAAAAATAGAAGGTTCTTTTTCTTCCGTTAGAATTAAATAATTAAGAACCATTACTAAACGTTAAATTTTCGCTTATGATATATGTAAAAGCTCAACCTTACGCTAAACTGAAATTCCTAACATGTCATGCAAGTTTACGCTATATAAAATGTTCACAAATGTTTTTCATCTCAATAAACACATATAAGTAACAAGTTTAAAATTTACGTCAAGTATTTGTTAACAAGTAATGTTAGGCAACTAGAGGAATGTTGACTAATAGGAAAAAATTTACGTTGACTGAGCTGATTTAGTGACGGTTGTCACATCTTAATACGTCCTAGTAGTCCCCCTGGGGAGCCCCAATCCTCTTTGTGAAAAAGAAAGACGGATCTATTCAACAAACTGACCGTCAAGAACCGATACCCACTTCCTGGAATCGATGATCTATTCGACCAGTTGTAGGGTGCAACTTACTTTTCTAAGATCGACCTCCGTTCAGGGTACCAGGTTCGAGTAAGTGAATCCGATATTCCTAAAACCGCTTTCGAACTCTCTACGGGCATTACGAATTTCTCGTTATGCCATTCGGTCTGATCAACGCACCAGTAGTGTTCATGGATCTAATGGACAGAGTGTGTAGACCGTACCTAGAAAATTCCGTGAACGTATTCATAGACGATATCCTCATCTACTCCCGGAAGAAGCAATATCACGAAAAACACTTCAAGATTATCCTAGAACTCCTTAGGGATCAGAAGTTGTACGCCAAATTCTCGAAATGTGCATTCTGGCTCCGAGTGGTACAATTCCTTGGTCATGTGATCAACCAAGAGGGAACTCATGTAGACCCAAACAAGATTGAAGCGATTGAAAAATGGCAAGCCCCAACCACTCCTACGGAAATCCGAAAATTCCTAGGGTTTGGCCGGCTATTATTGAAGGTTAATTGAGAATTTCTCAAAGATCGCTAAGCCTCTGACCGAACTCACTCAGAAAGATAAGGATTTTCTTTGGGGTAAGAACAGGAAGAATCCTTCCAAAAGCTTAAACACAAACTGTGTCACACACCTATTCTGTCCCTACCAGAGGGTATGGATAACTTCGTAGTGTATTGCGATGCATCTCATCAAGGTCTTGGCTGCGTTCTTATGCAAAACGACAAGGTCATTGCATACGCTTCGAGGCAACTGAAGGAACACGAGCAGAATTATACAACACACGACTTAGAACTGGGAGCAGTCGTGTTCGCATTGAAAATTTGGAGGCATTACTTAGAGCGTTGAAACCCGAAAACCTTAAGGACGAAACCCTGCATAATCATGAGAAGGAATTCGAGCTCAAACCAGACGGAATCCACTACTTCAAGAACCGAGCGCGGAATCCGAGATCCGAAAGCCTTCGAAAACTCATATTGGATAGGGGCCACCGATCCCGATACTCCATTCACCCAGGATCCGACAAAGTTGTACAAGGATCTTCGGGAATATTATTGGTGGTCGGGCATGAAGAAGGAGATCCCCTTGTACGTAGCCAAGTGTTTGAGGTGCTCGATGGTGAAGATTCCCTTATGGAAATGGGAACAGATCTCCATGGACTTCGTCACCAAGTACCCCGTACGTCAAGGGGGAATGACAAGATTTTGGTTATTGTGGACCGGTTTGACGAAATCCGCACATTTTCTACCTGTCCGAGAGAACTACTCGATGGAAAAGTTTGCTCAGGTATATATCAACAAGATCGTCTCTCCTCACGGAACGCCTCTCTCCATCATATCAGACAGGGATAGTCGATTCACATCCCGGTTTTGGAATGCACTTCAGAAATCTCTTGGGACTCGACTAGACCTTAGCACCGCCTACCATCCCCAGACCGATGGTCAGAGTGAATGGACGATTCAAAAATCTCTTGAGGACATGATAAGAGCGTGTGTAGTTGACTTCGGAGGAAGTTGGGACGCTCACCTGCCTTTGGTCGAGTTCTCCTACAATAACAACTACAATGCTAGCATCAAGTGCGCGCCATTCGAGGCCTTATACGAACGCAAGTGTCGGTCACCGCTTTGTTGGCTTGAAGCCGGCGATCGACAACTAACAAGGATCGACATCGTCTAGGAAACCATACACAAAATCACTACCATTCGGGAAAGGCTAAAGACTTCCCGAAGCAGGGAGAAGAGCTACGCCGACAACCAAAGGAAACCCCTCGAGTTCCAGTTCGAAGATAGAGTACTCCCGCAAGAACTTTCCAACATCCATAAGGTTTTCCATGTCTCCCACTTGAAAAAGTGTTTATCCGATGAGACTATCGTAATTCCGCTGGACGAGGTCCAGATCGACGAAAAACTCAACTTCATCGAAGAACCACTTGAGGTTGTGGACCGAGAGGTCAAACAACTCAAGCAGGGTTGTATTCTGATCATCAAAGTCCAGTGGAACTCCCGACGAGGTCACGATTTCATGTGGGAACGTGAGGACCAGATTCGTCGAAAATACCCACAGCTATTCAAAGACTCTTCCTCCCGATGAGGCTAACTCAATTTCGGACGAAATTCCTTTCAACCCGGGGAGAATGTGACATCCGTCTAAATTTCAGGTGAATTATGTATTCTATATCTTCGATATATCTGTATTTGCTCTTAACTGCACTTTTACCGTAATGGTTTTTGTGTTGGAATTGAAATCAGAATCAATAAATGAATCCTAATACGAAGAAAACACATAATGAACTTGCAAAAGTTCATTTCATAACAAACCGTAAACTTTCAACTAACGAAAATGCTTAACGATAACGAAAACGAAAAGCTAAAAATGCTGAAAAACTTAGCGCGGCCCCCTCCTTAGCAGATAAAAAAACTTTAGTGCTTTGGTGTCTTATTTGTGCATGTAACAAGAAGCTCACACCTATCCAATGTCGTTTGGACCTCTCTATTGTCCAGAGATTTCAATCACTTACCCCCATATCTCTCATTTCTCTCTCACAACTTCAAACACAAACACACACTAAATACACACATTTCATACATTTCTCTCTAAAGCTCCATTAGTTCCAGTCACGTTGGCAGTAAAAATCACCATAAAAACATCATAAAAGTTGTTCTAATAAGCAAGGGTAGCAAAGGGTTTCACTTATTTGGGGTTGCATAAACGTTTTCGAGATTTTTGAAGCTTAAATCTCCAACAAATCACCATCAAAGAAATTCTCTCCGGTAAAAACCTTTCTATTTACTGTTATTACTCATAAAACTCATTGCATGTAAGATCAATCACCTAAAAACATTTTTTTATGAAGTTTCATAAAGATTTATATACAAAAAACGGTTTTTTATAAATTACTACATAGATACTTATTTTTGTGGTTAAATAGCTTATATAAATTGTTAAAAAGATGTATTTTGAAGTTTATACCAGTTCCATGTTAAAAGTCTACATTAAAACGATCAATTTTACCACGGAAACGATTTTTGGAAAAAAAATGTCAACAAGGGTGCCACCCTCCTTCACCAGGGCTACGCACCTGGCTGCTGACAGCTTCCAAGAATCGTTTAAAAACGTTGAAAATCGTCACCTTAAGCTTAATTAACCAGAAACTGAATATGTGAAAGGGTAATGAACAAATGCTTGGGTTTAAGGTGATTAATTTGAATTATAAACATGATATTGTGTTGGTGAAATAGATTGAATGTTGTTATTAAAATTGTAAGCGAGAAAGTGTAGAAAATTTGGATTTAAAAAGTATAGCGCGGAAGCGCTTCATGATTTTCGTTAGACCTTAACATAATCTTTAAAACTTAAGTATTTGCGTTGACTAACGAGTTCATAATTTAATAAATTATATCACTTACTCGAAACTTGGTATGTTATAGGCCTTATTTGATTCCGACACATTCTGAGTTCACTTCCGTACACGTCTCGTCTCTTGCAAACAGTGAGTTACATCCCCTTTTACTTCTATTATTTTCATACTTTTGGGGGAAACATGAGAAATTAAATGCTTTTCATACTTTAGGTGCGTATGTTTTCAAATATCAATACTATGAGTTCAAATGATTGATTGTTGTCTTATATGTCACGGGTTGGCATCTCCGTAAACTCTTGATAGGAATATAACGAGACTTAAGTGCCTACTATCAGTTTTCAAAATAAGTGCCCGGTTTCATTTACACCCTATTAGCTTGCTTAGCCGTATAGCATTATGGTTATCGATACTAAGGAAATGACCGTTTCTTACTTAGGTGGCTATCTAAGTACATATGCAAGTCAATTCCGCTTCGTAGATAGTGAGAAGTAAGGGGCCAATTCACGGTCGGGTTTAATTCGGCTTAGTGTGAACACTTATAGTCATATTATACCATCAATATTTTCTTATACGCATATTCAATACCCGTATATATAGAGAGATACACGGTGTTGTAAACTTTTCTTTAAGTATTGTTATACTTGTCGAAACCATTTTTAGTCGAGGACTAGAAAACTGTAACTCATTCACTACTTGTTGTAGTTGACATTTTTCTCATGTTTCAGGAAACGCAGTGTAAGGATCGAAGTGCATAGCTATTGGAAGGGTAAGGCAAGTCACGTGTATCATGAATCGAGAGAAGACCTTGTTTATCATTTTGGGAAATCTTTTTTGAAATGTGTACATATGTACTGTAATTTGAAATGGAATGTTGAATACTTGGTTATTTTGAAATTGTAAACGTTTGACTACTTATTTTAAATGACTTGAAACCGTGTAAATTTACTATAACTCGTGTTATGATATTGATGCTCTTCACATCCCGTGTTTCCGCTTTAGCGGGGTGTGAGAAATAGATCGATTGTCAAGTTTGGCTTCAAGCGGAACAAGATACCGAGTTTGACATACTCAACGACAAGAGTAATTATTGACCAAGTTTAATGATGAGCCTGAACGATGAAATATTGAATTCGAAAATGAGTGCGAAGAGTCCTCAGCGGTAAATAGAAGACTGTATACGATAATAGATACCAAGACAAGGTAGAAGGGTCGTATAGCCGTACTAGGTATGTAATGAGTCCAAGTTTATCACGTTGGAGAAACGGATACATCACGAGTGAATCTTCAGGGCGAAAACGATACGTTCGTATCATCGGGAACTAGTTTTGGTTAGAGTGAGTGTCACGAATTAAAGTAATTATGATAAGGAACGGGAAGAACCTTAATTAGAGAGAGCACGTCGTCAGGCTTCATATATCAATTCCATTTATAGCTTTGAGAGAACACGATTTCAGGTGAGTTAGTTCCGATTATCTTGAGGTTAAACAACAGAGTTTGAGTGGTTCTCGATAAAAATGTTTTGGCAATGATTTGATTTGATAATATTAGTATAAATTCTTTATAAAATTGTGAAAAATGTTTCGGGGTCTGATTCCCGCCTGACTGTTAGATTTCGATGTTCTGAACAACTTTGTAGAAGAAATCAAAACTTGAAAACGAACAGAGATAGGAAAAAAAAAATTTGATGTTTTTCTGCTGAGACATAAATCTGCTACAGAATTTAATGTTTATCTCCAAGGGTCAATACGAGAATCTTTACAAAAGAATATGGCGAGAATTAACGTTTCTCCTCAAACTTTGAAACAATGAAGCAACCTTTAGATACAAATTTCTTGGAATTCAGTTTTGACAATCTCCTAATGTAGAATTGAGCATCGATTTTTGTAATAATGAATGAAAAATTGATTCTTCTTCGAAGATAGGGTAAGCGAGTCTTCAAATCATACCTTCAGATCTGCACAAAAGTTCTTCCACGAGAGTGTCACGTACGGTAGAATAGAAATCCGAAAGTAAGAAGATCGAGAAATTGAAATGAAGTAAAATAGTAATTTCAAGTTAGTAATGGAGTCATAAATGAATATGAAAGTGATTCCAGTATGGCACTAGTTGAGGCACCCAAAGATAGAACATCTTCTCTAATACACATTTGCTTCCCGTGTTCATTATCACATTGATAACACTTATTGATTATTAAAGAAGAAGTATAAGAGTTTAACCCGAGTTCGATTATAAGCAAGATATGAGAATATAAAAAAATGAAAAGTGAATAAGATAGAAACTCCTTCAGCGTCGTAATGTTGTCGTAGTTCGTCATCTCCTTAGGCGATATAATCGTTGCGTGAATGTAGCGAGACATAAGGAAACAAGGAAAGATCCTAAAAGATCTATATGAGGACTCCTAGTTATAGTCTAGGACAAACCACCTAGTTCTCTATAATTGTGAGCTCTGATACCAATCTGTCACACCCCGCCTGTGGTGGAAGCGCAAGGTGTGGCGGATTGGCAATTATCACAACACAACAATATAATAGAGAAATACTCAATGCAAGAATTAAACGAAAAGTGTTGTGACATTGCCATTCAACAAGAAAGTTATCCTTGTCTCATGTATACGTCCACACTACAAGAAAAGAATCCAATAATATTGTAAATGATAACGAAGTAATTCAAATGAAAGGACATAGGCATGCAATCCCGACATAATCCAACGTAACGAAACTATATAGAATACTAATGCAATGCAATCTATAAGTCTCCTAAGGCCCGAACTCAATCTCATCCTATGCCTGCTCATTACCCGAAAATAAAGCTCGAAAAGTCAACATAAAGTTGAGCGAGTTCATTGAGTAAGTATAAAATGTAATAGTAAGAAAATATATCTCAACACCATTTTAGTAAAGGAATGTGTAACTAATGCATGTAAGTAATAAGAAAAAATCAACCATAATAATCCATCGTAAGCATATATCACTAGTAGGAGAAGTATACTAGTAATCAAGTAATGTGAGTAGGAAAGGTATACTGACTAGCAACATCCGCAGTAGCCACGCTACCGTAAGTACACCTCATTAGGAGGAAAGGTATACTAATGATCGTGTAGTATCAGTAGGAAAGGTATATTGATATGTTAGTAGGAAAGGTATACTGAGTAGGGTTACCAGTAGGAAAGGGATACTGGTAAGCAACTCTCACAACCAATGTCTCATTTAAGTTTTAAAAAATGCATTAGGTTTGTGTTACACATTTTATGATTTCCAAATGTAGTAAGTTTCCGAAAACGGAAAGTTTCCAAAATTAGTAAGTTTATATATATAAAAAATATCTATTTATAGTAAGTTTCTAAAATAAGTAAGTTTCCAAAAATGGAAGGTTTCTGTACATAGATGATCAATTTATAGTAAGTTCAACCGTTTCTTAAAACCGTTTGGTTGAGCTTTACTTTCCCCCGTATTGTTTAAAACATATAAACACTAAAAATGGGGCAATGAACTCGCCTCGATATAGTTAGTAAGCGACACTACTCAAGTAGTGTGAGCATGTGTATATGAGGTAGTAGCTCACAAGGCTAAGTCTCGACTAGATATTGATCTCCCCTAAATGATTACAAGTAATGAATCGTAAGTAATTAAGTTTCTGGCGTTTAAACTCGATTAAATAACATGTTTAAGATGTCCATTTTAGAAATTTGATTAGGTCATACAATTGAAATTAACCGATAAGTTTGACGATAGAAATTCAACGAGTACCTATGTCCAATAAACCGTTATATCTAGAGTTCTAGAAAGGTTAAACGATGAATCTTATTGTCACACCCCGCTAAAGCGGAAACACGAGGTGTGAAGAGCATCGATATCATAACACGAGACGGTTTCAAGTCATTTGCATTGAGAAATAAAAACGTTTACAAGTCCGAAAATAACCAAGTATTTAACGTTTCAACATAAATAAAAATTCATAAGCACAATTTCCATAACATTCCCAAAATAAATAAACAGGTCTTCTCCCGATTCATGGTACACGTGACTTGCCTGAACCGCCCACGATATGCACTTCTATCCTTACACTTGATTTCCTGAAACATGAGAAAAAGTGTCAACTACATAAAGTAGTGAGTGAGATACAATTTTCTAGTCCTCGACTAAAATGATTTACGACAAAGTATAGCAATACTTAAAAGTTGGTTGCGGAATCGTATATCTCTAAATATATACGAGCAAAGATATGATTAAAAGAAAATAAAACTATTGATTGGAATATTGTATCAACCTCTTGGCATAATATAACTATAAGTGTGCACACTAAACCGATTAACCGACCGTGAGGCCCCTTACCCCTTACTATCTACGAGGAGTATGTATGTTCTTAGTAATATGTACATAGACTGCCATCTAAGTAAGGAACGATCATTTCCTAAGTATCGATACCCATAATACTAAACGGCTTAACAACCTAATAGTGTGTTGCGAAAACTAGGCACTAATGTTATTTTAAATTGATAGTAGGCACTTACAAGCAGTTATATTCTCATCAAGAATGGACGTTATACAATCAATCATAAGTTCGAACGAGTTCCGATCAGTGGCAATTAAAGAGTGTACGTATATAAGTTCATAAAACGTTTAATTCTCATGTTTCCCCCAAAAAGATTTATAAAAGCAGTAAATAATAAGGGGATGTAACTCACGGTTTGCGTAGAATGAGACGTGTGAGAGGATGTGGTCGGAAGGCTTCAGAATCAAATAAGCCCTAAACAAACCAAGTTCTCGAGTAAGTAAAATAATCACATTATGTTAGAAGTATATTTTAACATTTTATAAGTTATACTCTTTTACTTAACTTTCACCAAAACTTTATATGTCCGCAATGTTGTTATATTGTTTAGACTTAATTACATAAATCGTCCCTATGGTTTACCTAAAATTACGGATGATTTAGGTAATTAGTTTTAAAAAATGGACGATTTATGCAACATTTTAAACATAGGGACGAAATCCGTAATTTGGAGTAAACCATAGGGACAATTTATGTAATTAACTTTATTGTTTAATTATGTTTAGTCCAAATAAGTCCAATATATTCGATGTCCAAAGTCAATAATAGTCCGTTATTTTATTAATTCATTTCCGAAGTGTTATAATTTGGTCTAATAAAATTTGGGCAGCGCTTCCGCGCCATAAAATTTATGTCCAAAATATCCACACTTCCCCGCTCAATATGACATATAAAGTGACATTATATAAACGATATGATGAATTAGTTATTTAAACACATCTATTCATCATTCGAGTTTCAAAACTTATAATCTGTTGAAACATTTTATTAACTGTGAAAATATTTTATGTTCGTTGATTTTTACCGTTTATACGTTAAAATGCAGATTTTGGTTCACAACGAGATTTAGCCAGCGGCTAAAATAATTCAGCCGTCGGCTGGACCTCAGGCGCTGGCTTAATTATTTCAGCCGCCGGATGGAGGGTCGTGACCAGTTTTTTTGTTTTGTCATTTTTGCGATTTTTGAGTAGTTTTGTGTTAGATTTCCAACATGAAACTGATAAATCATGATGAGTATTTATATATATGTTCAAACCTCATTTTCTCTTAGATTTTTAACCACAAATACATAGATTTATATAAAAGATTATAAAAACCCGTTTTCACCATAAAAGTTAATAAAAACATATTTTTAGGTGTGTTTAATCCAACATGCAATGAGTTATTTTTATATAAAAACAGTGAGAAAGATGAATCTACCGGAAGGAAGTAGCTGGATGAAGATTTTAAGCTTCTTGGTGGTGAATTCGACTTTAAAACGTTGGAAATGATGTCTTGATGAAAGCTCCTTGCTACCCTTGTTCAAGGTGGCGATTTGTAGGTGTTTTTGGGTGTATTTTCTGCAGATTTGTGGCTGGGATTTTGAGAGAATATGGTATGTGTTTGTATCATGTGAGAGAGAGTGAATGGAGGTGTGTGTAGGTAAAATGTGTGTGTGTGTAATGGTGAATGAACCAAAAGGAAAGGACTAAGGGATGTAGTAGTGGCATTGGGATTGCATTTCTGTGTCATTTGGGAGGTCCAAACGAGTGGGAACAGATGTCCCAGCCACAAGAAAAAGTTGGTGGCTGGTGCAGACAGTTTTAGCCGCCGGCTGGGCCTCAGCCGCTGGTTGGATGGTTGTTCCACCTAAATTCGTTACAAGTTTTCGTTATCTTTAAGCATTTGTTTAGAGTTTTACGTTCGTTTTTACTATGAAATTAGGGTTTCTTGGTATTAGGATTCATTTATCGATTCCGACACAAACACGTTTACGGTAAAAGTGTAGTTAAGAGTAAATACAGATATCTCGAAGAGATAGAATACGAAATTCACCTGAAATTGGACGGTTGTCACATTCTCCCCGGGTTGAAAATAATTTCGTCCCGAAATTGATTCCCCTCATCGGGTGGAAGAGTCCTTGAACAGATGTCGATACTTCTTACGGATCTGGTCTTCACGCTCCCACGAGAATTTATGACCTTGTCGGGAATTCCACCGAACCTTGACGATAGCAATACGACTCTGCTTGAGTTCTTTGACCTCTCGGTTTACAACCTCAAGCGGCTCTTCGATAAAGTTGAGTTTATTGTTGATCTGGACCTCGTCCAACGGAATCACGATAGTCTCATCGGTAAGCACTTTTTCAAGTGTGAGACATCATGTTTGGAGTTTGTGTATGCGCAAGATATCAAACAAGGCCCAAGATGTCACACCTAATTGCAGTCAAGAGAATCTTTCGTTACCTAAAGGGCAAGCCCAACTTAGGCTTATGGTATCCTAAAGACTCTCCTTTTGATTTAATTGCTTATACTGACAGTGATTATGGTGGTGAAAACTTAGACAGGAAATCAACGACGGGAGGGTGCCAATTTATTGGTTCAAGACTGGTGTCATGGCAATGCAAGAAGCAAACAACGGTATCAACATCTTCCACAGAAGCTGAGTACATTGCTGCTGCTAGTTGTTGTGCTCAAGTACTTTGGATACAAAATCAAATGATGGACTATGGCTATTCCTTCATGAACACGCCAATCTATATTGACAACCAAAGCACTATAAGCATCATCAACAATCCAGTCAAACACTCCAAAACAAAGCATATAGAGATACGCTATCACTTCATAAGAGATTGCAACGAGAAGAAATTAATCCATGTTGAGAAAATCCACACTGACAATCAGCTCGCTGACCTTCTCACCAAAGCATTTGATGTGGGGAGATTCACATTCTTGATTACAAGCATTGGAATGATCAATACGGATGAATAACTTATATACTTTTCTCTTAGTATTTCTATTTGTTTAAAGCAAGTCCCTTCGAGAAGCAGTAGTAACCTTGTGATGAAAATCAAGTACCTTACTCTCTAGCATTGTACTATGTTACTACTGCAACATTAATTGTAGACACAAATTCTGACCTAAGTATGATTAGCACGCTCAAAAGAACAGTTCTAAGGGAAGGTTTAACTACTACTGCCCTAAATCTGTTTAAATTGAACAAAATGGTTAATGCGGACAAACAAAGAGTTTCTACGGACCTCTGGATTAATACTGCCAGTAATTCACATTACTACGGACAGTCCAGTTAATACGGCCCATGAACCATCACTACGGACGCATAACCAACTTACTACAGACTCATTTGTTAATACGGCAAATTATTATATTAAAAAGGTTTCTTAATCAATAAGAATACCCTAATTAATGATGATTTGACAAGTCAAAACACAACTTGTAACCCAACTTTACACGTGTCAAGCCCCGGTAACGCATCTTTAACACGTGGCGAGTACTGATTGGACCTAATTTTTGAAATTCAGGCGCGAGGCACAGCTACTAGTACCACTTGGCGATTTTTAATTGGACCGTCACTTTTGAATTATTACCCGCGTCTAATCAGGGTCATCAAGTTGTTACGAAATTTCAGTATAAAAGGGGATGTTTTTAACCGTTTGAAACTTACCGTTTGTTACAAACCCCTAAATCTTCCAAAAAGTTACCGTTATACACAAATTTTCTAATTTTCCTGATCGTTGTGACAAATTGTTTACATTCTTGTTCATCATTCTCATAATCAATCAACAGAATACAACAATGGCGGAACTCCAATTGTTCAAAACTCACAACATGGTAGCTTTCCTGGAAAAGAATGATGAGAATGCCGATTTTCATCAGATTATTGATTTCTTTAATCATTCAAAGATAAAGACGGCGCTAACCATCAATCCAGAGATTGATGAATCCCACATAAGGGATTTTTGGACATCTGCCACAGTAAGTGAAACAGAGGCCGCCATTAATGCGGTGGTGAGAGGAAAAGTGATTAAAGTTACAGAGTCCTCTATACGCAAGCATCTGAACTTACAAGATTCATCAGGTATATTAAGAGTTCCTTATGACACCCTGATCGACTCTTTTAAAAATATGGGATATGAGGGGGATTTAAATCTTTCAACATTTTTAAAAGCAAAACTCCCCCCTCAGTGGAAATTTATGTTGCATACTTTGCAACAATGTATGTCCCAGAAACGAACAGGGTGGCATGAAGGAAGTTCTACTTTAGCCAATGCTATGGTGTGTTTGGCTACGGGGGGAACTTTTAACTTTTCATACATGATATTCGATGCAATGAGAAGAAATCTTGAGAACCCAAAACTTAAATTTTTAATGTATCCAAGATTTCTTCAACATCTTTTTAATTGTGAGCACAAAGATCTTCCAAGATCAAAAAAACGTTTTCAGTCTCATGCTCATTCAAAGAAAGTTTTTACTAACATGAGACAAGTAAATAAAGATTTTTCAGCAAATGTGACACCATTATTCTCTTCAATGCTGGTAGTCACCATTCCCACAGCTGCAGGACAAGTAACTCTACCTCTGTCCCAACCCCCAGCTGCCACCATCAGTACTAAAACAATATCTGTGGGCACTAGTGCCATATCTGAAGCTGGTACTGTAGGTGGAATCCCTGAGGTTACTACGGCAGTTACTACTGCTCATGTTCCTCCAGTTGCTACTGTGAGTTCTACTCCAGTTGCTACTGCCCCAGTCACTACTGCTAAAGTGACTAAACCCACTGTTTCATCACCTTACAAACCTCCCAAAGCTTTTTCAAAGAGACTCAAGAGGGTTACTCAGCCTCTTGTGTCTAAACCCATCCCTAAATCTCTCACTGCAAAAACATTCCCTGAAACATCTTCAGGAATGCCCCAAACAATAGGGGAAAACATTGAACACACCCCCTTGTTCACTGAGTTGGTCCATAAGGAGGGGGGAGACCAGGTAGGGAGGGCTGATACTACTGCAGCTTTCACTTCTCATAGCGAAACTCAGGACAGTGTCAACATCACTAAGACCCAAACTACGGAAACACCATCCATTGCTGAGAACTTGTTCTCAAATTTGGAAGGTGGACCCTGGCGCCAAGAGACCATGGGGGAGTTACATGCTTCTGCCAGGCAGGAGAGTTACTCTATTCCCTATGATCTTCCACCTGTTGGTACCCAACAGGAAAGGGGTGAGGGTAGTGGTGGTTAGTTTAAGGAATTGATGGACATGTACCAATCTCTAATGGTGAGGGTGGAACAACAAGGTGAAATGCTCTCTTCTCTTACTTCTTTGGTGCAACAGGTACTGGCACAACAAGCATTGCTATCAGCCCAGTTACAGCACAAAAGAATCACCACACTAAGTGTTGGACCCTCTCCAAAACCTTCTAGTTCATCCTCTTCAGATGACTCTCCTTCAGATGAAAACAAGGGGGAGAAAGAAGAAATTCATGTTTTCTCATCTGGAGAAAGCAAGGGTGAAGACAAAGGAAGTGCAGACACTGTTATAACTGCCACTTCAAACCAAGATGAAAATATGGAGACAGACAGTACATTTGAGGGGGAGACAGAGTTAGAAACTCAAGAAATGGTGGTAGATGAAGAAGGTGAGAAGATAATGATAGATACAGATACTCAACTTGAGGGGGAGCAGCCAGAAAGAAGTGAAACAGATGGTTGAAGAAACAGTAGACGAGATGGAAGTTGAAGCTGAAACAACTGAAACAACTTCTGGAGTTGCTACTGACACACTTGCTGCTGATCAAGTTGATGCGGATGATGAAATGATTGTTGCGGACTCAGTTGTTGCGGATCAAGTTACTACTGATCCAATGATCATCAGTCCAGTTGCTGCGGATCCAGTTGATGCGGATCCAATTACTACTGACCCTATGGTTACCAGTCCAAGGGCAGATGATGCGGATCATTCCTTCCTATTCACAACTACTCCTCCCACGTTTGATCAAGCTTCAAATACTTTGACTGCAATACATTCTGAAGCTACAATCCTATCAACCACAACATATCAAGCTCCTGTTCCTACTGTTTATCAACAAGAAGCTGCAAATGTTCTTATACATGAAGAGATGACAACAACAAGTGTGATGGCTGATGAAGATACTATAGCATCACAGCTCCTTAAGATCAAAGAGGAGAAACAGAGACAAGAAAAGGAGAAAGAGAAGAAGAGATGAAGAAGATAATTGATGAGCTTGTTGCAAAACAGAGAGCATCAGCTGCATTGATTGAAAAACCTGTACAAACCTCTCTAAAATTACCTGAAAAATCTGTTGGTTTGTCTGTTTCTGTTCCTACAGGTAGATTTGGGTATGTCACAGTGGATAAGAAAAAGAAGAAAGTACAGAGGGTTGACCTTGATGCTCCAGAAGAAAAAGGAAAAGGCAAATCCATTGTTGTGGAGAAATCAAAGGAAGAGAAGGCTGAAGAAGAAAGGCTTGCTCAAGAAAAACTGTTCTTTCAAGATATGACTGAAGAAGAGATTGAAATAATAAGACAAGAGCATGCAGAAGCTGAACTGTTCAACAAAATAGCTGCTGAGCAAGAAGAGGAAGAAAGAGCAAGAAAGAGGAAGATAGCTGAAGAAGATGATCTTCATGCTAGGCTAAACAAATCTCCAACTCCAGCTGAAAGAGAAAAATTGGCCAGAATTGCTGAGGAGGATGCAATTCATGCACAAAAGATGCTTGACGCTGAGAAAGAAGAAATGGCCAGAGCTGTTGAGGAGGATGCAATTCGTGCACAGGAGATGCTCAATGAAGAGATCCTGAATGATTTAGCTTATCAAGGCTTGGTGAAATCAGATGAAAGATATGCTTTAAAGACAGTTGAAGAGGATGAACTTGCTCTTCGGCAAGCAAAAGCCAAAACCAAGTCTGAGAAGAAGAAAGTATCCAAGTCCACACAAGCAAAGTTAGCTCAAGACAGGGAGAAATACACCACATACCTCAAAAGCAAAGGTCACAGTGGTAGATCATTAGGCTCAATGAAGTTAACTAACATGTTGGATCTTGTGAAAGAAGAAAGACAGAAGGAAACACAAAGGGAAGCTGCTCTTGCAAAGATTCAAGAGAAAAGATAGAAAGAAAGATGCTGAAAAAGCATTAGAAGCAGCCCTTAAAACTGGAAGGAAAGTGTTCATTCAATCTGAACCTGTTCCTAAAGTAAAGAAGCCAGAAGAGAAGCCCAAAAGACAACAGCTAGCATCAAAGAGGATTCCAATACCTCTAGCTAAAAGTCAAAAGTTGAATGAAGATGTTGCTGCTGCTTCTCAACAAGAAAGTCCAGACATTCCATTTATGGATGTTAAACCAGAACCTGAAAGTATGGAACACGACCCTCCTAGCACTACTCAAGGGGGAGATTATTCTGCATACATAAACCATGTTGAAGGTTTAAGGTTTACTCCATTAAATGTGAAACCTCCAATGATCATAGACTGGAAATTCATTGGTGGAGCATTGGGAACTGAGTATGAAGTCATTAGAGAAGACAAGACAAAGAAAGTTCTTCAAGATTTCTATTGGATAATCATAGATTTTGATAGAGATGATCTGGAGAGGATGTACAGAATTGGAAAAGTGAAGTACTCTCATGAAAGAAGAGGAGTATGTTCTGGTACTGACCTGGCAATGGATATTCTCTGTGGACTATTTGAACCAGGATACAAGAAAAAGAGTTCAGTCTTCAAGAAAGAAGGACCTAACAATCCTATTCTCAATTGGTATGTCTATGAAAGAACTGGCGTATATTCAATTATAAGAAGACATGGAGCAAGAGAATTCTACTTGGTGGATGTTAAATACCCACATTCATTGAAGACATTGGATGAGCTGGTTGAGGTAAAGCTGAATGGACCAAGTGACTCAAGAATTGCTCATGAACTCATTTGGAGAATCTTGTGTCAAAGGATAGAAGAAAAGTCCAAAGGAGAATCTGACTAGCAAAACAAATAGTTGTAATTAACATAAAATAGTTAATCCTGTTTTGTTAATGAAAAGAAGTTAGTACTGTTGGAGCATAAAACTTGTACTTTTGATGTGTCATAAAAGTTCAAGGTTAGGGGGAGATTGTTGGGTTATAACTTAGTTAAAATAGTGTAACCATGAACAATACGCTTAACAAACAAGAATAGTAACTTAAACTATTAATGCGGAAGACATTAAGAGTTACTACGGAAGAACAAGTTAGTGCGGCTGTCCAACAAGTTACTACGGCTGGTCAAGTTACTACGGAAGTTTAACAAGTTGCTACGAGCAAGGTCAACTGCTACGGAAGAAGTCAAGATACGGAAGACCAACTTGTTGTGCAAGTATAATCTAAGTTATAGAATTATAATTAGATTATGTTTCCTTTTGTTATTAGATAGAGTTTCCTTATTTCTAGATAACGATATATTTAGATAAGGATAGTTGATGTTTCCTAGTTTATCTAGGTCGGCCTCAAGGTCTATATATAGATAGATCCTTGTATTCATAAAAACACGTTATTGATATTCTTAAGATTAATACGATTGAGGCTTATAATTCGACAATACTTTTTGTTTATTCTTATTCATAATTTATTGTTCAATAACTCGTAATATTGAAGTGTTCATCCGCTGCTAAACTTCTTCAATAGATCTCGATCTTAACGAAGGCAAACATATTAGTTTACATTAACTAATACGATCCTGACACCGCGTCTTCACTTTGGACCATTGGTTCATCCCCCACTTGATCCTCCACCTCTATTTCAGCTTTTTGGTCATTTTTGGGGTCTAGGGTCTTAATGCCCCGCATTTTATTTGATTGCGCCGCATTAGACAGAGTGGAAAACAAAACTGGGCAACCTGAGCTCCAAATGCGTCGCACTAGGTGAGTGGTGCGGCGCATTGGGCTTGAATTTCCCGAATTTTCGTTTTCGTTTCCGTTTTGCTCCTCTTCGTTCCCTTTCCAAGTAGCAATCTGGTCCATGCTTAGATCAAACATCCTTTCAAACTCTTCTAAGGTGATGTCTCCATTGATATTTTCGCTTCAATTAACTACATCTTCCACACCCGTACCAAGTTGTTCCTCCAATTCCAATTCCAAACTCTTTTCTTCTTCTTCTTCATCCAACACCTCTTCCTCAATAAATTCCTGCAAATCTGGGTCATACATTTCATTATCAATAACATCTATTTTAAAACAAGTTTCATTGGTGGAGTACGAGTGTTTTTTAGATTTATGATAAGTAAATTTTTCCCTATCGTCCCCCATACCCAATGAAATTTCTCTTCTTTTCACACGGATGATGGCATCCGCGGTGTTCAAGAATGGTCTACCCAAAATTAGAGGTACTTTACTATCCTCTTCCATTTCCAATACAACGAAATCAACGGGAAAAGAGAATCTACCTACTTGTACTAACATGTTTTCTACAATGCCAAGCGGGTATTTAAAAGTTTGGTCAGCTAGTTTAATGCTCGTTTTTGTTGGTTTTAAAACCCCCAAAGCTAATTTTGTGTATAAAGAATATGGCATTAAGTTTATACTAGCCCCCAAGTCCGCTAGAGCATTGCAATGATAATGATAAGTTTTAGTAAAAGTACAAGTTATTAGAAAACTCCCTTGATCGTTTAGCTAAGGTGGAAGTCTGTCGTTCTTCACAATCGACGAGCATTCCGCGTTCAAGTAAGCCGCTTGATCCTCCATTGACTTCTCTTTCTCTCTCACAGGTTCCTTGATGAACGTAACATAATTAGGCATACCTGCAATCACATAAACCAAAGGCACATTAACATGAACGTAATTAATTAAATCTAAGAATTTACCGTATTGTTCTTTCATTTTCTCCTTTCTCAAGCGATGAAGGTAAGGAATATTCGACTTGTATGCTCCTTTAACTTCCGTTTTTACCCCTTCCTCTTTGCTTGGGACCATTGGTTCTTTCCCGGGTCGCCTCTCCATCTCAATCTTTTCTTCCTCTTCAGAATCGCTGTCAATAGGCTTACTACGGCGCACTGGTTTAGGCTGCGGCGTACTTTTATCGTTTGTACCCACTGGTTAAGCCACGGATGTTGAGTTGCAGCGCACCTACTCAGAGGTGCGGCGCACCTCCCCTGTTTCAGCTGCTTTTCGCGTCTTCTTCCCGTTCAGCTCATTTTCTCCCTTTCCCCCATACTTAAGACCTGATCGTGTATCAATAGCGTTCACATGCTCAACCAGGTTATGTGGTGTTTGGTACCTCGGGCCTTGGTTACTTGAACCTCCTTGATTGTTTGAATTAATCGGCCTTAGGTTGGGTTGGGTAGAGCTTGGAATTTGACCCGGTGGTCGATTTGCCAACCGATCGTTGATCCTTTCACCTTTCCTTTCTAGATCCCGAACGCTCGCCTGGGTGTTCCTTTGAACTTGATCAATTTTCTCGTGGATTCCTTTCAATGAATTTTCCATTAAATCATTTTTCGCATTTTACATGTGGATGAAATCCTTCATCATTTCCTTTAAAACCGTGTCTTCTTCCTCTTCCCTCGGTTCCTATTGGTTTGGTTGAAAACGTGTTTCATTCCTATTTCCCTGATTCTGATTTCCATACCCGTAATTTCCTCCATCTTGTTGTCGATTTTTGTAATTACTACAGTTTTGATAACCGTAGTTGGCATAGTTAGCCTCCTCGACTTTCGGCTCACACTCCTCCGTATAGTGTGGTCCTCCACATTTCCTACATCCATTTCTAACCAAGTGAACGTCTTTTTCCAACCGACCCATTCTGTTTTTCATTTCATCCGCCAACGACTTAATCTCGTTCACAATCTCATTACTACCACTACTACTTCCTCCTTCTATTTGATTCACCGACCTCGAACTTTCCTATTCCTATTAACTCGATCCCTAGCTATCCCGCCTTGCACTTGATCCTCCATCATTCTATGGGCGTCATTCGGTGATTTGTACAAAAAGTTTCCACAACACGCTAAGTCTAAATCATGGTGCGAACGGTTATCCAATCCATGATAAAATATGTCGATGATTTGTTCTTTATATAGATTGTGCCCATGACAATTCCTTAAAATATCCTTAAGCCTAATCCACGCGTCTGTTGTTGTCTCATTATCGTACTAGTAAAAGCTCCTAATCTGATTCAACAATTTCCTACCCAAGATGGGCGGAAAGAAGCGGGTCACAAACAATTCTCTCATTTCTTCCTAAGTTTCAATTGACTCCGGCTCCAACTCATAGAACCATGTCCTAGCCTCTCCTCTTAATGATGATGGGAATAAACTAAGCATGACCCCTTCTTCTAAACCTTCTCCATACCTAAACATCTTGCAAATTTCCGTGAATGTTGCAATGTGTTTATGCGGGTCAGCTTTTGAATTTCCATCAAATGAGTTTTCTTGAATCATCTTATGGTGGTGTCCCTTGACGGATAAATTATTCCCCACGTTTGGTGGAATAATTGCTGATCCTCGAGTGTGTGGTACGGTTCGGTTCTGGTTTATCATTGGTAAGTCAAACGGGTTGGGTGGGTCGTTAATAACAGCTCCATCGCCTCCATTTTCCGCGATTTCACTTGGTTCAAATTTTTTCTCTTCAAAAAATAACTCTTCTTCCTCCTCGAAAGATCCGTTCTCGCTAAATAAAGCTGCTCTAAAACCTAGTTTTCGCAAAATTTTCTCCGGGTCAGACAGTGGCCTTACAACTTGCTTCCCTTGGGATCTAGTGAACATCCACTAATAATCGCCTGAAAATCACAAAAAAAAACAAATACCATGAAAACTATTCGAAACAAAAATAAACACACAAACTAAAATCTCAATTAAATCAAGTCCCCGGCATTGGCGCCAAAAACTTGATGTGCAAAATATAGTTTTCCCAAAATAAGCTTTTTCTAGATTACGACACCGGGCAGTGTACCCTTATCGATCGTAGTAAAGTATAGGCAAATCTCGGGTTTGAAACGGGGACTATTTGTGACAACCGTCACTCTCTCCGTCCTTAGTTAGTCTAATATGCATGTAGATCATTATCGCATTTTGCTGAAAAATTTAAAATTTGATTATTACTAATGATACGAGTTAGGTTTTCTGATATAAGATGACTTCTATGATATGTGTGTATACTTGTGTGATGCTTTCGTTAGTTAGGTGCAATAGTTAGTCCCACTAGATGAGCTCCTGCATAATTTAACGAATTAATCACGTAGTGGTTCCATAATTTATATATATATATATACATAAACCTTCCATATTTCGATGTCGCCTTAACAATCTTGAGTCGTAATCATATTTGGTTTTGTTTTGTTATTCTTGAGTTAAAACTTTGACGGGGAATCATTTTGAGTTTATAAGTTTTTGGCCCGTATCATTTACCTAGACTAACCACCCAACAATGTAGTCCGTTTACTAAGTTTAACTAATATCCCAACCCAACCCAAGCCCAAACCAAACCCAAACCCAACACACCTAGAAACCTTGAGTCGGTTTTCTTTTTCTTTTCCAAAACCCTTGATGTGAATCAATTGGAATTGTGAATGAATTGGTATCTCAATTGCGGATAAACTGGATTAAGAACAGTTTATGGACAATATGAGATTAGTATTAGCTAGAGAGAATTGAACAAGAGCAGAAGGAAGCAATTTTCAAATGTATTTCATAATACGTTGCAACTAACATTCCCACGCCATATACAGGCTTACAATAATACCAAATAAACCTTCGACTAACATAAATGTCAAACTACACTTAAACATACTAATGAAAATGACACATTAGACCCTGAATAGAGTTATTACAAGAATTACACATCAATACCCTCCCCTAAGCGGACACTTGTCCCCAAGGGTCAAAGGAAGGAAACCACGTATCCATGAGAACATCATTTTCCCAAGTAGCATCCTCTGGAAGCTGATTTTGCCATTGCACCAAGCATTCAATCACCATCTTGTTGTGCTTCTTAAAAACTCTTTTATCCAGCACCTTTTCTGGAACTCTGGGGACACTGGTACCTTGTGCTACACCATCAGGTAAGGGAAACATAGACACATGGAAGGTAGGATGGATTGTTGAAGCAGCTGGGAGCTGTAGCTTGTAAGCAACTGTCCCAATTCGAGCCAACACATGAAAAGGACCAAAGAACTTTTGAGAAAGCTTTTGATTTGGTCTGTGCTGAACTGAAGTTTGTCTGTAAGGTTGCAGCCTCAAATAGACCCAATCTCCCACTTGAAATTCTCTATCAGTTCTGTGAGAATCAGCCAGTTGTTTCATTCTGTGTTGAGCTTGCTGCAAATTTCGTTTAAGAACTTGAATAGCTGCCTCTCTTGCCAGAAGACTTCTATCCACATAATCAAAACCAGATTCACCTTGGATATAAGGAACATGCACAGGAGGAGGTTGACCATAGATGATTTCAAATGGTGTGCATTTTATGGCTGAATGATAACAAGTGTTGTACCAAAATTCAGCCAAAGGCAACCATTTACACCACATATGAGGCTCTTCTGAACACATACACCTCAAATACCCTTCCAAGCACCTATTAAGAACCTCAGTTTGCCCATCAGTCTGGGGATGGTAAGAACTAGACATCTTTAATTCTACCCCTTGTAGTGCCATCAATTCCTTCCAAAAATGACTAACAAAAATTTTATCTCTATCAGAGACTATAGACTTAGGGAAACCATGTAACTTGAACACATTATCCAGAAAAGCCTGAGCCACTATGACAGCAGTAAAAGGGTGACTTAGAGCAATGAAATGAGCCCCTTTACTAAGTCTATCCACCACTACCAAAATCACACTTTTGCCAAAAGAAAGGGGAAGACCCTCTACAAAATCCATAGCTATATCTTCCCAAACTCCAACTGGGATTGGCAAGGGTTGTAACATACCTGGGTAGGCTGCAGTATCAGCCTTGCATTTCTGGCAGATCACACATTGCTTGATATACTCAGCAATCTCCTTCCTCATTTTAGACCAATAAAAAGTTCTTGTGACCTTTTGAATTGTAGCTTGAACTCCAGAGTGACCCCCTTGAGCAGAATCATGCAACCACTGAAGGATAGATCTCTTAAGAATTGGACAATCTCCCACCACCCACTTTCCTTTTCTTCTTAACTCCTGATTCTGCCAAGTATATTTAGAGTGACTAGTATGATCTTGACTAAGGGACTGAATGAGAGTAGCTAAAGCAGCATCACTCTGTCATAAGAGTGTGATCTTGTCATAGAGGTCAGAAGTACCCACAGAAGAAACCACCTGAGAAAGTTCACCATGCTCAATTCTGGATAAAGCATCAGCAACCTTATTTTCTGTCCCCTGCTTATACACAATCTCATAATCCAAGCCCATGAGTTTAGATAGCCATTTCTGTTGGAAAGGAGTAGCAATCCTATTATCCAACAAGTGTTTCGGACTCTGTTGATCAGTCCTAATGACAAAATGCTTATCCATAAGGTAAGGTTGCCATTTTTTTTGGCAGCAAATATAATGGCCAATAATTCCCTTTCATAAGTAGAGAGAGACTGATTACCCACAGAAAAAGCCTTGCTGATAAAAGCAATAGGATGCCCATGTTGCATAAGGAATGCACCCATACCAGTCCCTGAAGCATCAGTTTCTACCACAAATGGTTCCTTAAAATTAGGTAGAGCTAAAACTGGTGGACTGATCATAGCAGCTTTAAGTTGAGAAAAGGCTGCTGTAGCTTGGTCATTCCAAGAAAAAGAATTTTTCTTGAGTAAGGCAGTTAATGGTTTGGCTATTTGACCATAATTCTGAACAAACCTCCTATAATAACCTGTTAAGCCTAAAAAACCTCTCAATTGCTTGATGTTTTTAGGTTGAGGCCATTCTTGTACTGCTTGAATCTTCTTAGGATCAGTTGCTACACCCTTACCAGAAATTATATTCCCCAAATATTCCAGTTCAGTTGCCCCAAATACACACTTGCTTAATTTGGCTACCAAGGAATGAGCTTTAAGAACATCAAAGACTAACTCTAAATGTTGTAGATGAGAAGACCAAGTAGGACTATAGACTAAGATATCATCAAAGAAGACTAGGACAAATTTCCTAAGATAGGGCTTAAACACAGAATTCATAAGGCTTTGAAAGGTAGAGGGAGCATTGGTAAGGCCAAATGGCATAACAACAAATTCAAATTGACCACTATGAGTCTTAAAAGCAGTTTTGTGGATATCCATAGGGTCTACTCTAATTTGATAATACCCAGATTTCAAATCGAGTTTAGAGAAGAAAGTGGTACCAGCTAGCTCATCCAATAATTTCTCAATCAAAGGAATGGGAAATCTATCTGGAATGGTGGCTTGGTTGAGCTTCCTGTAATCAATACACATTCTCCATCCTCCATCTTTCTTCTTAACCAACACAACTGGAGAGGCAAAGGAACTGGTACTGTCCCTGATTACCCCTTGCTCTAATAACTCCTCCACCATCTTTTCAATTACATCTTTCTGAACAGTAGGATACCTATAAGGTTTCAAATGCACATCAGCAGAACCATCTCTCAAAGGTATCTTATGATCAAAGCCTTTCCTAAATGGGGGTAACTCTGCCAAATCTTGAAAGATGACCTTATGAGAATCCAAAAGTTGTTGCAGATCAGTAGGAACTTGTGCATCATGTATAGGAGAACCCAACTTAACTTTAGGAGAACATTCCTGCCCCTGAATAGCATGAAACTGCAACATAGTCAACTCACTCCCCTGTTTCTCCATATTCCTCCAATCACCTTTGTTCATGACAGTCAACTGCTTACTATTAGCACCCCTTAAACATACTTTTTTACCCTTATAAAAGAAGGCCATAGTGAGGTGTTGATAATTGAGTTCTATATTACCCAAAGTGATAAACCACTGAACTCCCAACACTAAATCACATCCTCCTAAAGGCATCAAATACACATCTGCCATAAAAGATACACCCCTCATTTTCCATTGAAAATTCTTCACCATTTGTGTGCAGTGTACCTTACCACCATTAGCAACTTTTACTAACATAGGAGACCTATTTAGTAGCAAACAACCCAACTTTTTAGCAACCTCAACATCCATAAAATTATGAGTGCTTCCAGTATCCATCAAAATGTGGACATTGTGTTTACCAAACTGACCTGTAACCCTCAGTGTTTCATAAGCTTCATATCCTTCAAAAGCATGAATAGAAATGTGAGCACATTCAGCTTCTTCTTCTGTAACATTCCCTTCTTCCTCTTCAGATTCAACAAATTCCATGTGAAACATCTGAGGCCTTCTACCAGTACACTTTTCATTATGACCCCTATAATACTTTTCCTCACAATAGAAACATAATCCTTTTGCCCTCCTTTCATCAAATTCATATGTGGATTTAGATTTCCAAGTAGAAACAGCCTTTCCATTCTTATCTACTTTTGCAGCTACAACTGGTCTTGTTGAAGGATTCTGAAACCTGGAGTTATAACTGTTAGGAGTAGGCAAAAGTGCAGCTCTATTAGGAGGTCTAATTCTCTTCACCTTAATAGCTGCCTCTTGTAGTATAGCTAGACAATAAGCTTGCTGAATAGTATGAGGACTAAACATTCTCACTTGCAACTGAATCTCATCCTCTAATCCAGCAATGAAACAACTCAACACATAAGCCAACGGCAAATCCAATCTACTAACTATACCATCAAAAGCATCATGATAATCCTTGACAGAACCAGTTTGTTTCAAGTTTTTTAACTCAGTCATAGGATCATCATACAATTCCCCAAACCTAGCATTAAGTACTGAAACTAACTCATCCCAACCTATTTCCATGTCACCTCTCTGTTGCACATAAGTGTAATACCTGTGCTCTTCCTTCTAAATGAACAACAGCTAACTGAGTTTTCGTAAATTCAGGAGTATGATCTAAATGAAAAAATTGTTCCACCTTATACAACCATGACCTTAAATCACTACCTCCAAACTTAGGAAAATCAACCTTAGTAAGTCTAGAAAAGTAATTATTAGATGAATAGTAATCACTAGATCTACCATATTTCGGAGTTTGGAAACTCTTAGTTTCAAACTGAGTTCTGCTCATCTCAGGTTTATTGATGGAGTTATGCATCAATTGAGTCATCTGAATAGTTAGCCCTGCCACCAATTCATGTACCTCAGCTACCGATTTCTCTGTAACCTCCATCCGTGAATTCCACTGTGCATTATTATTTTCAATTCTAGCTCCAAAATCTTCTAAAATTGTTCGAAATGCAGATTCCTGTAACGGAACGCTCGATTGGTGAAATTGACCACCGGATTGACCTTCCTGATGTCGCGTATCACGTTGAGCTGGATCTGGAGTTTTTTATGGTTCTACTCCTGGATTTACATGGCGAGACATACTGCGAGTTATAGCTATGATTGAATTACAGGTTTGGAATGAATTTGATTGCGATCAGAGGAGCGATGCGCTCTGATACCAATGATGTGAATCAATTGGAATTGTGAATGAATTGGTATCTCAATTGCGGATAAACTGGATTAAGAACAGTTTATGGACAATATGAGATTAGTATTAGCTAGAGAGAATTGAACAAGAGCAGAAGGAAGCAATTTTCAAATGTATTTCATAATACGTTGCAACTAACATTCCCACGCCATATACAGGCTTACAATAATACCAAATAAACCTTCGACTAACATAAATGTCAAACTACACTTAAACATACTAATGAAAATGACACATTAGACCCTGAATAGAGTTATTACAAGAATTACACATCAACCCTTAAGCCGATTCTTTCCTCGTATCCTCTACTCCATCACCAGCAGGTCATCATCATCATTAGAATTCCAATTCAATCTTGAATTCTCCCTTAATCGAGTAAGTTTGTTAGTATTATGTCGTTTCTTTAAGCTGTTGCAATGTCTATCCGATTAATGGATTCTTTTAGGGCAGCGATCATCTACAACATCTTCTGGATTCAGTTTCGGTTGAGGCACTTTTCATCATCATCATCTCGTGCTCATTAAAGAACAGCCCTTTTGGAGTCATGAATTCAGTTCATCAATCAAAGTAAGTGTATCCGTATTAATCCTTTTAACCGATTTTCATATCATCGTAGTGTATCCTAATCTGGTTTAGATCGTCATTGGAAATCCATATTGAACATGTTACAAACTGATTTAACGTCACCTGTAGCATACTTATATGTTTCATAATTCAAAACGTCATAAAAATGTTAATACAAAGTCTATATATATAACTATTTTGAAGCTTGCTGAATTGAAAGTTTACTTGTCTTTCTTCGTTAATAACTTTCACATAACTCAGAACTGGAATTTGTAATCTAAACATAAATTGTAGCCCTCTAAATCTATTTTCTGTAGATATAAGATATATCGTTTAGTTATTTTTCAATCTCCCGCAAACTGGATTTTAGTAGACGTTGGTACAGCTGAGTAATTGGTTTTTAGCTGCTGTTTTTACCTGTTTTTCAAAAAGTTATAACTACTTAACCATTTTGAATTTGGAACTGAAATCTAAACCAAAATTATAGGTATTCGAGTCTATTTTCTGGGAAAATTAGTCTCGTTGTCTAATTGTTTGTGAAACTCTCTAAAAATGTAAATTAGTGAACGTTGGTCAAATCTGGGATTTTTGTGACGTCATTATTAAGTTTAGTAATCTATTTTGAATAATCATTTAACGAACTTTGATCTAAACTTAAAGGGAATAATTACATCTATTAAGCAGGTCTTTGCTATATAAATAAGTGTTGGTTAATTGGTGGTCGTTTATAGTATTTCAAAACGTTGTATAGATTTAAAACTACAACGTTACGGTTTTGGACAGATTATAAAGTCTGTTTTGTTTTGGTCTTATCTTAGTTTTAATTAACTCAATTTAACTGAATCCGGAGTCCACGACGTAGCTCTCTGAGTGTAGTTTTCGTACGAGTCAGAATCGTTGTCTAACTCTTTTCCAAACTCCCGTTATTTCAGTTTTAGTGATAAGGGGGTCCAATCTGAATTTTAACTATCGTCTAAAGTTTTAACGTCAACTCTCGAGTCTTTACTTGACGTGACCGGATAACCTAATTGTCCTTTCATATACTCTTAACGGTATAAGAAAAACTTGTTGAATTAGTTTTCATGATTCGGTCGTTGTACTTTAGGGAAGCTCATTATTAGACGGGGCTAGCTGTGACCTACACTACTCATATACACACTTTTGCTTAGTATCACATACGTATTCACGAGGTGAGTTCATTGCCCCTATGTTTTTACTGTTTTCACTTATTTGTGCAAAATTGGGGGAAGACAAAGCTTACTTAAAATGCTTTTCATTATGAAATATTTTGATAAACAATTCAACTACTAAAGTGTAACAAAAACCTAATGCATTTAAAAACTGTTTGAAATTAGACGACTGCTATATTGTGTCTACGTTGTAGTGACACCCCCCCCCCCATATAACCTACATTCATTCATACTAGTATAGGTACTTACTAGTGAGGACATATCATGGTGCCATAGGGCTACATGGTCGTATCTTGCTTAGTCTTACTGTGTGGACCGTTCCCCACCGACCCCATAAGACATACAGTCAGTTAAGGTAACTACTGACGACTACATTCTATCGGTTAAGGTAACTACCGATACCACTTCTTGTCAGTTAAGGTAATTACTGACGATAAGTAGAGGGAGTTACTGATGTGTGCTACTATTTTACTTACTTCTGCATTAGTTACACTGTTTGAACTGCTACTACTGTTTTGAGATTACTTGTTTTAAACTGAACTTTCCATGTTTAGAAACTTTCTGTTTTTGGAAACCTTTTATATATGGAAACTTTTTTTATAGAAACATTCTTTATTTTACGTAAATCATTTAAATTGTTTTACTTAAATTACTTAGTGAACTCGCTCAAACTTTGTGTTGACATTTTAAGCATTGTTTTCAGGTAATGAGCATGCATAGGACTTGGATATAGGAGTCGGACTCTAGATGACCTCGGGATATCTTTGCATTGTGGAAATCTTATATTTATACATTTTAATTACATTTCGGGTTTGCACGCCCAAGTATTCTTTCATTCGTCGATGTTTACATTTGAATATTCTTATTGTAGTGTTTGACGATTTTCGTGTACTAAGGTTTACCCCTTGAGTATGGCGACGTCATAACAATTCATTATTTATTGATTCATATAGATTATATTCATTATATTACTGTTGTGTTATGACGATCGCCAATAGTGTTGCACCCTGCGTTTCCTGCCAATGGCGGGGTGTGACACACAGTCTCTTCAAGAACTCCATATAAAAGGCTGATTTAACATCCATCTGATATACCTTAAAGTTCTTTAAAGAAGCATATGCTAAAAACTATCTTATGGCCTCTATCTTAGCAGCAGGATCAAAAACATCATCATAGTCTATACCTTATTCCTGTGTATAACCCTTAAACACAAGCCTAAATTATTTCTCACAATAGTACCTCTATCATCTACTTTGACCTTAAAGATCCATTTAACTTCCAAAACATTCACATCTAAAGGTCTTTCCACCAAAGTTCCTACTTCCTGATTCTTAAACTGAAGCAACTCCTCTTGCATAGCCTCTACCAAACTATTTATAGTTAAAACAATGCTTACAACCTTAGGCTCAATTTGGGAAAGAAAGCAAGAAAACAAACAAAGATTTGCCAAACCAGTACTACTTCTTGTCTTGACTCCATGATACAAATTCCCTATAATATTACTTAAAGGAGGTGTTTTGTGAACTTTTAAATATGAGTTAAGTTCCTCAGCAATATTATCAGAAAGATTAGTTTGATGTGGTACAAGATCATCAATAAATAAGGAATCAGAATTTGCTTCACTCGGTTATTCTTGGCTAGTTTAATCAAAATTGTTTTCAATTTATTCACCCGAGTTAAATTGATCTTCACCAGAGTTGTTTTGACTTTCAGTTTGTGCACCGATAATGTTTTGTGCTTAACCAAAGTTTTTTTTATATTCAATGACTGGACCCGAATTTTCTTGTGCTTCACCATAGTGATATTGATTTTCAATTTCTGCACCCGAATTGTTTTGTGCTTCACCAGAGTTATCTTGATTTTCAATGACTCCACCCGAATTAACTTGATATTCACCAAAATTGATAACTTGAGCTTGCAAAACATTTTCTTGATCTTCAATTGACACTGGAATGTTATCCCCTTGAAGAATGTCTGCAGTTTGTCTTTCTGAAAAATCTTGAGACACAAAAATTGTATCTTTTGGTGAATGGGTTTGGTCATGAACTATAGATGAAGATCCCTCACTTGCACTTGATCACAGACTTGTCTTATAACAATCCCAAACTCAACAATGTCTTCAAATTAGCAACATTTTCTCTACACCTCTTCTAAAACATGTTCTTGACAGATCCATTAAAAGAATTCACAAATGTATCTAAATTAAAAAACCAAGCAGCACCTGAATTCTAAACATTTGGTGTATATTCATTGAATATCATATTAATGGACTCTTCTATGGTTCCTGTTCTTCTATAGAAAATCCTATAATCCTTTGAAACACTAGAATAACCAAGAAAATATCCATCATCAGTTTTAGAATCAAATTTTCCTAGGTGATCTTTATTATTCAAAATAGAGCATTGACATCCAAAAGCTTTGAAAAATCCTATAAAAGGTTTCCTTCCTGAAAACAGTTCATATGAGGTCTTTCCTAGGCTCTTAACCACATGAATCCTATTATTAACATAACACATAGTGTTCACAACCTCTGCCCAAAAAGTAACAGGTAAAGAAGATGCACTTAACATTGTTCTACCTCCCTCAACTAATGTCCAATTTTTCCTTTCAGCTACCCCATTCTGTTGAGGTGTTCTAGGACAGCTATATTGTCTAGTAATTCCCTTATGAGCACAAAATTCATAGAAAGTAGCACTCTTTAACTCAGTGCCATTATCACATCTAATGATTTTCACCTTTTTATCACAAAAATTTTCTATTTACACAACAAAGTCTTTTATGATCTCAAATGTCTCATGTTTATGAGCAAGGAAAAAGACCCATGAGAATCTTGAATAGTCAACAGTGATGACTAAACAGTAAGATTTCATGCCAAGACTCTTTACACTAACTGGACCAAATAGATCCACGTGTAAAAGGTGAAGGACAGTCTCAATTGAATTTTCAGTCTTAAGTTTAAAACTTGATTTATGTTGTTTACCTTTTAAACAAGAAATGCAGTGGTCAAGTAATTGAAAATTCTTTTTAGGTAATCCAGTAACTAGATTATATGTGACCAACTTATTCATGTTTTTAAGATTAACATGACAAAGCCTTATATGCCATAAATCAGACTCTTTTGCGGTAGTTTTGGATATGAAACAATTTGAGGATTCGGTAGATTTAGCATTGTTCATATCCAAAATGTACACGTCCTCACATCTTGGAATTTTCAAAACTTTCATGTCCTAAGGTATGACATATTCATGCTTAAGAATGTAAAAAAATTCCAAAGTGAAAGCAGTAGTGTACTGATTATCACATACTTGGGAAACTGAAAACAAGTTATGATTCAACTCTTTCACAATATTAACCTGCTCTAAAGTCAATGGTCCATTTGAACTTTTCCTTGTCCAATGACAGTTCCACCCATATCTCCTCTAAAAGATACATGACCACCAATGAAAGCAATGAAATCCTGTAGTAACTTGATGTTTCATGTCATATGCCTAGAGCATCCACTATCTACCACCCATATATTCTCTTCAGGATCAATAGATTGCTCTTGCACATGATCATTCTTCAATGAGATTTTGGTACCCAAGTTCTTCTAAACTTGGAACTGAATATTTTAAACTTGTTAAACTTAAAGTGATCACGAAATTTCCTTTCAGGCATACGAGTTTCATAATCCGAATTAAAATTTTCATCATCCGAGTTAAAACTTTCTACATCCGAGTTAAAGTGAGAACATAAAATTTTATCTAATTTAAACATTTGTTCCTCCGACTTAAAACTTTGTTCACCAGAGTTAATCTTGAAATCATTTTACCAGAGTTAATTTTCATTTCCTCCGATTTAAACATGTTATCATCATTCTTCAAGCTTTTTAATTCTGATATAGAATGTTTCAACTTTGGTACATGCAATCCAACCAACAAAACAGGATTTATTCTACCAAATTTAATCACATTCACATTTTTGATTTTTTTCATAATTAAACATGCATTCTTTAAAGTTTATTCTACCAAATTTCAATTTAACAGGCATTGGAACACATTCAATCTTAGGTTTCACCCAACATTTTACTAACTTGTGTTTCTTTTTGCATACATTGCATTTTGGTTTTTTCTTTGACTTCTTAGATTTGACTTTCTTAGTTTCAACAACCACGAATTCATTAACAACAATTTCATTCACAATAAATTCATGTTTAGGAAGCACAGAAACATTCACATTATGGAAATTATAACACTTTTCATTCAAACAATCATGAAGAGATTCAACAAACTCCTCTTCAATTTCAATCAAATCAAACGTATTACAAGACTACCAAATTTCAATTTAACAGGCATTGGAACACATTCAATCTTAGGTTTCACCCAACATTCTACTAACTTGTGTTTCTTTTTGCATACATTGCATTTTGGTTTTTTCTTTGACTTCTTAGATTTGACTTTCTTAGTTTCAACAACCACAAATTCATTAACAACAATTTCATTCACAATAAATTCATGTTTAGGAAGCACAGAAACATTCACATTATGGAAATTATAACACTTTTCATTCAAACAATCATGAAGAGATTCAATAAACTCCTCTTCAATTTCAATCAAATTAAACGTATTACAAGACTTAACATTATTTAAATTGAAATTACACATTCTAAAGGTCCCAGACTTAAAATCTTTGACACTCTTAACAGTCGTCTCTTCAACTAATTCTTCACACTTACTTGACTCTTCTAACTTTAGACCTGCTACAACATTAAAAGTTTCATTTAGACTAGTAGTAGCATTCAAATTAATCACATTATACATAGAACAACAAGTTTCATCAATATGCTTCAAATTCAAATCAACATTAGACTGTAACACAAAAATATCATCAAAAGAATTTTCAACAAATAAACTACTCTTAAAAAGTGTAGATTTAGGTTTGATAGATTATTTATCATCGAAAGGTGGTGGTAAATCATTGAAGCCAATACCAACCTTAGCGTTCTGCACAAATTGATTTTCAATGATCCCATTCAAAGTCTTAGATGAAAGATTAAACTTATCAACTTGAATTTTAGCATTTTCAAACTGATTTGTTACTTTCTAAAATCTTTCATATAAATTTTCATGTTGAGTTTACAATCTTCCCAATTTACCCTTGTACACATCCACATCCTTTAAAGAGAAAAAATTATATCTTTATAAACCTTTTTCAGTTTTCAAAAAATCTCTTCGATGAAATTTAATCAAAACAATTTCTGGCATTGGATCAACAAGATTAAACCTATTGATTATGGGGGGAATCTCAATAATCAATAGTTATAACAAAATTAAGGATTACTTACTAACAAACACGAATACTTGTATTAATATTAAATCACCTAAACCTTAAAAAAATCAGTATTCTTCAGTGTCTACTTTTCTCTGTATCTCTGTTTTTCTCTGTGAAGCATTAACCCTAAACCTAAACATGTTGTCCTTTATATAGGAAAACATGTGCATTGGGCTTGGGCTACTAATGAGCTTATGAAAAATAATACCCAACAGACTTAGCCCACGAACAATTCAATGTTCGTTGGACGTAATAGACACGAACATGAACATTAATGATGTTCGTTTATACATACGGACATCATCTTCGTTTCATGTTCATTAACATAGATATATAAATACAACCTTAACCTATTTAGAACAACTGTCACATATATTGCACCAACAAACTCCCCCTTGACTATTGCTTCTAGATTTTGTAATACGCTCAATAATCTTTATAGTGTTTTACTTCCAGCAGGTTCTTCTAACTCATCGTTGACTTGAATAACTCCCCCTGAATTTTCGCAGTAATCTTGTTATGAGGAATCAGTCTTCTCCCTTTGCGCTTGTGAAGAGTCAGGCAGCTCTATTTGTTGTTTTGAACTTTGTTTATCAGAGTCTTGATCACGAATCTACTCAACTACGTTCATCACTCTTTTGCATGTAACCTCCGAGCCTCTAACAAATGTCAACAAACTCCCCCTGAGCTGTCTGATGCTGAAAAACGTCTTAAATAGTAGCTTCAAGCCTAGAGTCTCGTACTATCTCCGCAACCTGCAACCAAACGTTAGTAAACATATTTATTTATTTATTTATTTTTTTATTTATTTATTTTTTTTTTTTTTTTGCGATATGGACATGATAACTTTGATCTTTTCATGTCGATTCGATAAAGATACAATGTTACATAAATTTCAGCTAAGCTAGCAAGAAAAATCAGTTATGATGGGGAACCCAAGCCATAACGCGTATTGATTGTCCATTCTCGTTCACGTAGACAAACTCATTGAAGAAACCATCCTTGTTGGTAAAAGTAGCGTGAACGTTAGAATTCAGGTGGTTCCTTGGTGGACTGAAATATCTTGATTGCCGACAAAAATATTTTACTCTTGGACTCGGGCAATATGGATTTCAAGTTCGAAATATGACGGTTGAAGTGGACGATCATTTGAAACACTCATGTGTTCCTGTTTTATAGCCCAGTTTTGTTTCACTTGTTTCCGAACAGGTGAAAGTGATCGAGCCATAGGTTTAGCCTTTTGTGAAGACGATCTGCTAACTTGCTTTTTGTTTGGACACACAGAAGCCACATGACCATGTTCACGGCATTTAAAACAATCTAAATCATCCATGGCCTGTTTGGGTTTTGGGTTTTCAGCTAAAGTACTCGTTCTTGTCTCCGAAACACTTGACTATTTTGAAGCACTTGACTCAGTATGATCGTCCCTTGTAGAGGAAGATTCACAGGTAGAATCAACATTCTTTTCCTTCAATTCAAATTCATTTTTAAAGAAACTGAAATTGTAGTTAAAAGGTAGAGGTGTTTCATGATATCTCAAACCAGTGACATTTCCACTTGGCCTTTGACGACTCAAAATGGAAGTAAGTGTATCAGATGAATTTCGAAATTGTTCAATCTTTCTGTTAAGCTCCATGACTTTTCCCTCACTATCCCTCATTTCCTTCTCCTTTTCAACGTACAACTGCTTTTGTTTCTTCAAACTTTTATAAAGCATATCGATCTTTAATGATTGTTCACTGATAGAGGATAAGAATTCACTTCTATCTTTGGAATCTTGACGAAGCTTGTTGGAAACATCAATCTTCAGATTAACTTGTGCAGCCAATTCAAATATCAAATCTTTATGTTGAACCATCAAGGTGTCCAAGGATTCGTTTAAACGTTCATTTTCCTTGGTTAAAGTTAAAACAGACTATTCTTTCTTACTGAAATCTTCTTTGTCAGACCATGTACTCACAATATCTTCATCACTAACTGAAGCCTTGAATGCATGATTTGAATTTTCGGAACTTGTAGATCGTGTTGTCCACTCATAAGTTTCATCATCCTCTTGAACCAACATAGCCTTTGCGCTGAAACTGTTTTGTTTATATTCATCTGTTCCATACGAAGTCATTTTAATTTCTTGGTTCTCATCTTTCTCAACTTTTGGAATCTTCTTCTGTTGACACTCTCTTGCAAAAGTGTCCTAATATCTGACAATCAAAGCATCGTACTTTAGATTTGTCAAAACTTGTTTTGCTAGTGCGAGGACTCCTTCCGGTTCTTGCGATGAACTTCTTGACTCTGTAAGTAACCATTTCCATTTGCCATTGAATATCCATCTCCTCCATGTAATCACTATCCACTTGATCATAATCTACATCCCAAAGTCCTGGGTCAGTTATCTTTCCTTGGATATGATTTTCATAAGCCGTCATGAAGCAAGACATAATTTCCGTAGATTCCTCGGCAGGTTTCACACTCATTGCATGTTGTGAGGAGCATGAGTTGCCTTAGAAGTTTTTCCAGATGAAGAACATGAGCTTCCTTTTGTAGTTTTATTTTTATCAGATTGCAAAACAGTAAATCCATAGAGTGCTGGATTTTTTCCTTTTGTAGTTTTATCTTTATCAGATTGCAAAACAATAAATCCATAGAGTGCTGGATTTTGAACATACTCCTGTGATACATCAACGCTCGTGCTAGTTGTCTCATATCATATTAATCTTTCAATAAATTTCTCCAGTGTTAGAGGATCTACATTATCATCGGTCTCCTTGCCTATCTCATCTCTCATGAGATTTGCGTATACCTCCCATCTCTTTGGTATAGCATCCAACAGTCTCTCTCTCTCTCTTCTCGTCTTTAACGTCTATTCCGAAGTTATCAAGTTCATCAAGCAAACGGTAGTATCTGTTTATTGTATTTGTATCTTTTAAATATTCATTAGCAGTTGCTTTGAAGATAGAAAACTTCCTTTTGAACATATTTCCTTTAGCTTTTCGTTGTTTAGCTGAACTTGCACACCTTTTCTCAATTTCCTTCCATAAGGAATTCGCTAACTTGTGTGCCCTAGTGAGATGTAGCAGTTCTTTAGGAAGACACATCTTTAGACTTGCCCAAACTTTGTTTTCAGCATCAAACACTTTTCTGAATTCAACTGACATACTGTCGATATGAGACTTTTGCACTATACCATCTACAGTCACCATTGGATTGACGTATTTAGTTTGAGTACACAGCCACATTTGAACGTCATTGAATATATAATAAGATTCAAATTTGTCAATCCAGTCATAATAGAAAGATACGTTAAGGAGTTTAGGAGGATCGCTTTTTTGTTGATTCCATTTCGTGAATAATTATAGGAAACATCGATGAAGAGAATTTAATAAATCCACGAACTAACATGTAATACTACTTGTCAAATTAATTAAGCCCAAATTAAAATAAATTAAAGCCCAATTAGGAGAAAGTCAATTACAGGCCCAAGGTCCAAAACAAAATCAATTACAGGCCCAAGTTTCAACGAACAAGAATATGATTTTTCGAAGCCGAACTTGTTTTCTGAGGTTCACAAAAGCAAACAACGGATTTGGTACGAACATGAATTGCTAAATCCACAAAATGAATTGGATTCACGGACAAGTAATGGACATTAATAAGTATAATTTCTAAGCCGAACGATCATCACAGACTGCCAAACGAACATTAACGAACTTGTTTACGAACATGTTACGAAACGAACATAAACTGCTATCTTCTTTTAAAACCACGAACATCAAACATTTCAGTCTTCAAATCACCAAACTGTGAACGAGTAAAATTTCACGAACATCAAATATTTAAATCTCAAATCGCCGAACCAAAATCTGTTAACGAACTTGATAAAGCCCTTCAGGAACATATAATTCAAGTCTCCAAACAATTTGCTTATACAATTAATTAAGCCGGACTAGAATCTGAGTTGACTTGCTGATGGCGTCCGAACAACAAAATCACGAACATGAATCAAACACGAAAATAAAGCACGAACAATGAATTCAGTCACGAACATCAAGTGAATCCCAACTCGCCAAACTAAAATCAAACACTTAAACAGTCACGAACTTAAAAAAATTCGTCGAACTTGATTTTGCTTTCACGAATTTAATTTCCAAGCCGAACGAATTGATTGTTGATCTCAGATTGTGGATTGAAGAATATGTATTAATCTTGTTCGTCCCTTTTTCACTGCCTAATTTCAAAAAAAAAATTGTTTTTATCTTCGCCGCCCCCAAATTCACTGCCGAAATTGTGTCTTTTTTTTTATTGAGTAAACAAGACCTCGCTGACCATTGAAATCAGGTCCAGGTAGGAATTTTGGAGGTCTACCAATAGAACTTGTTTCAGTATCGTAATTCACAACTGGAGCAGAAATTTGAATTTTAAATCGGATGAAAAAACTATAACTCCGATGAACTAACTAAAACGGAAGTGATTCAAACTTGATCAAATTTGCAAAAATTATCAACTAAACCTTAGCAAACACTCTAACAACAAATTCACACTTAAAACTAATGATTAAAACTAGAATACCTCAATAACGAATTTTACCGCCAGATTTCAAACTTACATATACTGAAAAATCATTGATCTTACTGTTCTGATCCTTGTCACTCTACTAAACACCTTAAATGCAGCTCACAATCTTCTGATAACTAAGTTGAATCAAATTAGATTTGAATTCTAGCTCCGATAACACTTGTCAGGTCCGATCAATCTTCAAAGCAACACTTATATGTTTAGATTCACTAACTGGTGGCGGAATCACGAGTTCATGAATTGAGTTTACAAACTAAGAACTATTAATCAAACAGAAATGAGTAAAAGAAGTTTCATTCATAAGCCATAAATGGCGGGAAAGGTTGTTACAATTGATATTCTCACTCACACTTAAGCTCTTAACAACTGACTCACTCTCTCCGCTATTTATAGGCTACACACACTATCTATTATATTACATCACCCCTTATGTTTATTTAAAAAAAATTCGGGTGAACAATAAACAAAACATTCATTTAACTTTTAGCTCGGGTGAACTTGAACTTAAATCTGGTGAAGAGTTAGTTCATCCGACTTAAAATCTTCATGAAATGTCCTAAATATGATTTAGTTTGGGTAATGAACAATGTTCACCAGAACTAAATGTTTTGTATACAATACTTAATGAAGAGTCTTTTTAAGCTGAGTCTTTTTAAGCTTCAGTCATCACTCCTTTTATGCTCCAATACATACTAGAAAAAGGGTATCACCTACAGAAAAAGGGAAATAAAACTTATATTGATAACTAGACATTAATACAACACATGAATCAAATAACATGTCCATACCTTAACACACACAAAAACGTTATTGCATAAAAAATGATTTTGTATTCACAAAGAAATGCACTATATTCACTTGTGTAAGCGTTGCATTCAATTATCTATACGTTCTATTCACTTACGTATAAATACATATACAAACAACACAAGAATATCATAGCTTTCTGAAAGAATAATTGTGTAATGCATTTTCTAATACTCTTCTTGTTCAATTTTATTAAACACCTGTTGTTTAACAAATAACAAAACTCAGTTTGTAATGAATATCATTCATTTTCTCTCCCACGTAGGTGGTCTTAATATAAACTCTCATTGCAATATAATACAATGTATTTACAACTCAATTCAGAATATACACTAGTAAATCCAACATATATAGACAAACACATTGTATTCACTTGTATATATATTATAGTTGTATACACTTATGTATATCTCGTATACACTTGTGTATATTTTTAATTTAGTATACATTGAAATGATTTATGGATACATAACATACGCATGTGAACGTTCTTATATGACTTCGATAGTAGTAAATGTGTTTTAGAAAATCCATTAAATTTGACATTATATTCTTCTTTACTCGTACTAACAAAAAAACAACAAATATTATCATGACCTACTTGAATATTCTTATGTCCACTGCATAGTACTAAAATTTCAAGTCAAGACTTTTACCAAACACATGATGTGCAAAAAAAAAAGGTTAGTTAGTTGTAAATCTCGTCACTATTTTTCCCCAAAAGAATAATATGAATGTTCCAAACAAATAAGATCACATGTAAAAAGACCAAAGTTGAATTCCATAAAAAAAAAAAAAAAAAAATTTAAGATAATAACTTATGTTGGAGTATACAAGTGTGATGGTGAAGCTTCCAAAGATCTGAGTCATAGTGTAGAGTAGTAGACTTTTAGTTCGGGTGAACATTGTTCATCACCCGAACTAAATAACAAAGTGTAATCTCAGGAAGACTTTAGGTCGGGTGAACTAACTCTTCACCAGAGTTAAGTTCAAGTTCACCCGAACTAATGTTAACTGAGTTATAATTTAATAGTTCACCCGAATTGTTTTTAAATAAACATAAGGGTGTTTGTAATGTAATAGTTAGGAAGAATAGCCTATAAATAGTGGTGAAACCAATGCGGAAGGTGTGAGTTTGTTAGATCATTTCCTGTAACAGACTTTCTCGCCAAATAAAGGCTTTGAAATAAACTCTCTCAATTCTTTGAATCCTTGTTCTTATTCTGTCTAACTTTTATCAATAACCTGTTATTCCGCGATTAGTTATTGAATCCTTACATAGATTGTGTGAGGTTTGAGGATTTCAAGACCTGACAAGTGGTATCAGAGTTGGAAATCAATTCCAATTTGATTCAGCTTAAGCTACAATCGAAGTGTTTGGAATAGCTTTAAGGATTAGAGCATTAAGACCAACGATTAGTCAGAATTTAAGAAGTTTGAAATTTCGCGGTAAGAGTTGTTTTTGAGGAATTGTAATTGAATAATCAATTTTACGATATTTTGCGTGTCAAGGAATATTGATTAGGAGTAATTGAAAAATTCCTGTGAATTTGAGTAATTTAGCATCAGTTTGATATTGTTTTGTTCATACGATTTAAAAAGTGATATTCCGAGTTAAAATCAATCATCATGTCTGCAATGCCAATGAATGTTCCGCCAGTGAATTATGACAATGAAACTGGATCTGGTGGTAGACGCCTGAAATTCCTACCTGGTTCAGACTTCTTGATGTGGAAGCTCAGGTTTAAAGCATTTGTGTACTCTAGTGATCAACATATTTGGAGTTCAATTGTCAATGGACCGCATAGACCAATGATTCAAGAGACTAGAATAACTGGAATGATCGATGTTGATCTAGTGAGGTACACAGAAGCTGATAACAAGCTAATTGACAGGGATTTCAGGGCCCTAGGAGTTGTCATAATTTCTTTGCCTACTAAGATCTATAATAATTTCAAGGATTGTGTCTCGACAAAGGATTTGATGGATGCTATGGAGCTGAGGTATGAAGAAAGTCTGTAGAAGGAGAGTAAGAGGGATATGCTGAAGAAATTATATGAGGATTTTGAGCATGTTAGAATTTGTCTGAGCAGATTAGTAGATTTACATTGCTAATTAGTGATTTGAAGAGTTCTGGGTGGTGATGAAAGACAGTGATATTTGCAAAAACCTATTGAGGTCACAACCTTTGAAACGGTCTGTTCAGGTGATGATCATTAAGAGGACAGCAAATATGAATGTCATGACTCTAGTGGAATTGATTGGAATATTGCAATCCTATGAAGTGGACATGCAAATTGATAAGAAGAAACAGACTATAAACTCATATGGATGTGCTTTGAAGGCTCAAGCTCCTACGAATCCACCTCACTATTCAAGTCAAGCTCCGTCTCAACCTCAAGTGGCAGATGGCAATGGTAAGTGTGAGGGTCAATAGGTTTTTCAAAAGGACTGGCATAAACAACTTTAGGAAGGACACTGGTGATAAGATGGGGTTTGACAAGTCCAAAGTGAAGTGTTTCAATTGTGAAGATTATGGGCATTTTGCAATGGAGTGCAGGGCCCCAAGGAGGATGAACAACAACAGCAGTTACCAGAGAAACAATCATCAAGCTAAAGATGAACAGAAAAAGCTGACTGGAACTGATATGAAGAGTGGAAAAGATGAGGGTAATTCAAGTGGGAAGGCTCTAATCACATTTGTTGAGTGGGATGAAGTTTATGAAGATGACTTCAAGAACAAGTCAATTTCTGCTCTTATGAGTAAAATTACTTCTGTCACCAATGATGAGGTACTTTCAAACACTTATACTCTTGCTTGTTTAAACACTGTGAAATATACTAGAGAAAATAATTTGAGCTTAATAAAAGAAATTGATTTGATTAAATTTTGTCAAAGAGAAATTTTAAAAAGTTAAAAGGTCTATAAGGAAAGAATTGATTCTTTGATGAATGATGTTGATGTTTAAAAAGGCAAACTGGGAAGGTTGGAAACTCAACTGAAAAACCTGTTTGATAGATTTCAAAAGGTGACAAATGAATTTATAGAGTAAAAAATTCATGTTGAGAAGGTCAATCTGTCTTCAAAGACTTTGAATGGAATTATAGAACATCAACTGGTGCATAAAGCAAAGGCAGGTATTGGATTCAATGCAGTACCTCCTTCATTCAATGATAATTACTCAGTTAAGCCTGAATCTACATCTTTTAAGAGTGGTTTATTAGTTGAAAATTGTTTTGATGATTCTTCTGCTTTGAATGGTAAAGTAGAATTGAATGAAACTTGCTCTTCTGTGAATAATTTGGTTAATTTGTCTACTGTTCCTAATCTAAATAAAGTTTTTAATTTTGTAGTAGGTCAAAAATTAGAGAGTTCAAATATTCAGGAAGATGTTTATGAAGAAAATCATGTTGAATTTTAGTAATAGTGTAGAAATAATAGAAATTGAAGAAGAATTTCCTGCACATGTGCATGATTGTCAACATGAAAAATGTTACTTGTTTCATGATTTACATTTGTCAAATTTATCTATTAATAAATGATTCTGTGAATGATTTTGTATCTGCATGTATGAATGATTATGTGATTGAATGTGAAATTATTAAACAAGAAAAAGTCGAAGATTACGAAGTCAAAGAGAAAACAAAAGTGTATGACATGCAACAAGAAACACAAATTCGAAGAATGTTGGATGAAATCTAAAGCTAAATGTGTTTCTGAATGCGTGGTAACATCTGACAAATTGAAATTTGGTAGAATTAATTTTGAAAAGTGTATAATTAATTTTGAAAAGTCAAGAAATGTGAATGTGATGAAATTTGGTAGAATTAATACTGAATTGTTAAATGATTTGAAATTACCAAAGTTCAAATATTCTGTATCCGAAGTTAAAAAGATTGAAAAATGCTGGTAATATGTTTAAAGCTGGTGAAATGCAAATTAAATCTGGTAAACATATTTTTAAGAATAGCTCTGGTGAACAAAATTTTAATTCGGATAAACAAATGTTTAATTCGAGTGAAAATTTAAATTCACAATTTAACTCGGGTGTAGATAATTTTAATTCCGGTGATGAAAAATTTAATTTGGATTATACAACTTGTATTCCTGAGAGAAAAATACATGATCATTTCAAGTTTAACAAATCGAAAAGATTGAATTCAAAGTTTACACGAACTTGGGTTCCAAAATCTCATTGAACAATGATTCTGTGCAGGGGAAATCCACTAGTTCAGAAGACAATATATGGGTGGCGGATAGTGGTTGCTCAAGACATATGACTGGGAATATAAAGTTGCTTCAGGATTTCATTGCATTTATTGGTGGAAATGTGTCTTTTGGTGGAGATATGGGAGGAATAATCACAGGAAAAGGAAAGGTGTCTAATGGGCCTTTGACTCTGGAGCATGTCAATTTTGTAAACTTGCTTTCATTGTCTCAGGTATGTGACAATGATTAAACCACAACTTTCACAAAAGATTTTTTCTACATTCTTAAACGTAAATATATCATACGAGATGACATGATTGTTTTGAAATCACCAAGATGTGAGGACATGTATATTTTAGATGTGAACAATGTACAATCAACTGAGTCTTCAAACTGTTTCATATCTAAAACTACTGAAAAAGAGTCTAATTTATGGCATAGATGGCTTTGTCATGTCAACCTTAAAAGCATGAATAAACTGGTCAAATATAATCTAGTTTATGGATTACCTAAAAAGAATTTTCAATTACTTGACCATTGTATTCCATGTCTTAAAGGAAAAAAGAATAAATCAAGTATTAAACTTAAGACTCAAAATTCAGTAGATACTGTCCTTCACCTTCTGCACATGGATCCATTTGGTCCAGTCAGTGTGAAGAGTATTGGCATGAAATCTTATTGTTTAGTTATCACTGATGACTACTCAAGATTTTCATGGGTCTTTTTCCGTGCTCATAAAAGTGATACATCTAAAATTATAAAAGACTTTGTTATTCAAATTGAAAACTTTTGTGATAAAAAGGTAAAAGTCATCAGATGTGATAATGGCACAGAGTTTAAGAATGCCAACATGAATGAGTTTCGTTCACTTAAGGGTATCTCTAGACAATATAGCTAACCTAGAACACCTCAACAGAATGGAGTTACAGAGAGGAAAAATAGAACATTAAATGAGGGAGCTAGGGCCATGCTAAATGCATCTTCATTACTTGTTACATTTTGGGCAGAAGCTGTGAATACCATGTGTTATGTGAGCAATAGGACTCATATAGTTAAGAGCATAGGCAAAACATCATATGAATTGTTTACAGGGAGAAAGTCTTTTATAGGATTCTTCAAAGCTTTTGGCTGTCAATGTTCTATCTTAAACACCAAAGACCACCTAGGAAACTTTGATCCTAAGACAGATGATGCTTACTTTCTTGGTTATTCTAGTGTTTCAAAAGCTTATAGGATTAATAACATCATAACTAGAAACATAGAAGAATCCATTAATGTGATATTCAATGAATATACACCAAATGTTAGGAATTCAGGTGTTGAATGGTTGTTTGATTTAGATACATTTGTGAATTCATTTAATGTTTTTTGTCCAGTTGTTTCAGAAGAGGTGCATGTATCAACAGGGGATGTGACAAATACTGAGGACATTAATGATTTTGAATTTGGAAATTCAGCAAATGCAAGTGCAAGCCCTTCCACATTACATCATGATCACACCAGTTCATCTGAGGGTACAACAGTTGTGAGTGAAGATACTTCAGAGAGTCAAACTGAAGCAGATATTCTTCATGAAGAAGACATTCCAGTACTCTCTGAAGATCAAGAAAATGTTGTACAAGCTCAAAAACTGCATTGTGGTGTATATCAAGTTAATTCGGGTGCCCCACATCCTACTGAAGATAACTCTGGTGCACAAGCAGATAATGAAGTTAACTCTGGTGATCCACATTTTAATTCGGGTAGTCAAGACCAAGTTGAAAATAATTTGGGTGGTTCACAAGTTAACTCGGGTGCACAAATGGATATTGAAGAAAACTCGGATGAAGTTCAGAATAACTCTGGTGTAGAAGCTGAAAATATAAACAATTATGGTGCAGCAAAATTCAACTCTGGTGCAGAATCTGAAGCTCATTCTGCTGAACCAAGCCATGAAGAACCTAGTAAAGCAACTTCTGAAACTGTACTCTTTGATGATATTGTCCCTAATCAAACAAATCTTTCTACTAATATTACTGAGGAAATACATTCATTTTTAAAAGTTCACAAGACTCGTCCTCTATGTAATATTATAAGAAATTTGTATGATGGGGTCAAGACTAGAAGTAGTACTTGCTTAGCTAATTTGTGCTTATTTTCATGCTTTATGTCCCAACTTGAGCCTAAGAATGTAGATATTTCATTGACTATTAATAGTTGGGTAGAAGCAATGCAAGAGAAGCTTTTGCAGTTTAAGGTTCAGAAGGTAGAAACTTTAGTTGAGAGACGAGCTGATGTGAATGTGTTAGGTGTGAAATGGATATTTGAGGTGAAAAGGGATGATAGGGGAATTATAGTGAGGAATAAGGCAAGACTTGTGGTTAAAGGATGATGGGCCAAGAAATTGACTGGATGGAGCTATGGAGTCTTCTGTGTGTGATTGAATAAAGATGATTTTAGTTTGTAGAGATTCCGAACTAAAATCATGAATAATCCGAAGTGAAGTTTTCAGCTCCGGGAACATGTCAGTTCAGATACTCCGAACTGATTGAAGCTCCTCCGAATAGAAAATAAACAGAAGAATAACTTAAGTCAACTAGTCAACATTGAAGATATCAACTCGGAGGCTGAAGACTTTGATTCCTAATTGAAGTGAGCTCCCCGAGATGAAATTAGATGATGACATGTTGTAATAATTAGTTCGTATTGTTTTAGATTTTGTCTATAAATAGTGTGATAGGTTGTTAGAGTTTGTTGTCTTTGAACCCGGAACTCAATTTGAGTTCCATTGAGCTTGTAAATGTCAGAGGTAACAAGCTCGATCCAAAAACAGTTCACACTATCAATGAAATCTTAACCAGTTGCGCATGCATTGTTTGATATCAATTTCAATTTAAATTTCAGTTTCGATTACATGTTTCTCCATTTGATTCCAACTCAGGTCATGAGATTCGGCATCATGACATGTTTCATTTCGATTCACTAAGTGTAGAGAGCAAATCAGGACCTGTCAAAGGATATACTCAGGAAGAGGGTAAAGATTATGATGATGTCTTTGCCCAGTTTCTACGATAGAGGCTATTAGATTGTTTTTAGCTTATAAGTCCTATAAGAACTTTAAGGTTTATCAAATTAATGTTAAATCAGCCTTTTTGTATGGAGTTCTTGAGGAGACAGTAAATGTTAGTTAGTGATGTATGAAATCTAGTTTTCCCCTTATGCTTTCGCTAGACCACAACACCGGGCAGTGTACCCTTTCGTTTGCAGTATAGTTTGGGCAAGTTCGGGTTCGAACTCAGGGACTTTTAATTGGGATATTTCAATTGTCGTTTATGAAACAGATATAAGTAACAAAGTGGGGGTTTTCTAAATTAACTAAAAGTGACAAGTATCGTTTTGTGATAAATCAAGATATGGGAAAAACACTCGTTTGGATTGGTTTCTAGTAATCCGATCGTCACTTTGGGTTGTTTGGTTGAATTAACTTCAAATGTTATAACACGATTCCTTTCGAATACCGAGCTAACTTTAGACATCTAAAACGAAACACCGTTTCTTTCGAATACGGTAGAAACCTTAAACATCTAGGTCATTAAGCAACAAGTTTATATACTCGACTTAATCTTATAAAACTTCCTTTCGAATAGATTCCTAACTAAAATCTAATTCACTTTATCAAATCATTACATTACCAGTTCCTTTCGAATACTAATAATTTTAGATTAATTATAGACCGATTAACCTTTTCGTAAAACGTGTAATAAGTTATTATAAGTTCCTTTCGAATACCTACAAAATGTGTTTGTCACTAACACCTTACTTACGTTTTATATAAAATGACTTTGATAATGATATGAACCTAATTACAACTAACATTCAAGTTTTAATCTAAATGTTTGATTACTCGTTAAGATTCCTTTCGAATATCCTAAACCTCAAATCAACTATAGACCGGTTGATTATTTCGTTCAATTCATCAATCAAGTTCTAAAGCTCTTTTCAGATACTAAAGTTCTTAATCAAATCATGAATATAAGTTATCTAACACTATTAAGAATTTAAACCCGAATGGTTCTTCGATTAAGCGAACATAAACATTCAACCTCAAACAAATATCCCAAAAACTCCAATCATCTAATCTAGTTTCCAATCCAAACAAGTATTATTTAACTACTCACTCATAATAGAAATTAAAGACAAATTTTAAAAGAAAATGATATTCATACCAGGTATTCGATGAAATGTCTCGATAAAATATCCAAAGATAAATGAAATACGATCAATGATTCTTTCAAAATAAACTAAAAATTACAACGATTATCCTTTTTCCTAATGATTGATTATGATTACTTTGTGAAAGATTGATGTAATAAATGGTGTGTTAAGCTCCCAAGATAGTCAAAAAGATGTTGTGTGATGTCCCAAAATCGTGCTTAAGAAGCTGCTAGCAAAGGACCTTTCACTGCCACACTTAATTAGCAATCAAAACGATAATATAACTGCTGAAGGATCTGAATGCGGCGCATGGAGTGCCTATTGCGGCGCATTTGAATGTCATTTTGGCGCCGACCGGAGATCTTTTCGAGTCCGTATGCTCCCGATACATCCGTTTTACTATCAGCTGCATTTTGGTCCCGAATTGATCCTTTTTCATCCCAAACATATTAAAACACCTAAAACATAAACTTTACACAAAAATAAGTAATACGAGGGTATTCATTACGTTTTGACAGAAAAACATAACAAATATCGCGAAAGAATACGCGTATAATCGAGCGATATCAAACCCCCCATACTTAAGCATTTGCTTGTCCCTAAGCAAATCCGACTTAAACTCTAACTTCATTTTACAAAATATACAACTTAAGGAAAATTAAGGAATCACGGGCTTAAATATTTAACTAAATTCCGGTGTTAGTAATTAGAAATATGCGTGAAACTGCTAGATCGTAAAACCGACTAAGAACATCAAAAGTTACTAAATTACTTAAGTAAATAAAAACCGCAATTTCCTAATGTTAACTCCTAATTCATCCCCTAGTTTTGATATGTCTAGATAACCACCCCTTTTCCCTCACTCTCCAACCGAAAATGGAGCGATCAGCCTTTCGGGCCGACCCCCATACCGCCTTGCTTTCGGGGGAAACGTTAAAATATCACTAAATCATTGCTTCGTTTTTGTTTCTTCTTTTCTTTTGAGAATTTTTTGGTTAGTCTACATCTTTTAGCTTTCCTCTCACTTTCGTTCACTTCAAATACTATAGATTTTTTATTATATATTTTCTTTGAAGTGAACAAGTATAACGGGATTTGAGTCTTCGTTAAAGTGAGGATGAGTTCAATTTTGTTGACGGGAAAGACCTATGGCCTTTTTCTTCGCCTCTAACTCTCATATGGGATTAGGTGATACTAGGATTCCCCAACTACCCCCGAAAGGGTGCAAGGACTACAAGGGCTCGGTACTAAGGATATATAGCGGTTATCCGGATTTTAGATTTTTCGGGGAAACTTAAGGAACTAAAACTAAGAAACCTAAATTCTTACTTACAAATATTTTATTAACTAAAGATGTTCCTAAACAATTTCACGTTAAATTACCGGAATAAAGTTAAATACAAAAGCCCCTATCATTTCCCTAACTACGTTTAAGCGTTTTTTAATTTTTTTTTGTTTTTTTTATATTTTTTTTCTTTAATATAAAACTCAAATGGGACAAAATAAGAACACGTAATGGATATATAAGAGGGAATATAAAATTAACATATTTCCCGACGTCCTCCCCCATACTTATCTAACGCATTGTCCCGAATGCGTTTCCAAACTAGAAGAAAAATAAACTAAGGGAAATTAAAGACTAAAAATACAAAAATAAAATAAAATAAAGAAAACAAAACAAAACCGTGCTTGTCGCTTTGTTGTTGCTTGATTTCCCGACTCGACGTCGCACGTGTTGAACTTAACGTGTCAATCGAGTCATCCAAGATAAAGAGATCGTTGGAGGCATCTAGCGCATCATTCCTTTTGACCCATTCGTCATTCCACTCCCTCGTTTCCCGATAGATTAAACAAGTCACAAATGGTCGAAAGTGGACATGAACATTTTCGGGCTCTTCTTTGAAATCACTCCTAACCGGTTTCACATATATATTCTTATATATATCCCAAACCGCAACATGTGTATCCCCCTCAACCTCCTCCATGATAGTTTCCCAACACCCTATTTCTTTGTTTACACCATCGCCTATTTCCCCATTCTTTGTGGTACTAAAGTCGACATTTGAATAGAACATTCTTTCTAATCCGTCCCAAGTAATATCTCCGTAGTCACCAATAACTGACCCATCCGAGATTCATATATCCAATCCGAGGAAGTCTTCCAATTCCTCATCTAAACTCTTTACCCAATGCATTTTATCCCAAAATTCACCTTCTCTTGCAAACGGTTTTGGCTGTTCGGGTTGTACCTTCGCTTCCTCCTCTTTAAATTGTTGAAAATTTTTCGTGTCATAAACTTGAACCGGTGGACTAGTAGTTGATTCGGATGTGGCTATATATATTTGAACTGCCGGGTCCTCCAATTCTTCCTCGTCCGACTCAAAATCACTATCAAAACCGGAAACAGGTTGTGAGATAACAATGCGTCGCAGTGAGTTTGACTGCGACACAATGGGTTCAGGTGCAGCTTCTTCTTTGTTTTTAGTTTCTTCATCCCAATACTCATATCCCCACCGTGTTGAAATTGCATTTACTTGTTCCTCTTGTTGACCCCTTGCTCTTTCTTCCAACTCCTCCAACTGCCATTCTAACCTTTGTTTTGTGACATCAAAATCATGACGATCAAGTTCAAGTCGAAGATTTAGAAATTCCAATTCGTTAAGAAACTCATCATCTAAGGTGCTGTTCTTTTGAATCAAAGGTTTTTCCTCTGAATCTGAATATCAGCTCTGATTAGCTCTGAATAATCAGAGGTGGTCCAAAACTCTGAATCTGAATCAATATACTGTGTTCTTTTTTTCCTTCGTAACATCTGTTTTACTATATTAGTACTAAACTGTTGCGTTTATAAACCGTCTTAAATAAAAACATTCATAAGAATGTTCAAACATAGTGGCAACATTTTTCAAATAAAGATAATATTCAAACAACATTTTCAACATTTTGCATTAATTGTGCCGCAAGTTGATCTCGACAATTGATCATATATTGTTGATTTGTTGTATTTCCATGTGGTTGAACCTCGTCCTCATCGTACTCGTCCTCATCTTGTACATTCTTGTTAGCATGTACTTCACCTCGATCATATTCGGAGAAAAAATCATCACTTAATCCTTATTTTCGTATAAAATTATGAATAGCAAAGCATGCAATAGTAATATCTATTTGTTTCACCAAAGAATACGGAGTCATTCTCTTCAAGATGGGAAAACGTGCTTTCAAAACACCAAAAGCAAGCTCAATCCATACATATTCATATTACTTATTTGAACAAATTAATAAACTAATTGTCTAACATTAATTTCAAGATATAAAAATAATTAACAAAAGAAAAATTCACATAAAATTCAATGTAATAGTAGGAGTTTATCTGCAATCGAAAACAAATACATATTAACAAAAAATTATATCACCTAACTCTAACAAACAATCATCAATATCAATTTATACAACGAAATCAAGTGACAAAACATTGAAAAATAATCAAAAATTACTTGAATTTAAGGATGGAAAACTTACTGGTGAACAGAAAGAGGTAATCAGAGGTAAAAAGAGGTTTTTTATATAGGGTTGTATCAGAGGTAAAAAGAGGTTTTTGTATCTAGTTGAAAAAAAAAAGAATAACAAAATTTTAAAAACCTCTGACCGGGTCAGAGGTCAGAGCCTATTAAGACTTATTTTTCAAAAAAGAACAAAGGATTTAAACAAGTCTTTCAACTCCTGCTCTTCTTCTTTCTTCGGTTGATTTTCCACATACCAAAATTCCCGTTCGTAAGATTGGTTGTTCCCCCGTCCTCTATCATATCTATAACCATATCCAAAATCACATATTGGGTCTTGGTAATTCCCCTTATCCGAATATCCATAATAGTTGCTATATCTCTTGTTCATCGTCTAATATCTACAACCTGTAAATCACATCTAAACAAAAACCAAAACGTGAAAAGCACCTGAAAATAAATAAAACAAAATCTAAAAACTAAAATAGATTAAAACAAATACTTTGAACAATATACAAATAAACGAAAAATAAAAATTCCAATTATCAAGTCTCCGGCAGCGGCGCCAAAAACTTGATGCACGAAATCTAGTTTTCCCTTTTTTTGCTTTCGCTAGACCACAACACCGGGCAGTGTACCCTTTCTTTTGTAGTATAGTTTGGGCAATTTCGGGTTCGAACTCAGGGACTTTTAATTGGGATATTTCAATTGTCGTTTATGAAACAGATATAAGTAACAAAGTGGGGGTTTTCTAAATTAACTAAAAGTGACACGTATCGTTTTCTGATAAATCAAGATATGGGAAAAACACTCGTTTGGATTGGTTTCTAGTTATCCGATTGTCACTTTGGGTTGTTTGGTTGAATTAACTTCTAATGTTATAACACGATTCCTTTCGAATACCGAGCTAACTTTAGACATCTAAAACGAAACACCATTTCTTTTGAATACGGTAGAAACCTTAAACATCTAAGTCATTAAGCAACAAGTTTATATACTCGACTTAATCTTATAAAACTTCCTTTCGAATAGATTCCTAACTAAAATCTAATTCAGTTTATCAAATCATTATATTACCAATTCCTTTTGAATAATAATAATTTTAGATTAATTATAAACCAATTAACCTTTTCGTAAAACGTGTAATAAGTTATTATAAGTTACTTTCGAATACCTACAAAATGTGTTTGTCACTAACACCTTACTTACGTTTTATATAAAATGACTTTGATGATGATATGAACCTAATTACAACTAACATTCAAGTTTTAATCTAAATGTTTGATTACTCGTTAAGATTCCTTTCGAATATCCTAAACCTCAAATCAACTATAGACCGGTTGATTATTTCGTTCAATTCATCAATCGAGTTCTAAAGCTCTTTTCAGATACTAAAGTTCTTAATCAAATCATGAATATAAGTTATCTAACACTATTAAGAATTTAAACCCGAATAGTTCTTCGATTAAGCGAACATAAACATTCAACCTCAAACAAATATCCCAAAAACTCCAATCATCTAATCTAGTTTCCAATCCAAACAAGTATTATTCAACTACTCACTCATAATAGAAATTAAAGACAAATTATAAAAGAAAATGATATTCATACCAGGTATTCGATGAAATGTCTCGATAAAATATCCAAAGAGAAATGAAATACGATCAGTGATTCTTCCAAAATAAACTAAAAATTACAACGATTATCCTTTTTCCTAATGATTGATTATGATTATTTTGTGAAAGATTGATGTAATGGATGGTGTGTTAAGCTCCCAAGTGTCACACCCCGCTATAGCGGAAACACGGAATGTGAGAGCTGGAATATCATTGCACGGTCATAAGCAAATATAAACGATTCAAGTCATTTCAATTAAATAAAAATAGTTCGAGTTTCAACAACCAAGCAGTTCATAAGTTTTAAATAAGTACAAGTACAATGTTTCCAAAATAAAATTCCCAAAATAGAAAGGTCTTTTCCCAATGAGCGCCTCACGTAACCATAATGACCCTTCCTTGCCATGCATTCCGCATACTTACATTAATTTCCTGAAACATAAGATAAAGTGTCAACCACATAATGTAGTGAGTGAGTTACAGTTTAGAGTTTCAAGAAAAGTTTCCAAAATTAGAAGGTACATGAAAATAGTGACGTCGTAAGTAAAAAGAACGGAACAACTTTAGAGCATACACGAATAGTAAAAGGTGTGAACGTACACAAGTAAGTTAAATAAATAAAACTCGTATAAATAAAGTTGCAGCGGAATCCAAGCGCTAAAAAGGTATATGCGTAGGGAGTATGTGATTAACTAAATAGTTCCTCGTATCAATCACTTGGCATAACATAAGTAGTAAGTATACACTAAACCGATTGTGTGGTCCTGATCTAGCCCAAAAATGTTTAATTGAGTGTACATCTTAACTTAGTAATATGTACTTGGGACGCTAACCCTGAGTAAGGAGTGACCGCTCCTAAGTATCGATACACATATGACTAACGGCTGTTGCTAGTAGTGTATTAAAGTTCCTGAACCAAAACGGGAAAATGAACAAAGTTTCCAAAAGTAGCAATGAGTTCTTACGGGCTTATATTTTCATCAAGGATTGGTTGCTAACATGTATCCTAAATTTAGTTAACCCGCTAAGGCATCAACACATATACGCATAATAGTTCACAAGTTCCAAGTTTCCCAAAGTTCAAAGTTTCATAAGAGTTTAAAATGTATCAAGTTTCCAAAGTTACGTACAAGTTTCCAAAAGTTTCAATAAAGTGTCAAAAGTACCAAGTTTCCAATAGTTTCAAGCAATTCGCAAATAGTGTTAAAAGTTACAAAGCATGTGATCTTATGTTTCCCCCAAATAATGTTTAAAAGTACAAAGTAAAACAAAGTGGAGTTGTAACTCACGGTTTGCGGAGATAAGAGGTATGAACTAGCACAAAAGAAGCGGAACGCGTCGGGAATCACAAACGACCTAGAACACCGGAAAGTTGTACAAGTTTTATTAGTATAATTTGAGTTATGTTAAGTTCCAATTTAACATTTTAAATCTCATTTGTCTTATACTTAGATTCTGTCCCAAAAAGATTATTACGGAAATTTTGTAAGGTTTATGTGTTCGTGTACGTTTTATAGTTCGATAAGTACAATTATGTCCAAAAGTGTCCAAGTTCAAAGTTAACGTGATTAAGTTATAGAACCTTTAAGTTACTGAAGTTGGTGTATATTTTAAGGTGAAATTTAGGCAGCGCTTCCGCGCAATAAAATTATGTCCATTTTCAAAACACTTTCCCGCTTTAAAATGTACAATATAATCATTACGAACGATAATACCCATGTTTCCATTCAAAAAGCTTTTCCAACCACTTTAAATATCAAAAACAGTAGTTTTTCAAGATATGTATATTTTGTGACAAATTATTTTAACTTATTTTTATGTTTACGGCCTTTAAAACGTTAAAAGTGACAAACAACGATATTCAGGCGACGGCTGGTGGTATTCAGCCGCCGGCTGGGCTTTAGCCGTCGGCTGGAATCCTTCAGGCGCCAGCCAAAAGCCTTCGGGCAGTTTCAACATTACGTTATTTTCCGATTTTAAGCTTGTTTAACCGTTATATTCGACATGCAAACTGTTATAACTCAAATATAGGTGTTTTCAAAGTAAACTCACTGTTTTCTTTTAGATTTACATGTTAAACATATGGATCTTTCATAAAAACTCGTTTTTAGGCAAGAGAACGTTTTAGATTTTTATAAAAACATATTTCCAGGTTTTAGATCTTACATGCAAGTGATTATTTTAGTAAAAAGAGTAAAGTAAAAGAGTTCTACCGAAGAGGAAGGCAAAGAGACGATTTGGATGAGTTTCTAGCTCCAAATCTTCTTGGAAACCCGATTTAAACCTTTTCTTTTGATACCCTTTACTCCTAGAACGTTTTTGATGGATTATATGGTCGATTTATTGATGTTTATGGACTGAAAATGGTGTTTAAGTTTTTGTTTTCTTTGAGTTCTTGAGAGAGAAAGATGAGAGAAATGAGAGGAGTGTGTGTGTGTGTTTTGGAAAAGTGAAGTGAAATGAATTGGGGAGGTGGGAAAATGAGATTTACTGCCCTAGGGAACCTTATTTGGCAGTAAATTCAGTCCAGTCCCGAGTTAACACTTTGGTCCAATAAGTTTTCATGCAAAAATGAGTCATCGTCCAGCTGGACAACGAGATTCAGCCGCCGACTGAATATATTCAGCCGCCGGCTGGATTGAGAAATCCAGCTTTTTGACGGAAAACTAAGTTTTCCGTTATAATTAGTTAAGGACTAGAATCTTTTTAGTTTCCGTTATGAACTTAGTCAAGTTCTTGTATTGTTTATTTGGTGTTAGGATTTATAGTTTGATTCCGACTTTGGTTCCGACAATAAAAGATACAATAAGTATGAACCCGAACAATATGAATACGATAAAGAGTAACTAGAGATTTGAACCGATTAAGTAACTGAGAATCACCTGAAATTTAGACGGTTGTCACATCATCCCCGGGTTGAAAGGAATTTCGTCCCGAAATTTGACTCGTCCAATCACGTAGAAGTATCTTTGAACAAGTGCGGATACTTTTGACGTATCTGGTCTTCACTTCCCATGTGAATTCGTGACCACGTCTGGAGTTCCAACGAACCTTGACACTAGGAACACGGCTTTGTCTGAGTTTCTTGACCTCTCGGTCTACAACTTCAAGCGGCTCCTCTATGAAATTGAGTTTGTTGTCGATCTTGACCTCGTCGAGCGGGATGACAATGGTTTCATCAGATAAGCACTGTTTCAAGTGCGAGACATGGAACACATTATGAACATTGGAAAGAACTGGCGGGAGTTGGAGTCGATACGCTACTGGACCCATACGCTCGATGACTTCAAACGGTCTGGTGTACCTTGGGCTTAGCTTGCCGCGTTTCCCGAAGCGAACTACCCCTTTCCATGGCGATACTTTAAGAAGTACCCGATCGCCAACCTGGAACTCGAGGGGTTTTCTCCGGTTATCGGCGTAGCTCTTCTGTCGAGTACGGGACGTCTTCAGTCGCTCCCTGATGGTGGTGATCTTGTCGATGGTTTCTTGAACAATGTCGAGTCTTGTGAGCTGTCGATCACCAGCTTCTAGCCAACAGAGTGGCGATCGACACTTTCGTCCATATAAGGCCTCGAACGGGGCACACTTGATGCTAGAATGGTAGCTGCTGTTATATGAAAACTCGACCAATGGGAGGTGATTATCCCAACTTCCTCCGAAGTCAACTACGTAAGCTCTAAGCATATCCTCAAGCGTTTGGATCGTCCTTTCGCTTTGACCGTCGGTCTGAGGGTGGTAAGATGTGCTAAGATCTAGTCGCGTCCCGAGAGATTTCTGAAGCGCGTTCCAAAAGCGGGACGTGAACCGACTATCTCTGTCAGAAATGATGGAGAGGGGTGTTCCGTGGCGAGAAATGATCTCGTTGATGTAGATTTGCGCGAACTTCTCCATCGAGTGAGTTTCTCGTACCGGCAAGAAATGAGCAGACTTAGTCAAACGATCCACAATTACCCAATTTGTGTCCTTACCCTTTTCCGTCCGGGGTAACTTGGTAAAGAAATCCATGGAGATTTGCTCCCACTTCCACATAGGAATCTCCAGTTGCTGTAGTAGTCCTGAAGGTTTCTGATATTCCGCCTTGACCTTGGAGCAAGTAAGTCACTTGGATACATACAAGGCGATATCTTTCTTCATGCCCGGCCACCAGTAATACTCTCTAAGATCCTTGTACAACTTGTCGGATCCTGGGTGGATAGAGTATCGGGAACGGTGGCCTTAATCCAGAATTAGCTTTCGAAGATCCTCGGACTTCGGAATCCATGCTCGGCCCTTGAAGTAGTGAATCCCGTCGGATTTGCGTTCGAACTCCTTCTCATGATTGTGCAAGGTCTCTCCCTTTAGGTTCTCGGGCTTCAACGCTTCTCGCTGAACCTCGGCGATTTGCGTTTGAAGGTTAGTCTGAATCTGGATACCTAATGCTCTAACCCGAGATGGTTTCACCCTTTCCTTCCGACTCAGGGCGTCTGCTACTACGTTTGCTTTACCCGGGTGGTACTTGATCTCGCAATCGTAGTCACTCAGCAGTTCGATCCATCTCCTCTGTCTCATGTTGAGCATCTTCTGGTCTAGGATGTGTTGAAGACTCTTGTGATCCGTGAACACCGTGCACTTAGTCCCATACAAGTAATGTCTCCAGATCTTTAGTGCAAAGACGACTGCTCCCAACTCTAAGTCTTGAGTAGTGTAGTTTTGTTCGTGAACCTTGAGTTGTCTTGAAGCGTAGGCGATGACCTTGTCTTTCTGCATAAGGACACACCCAAGTCCTTGGTGGGATGCATCGCAGAATACAACGAAGTTATCCGTACCCTCTGGTAACGACAAAATCGGTGCATGACAAAGCTGGTGCTTGAGTTTCTGGAAGGATTCCTCTTGCTTCGTACCCCAAACAAAATCCTTATCCTTCTGAGTGAGCTCGGTGAGTGGCTTAGCGATCTTCGAGAAATTCTCGATGAACCTTCGATAGTAGCCGGCCAACCCTAGGAATTGACGAATTTCCGTAGGAGTCGTCGGGGCTTGCCATTTCTCGATCGCTTCAATCTTAGCCGGATCCACATGGATCCCATCTTGGTTGACTACATGACCAAGGAAATGTACTTCCCGGAGCCAGAATTCACACTTAGAGAATTTGGCGTACAGTTTCTGTTCTCGGAGGAGTTCTAAGATGAGTTTCAAGTGTTTCGCGTGATCCTCCTTGTTTCTCGAGTAGATAAGAATGTCATCAATGAACACGATCACGAATTTGTCCAGATAAGGTCTACACACTCGATTCATTAAGTCCATGAACACTGCTGGTGCGTTGGTTAGACCGAATGGCATGACTAGGAATTCGTAATGACCGTAACGGGTACGAAAAGCGGTTTTTGGAATGTCGATCTCACTGACACGAACCTGATGATAACCCGAACGGAGGTCGATTTTCGAGAAATAAGTTGCACCCTGCAACTGGTCGAAAAGGTCATCGATCCTCGGGAGTGGGTATCGGTTCTTGAAGGTCAGCTTGTTCAGTTCGCGGTAGTCGATGCACATACGAAAGAATCCGTCTTTCTTTTTAACGAAGAGTATAGGGGCTCCCTAGGGGGACGAGCTAGGACGAATAAGACCATGATCCAAAAGTTCCTGAAGCTGTTTAGACAGCTCTTGCATCTCCGGTGGGGCCAGACGGTACGGTGTCCTAGCGACCGGTGCTACACCAGGAATGAGGTCTATCCGGAATTCCACTTGTCGATGCGGAGGTAGCCCGGGAAATTCTTCGGGAAAGACTTCAGGGTGATCCTTGACTACTGGGATATCTTGAATACGGATCTCCTTGGGTTTACGTTCTACAACGTGGGCAAGGAATGCGTCACAGTCCTTCTCGAGGTACTTACGCATTTTAATGGACGACACGAGTCAGAGTGATCGTCCGGGTTTGTCTCCTTGAACAACTAAGGTTTCAGTGTCCGAAAGAGGGATGCGGATGAGTTTGTCAAAACAGATGATCTCGGCTCGGAAACGAGAGAGCCAGTCCATTCCGACGATGACATCAAAGCTTTTCAGCTCGATCGGGATTAAATCAATAGGGAAAGTTTTATCGGACAGGCATATGGAACATCCTATGATTATGTCCTTAGCTTCGAACTCCTGCCCGTTAGCGTACTCTATGGTGAAGCTATCCTTAAGAACCTTAGATTCTAAGTTAATGAGGGGTCTAAATTCTAAGGACATGAAGCTTCTTTCGGTTCCCGAATTGAATAGTACATTGACAGTTTGGTTGTTTACGGAAGAGTTTACCTGCGGGGCCCGAATCCTGCCTTGACTCCTTGGCGCTGATGGTAAGAGCACTGAAGGCTTCTGCTACTTTGAATATGGGGCAGTTAACACTGGGGTGTTCGTTGCTTCCGAACTTAGGAGTAATCCACCTCCTTCCTTGCCTAATAGCATAATTGCGACAATGTCGGAAGAGGTGCCCGGTTTTGTTGCATGAATAGCACGCTGGGCAGATCCCAACGTGGTGCAGGTAGCACTTGCCGCACTTGAGGTGCAGTCCAGCGTAACCTCGGGGTCGGGTGGCGGGTCTTTTGTCGCGGTTTTTCCTTATTGGGGGGGTACCTAGCCTTCCGTTTCTTACTCTCCCTTCGCGTGACGGGAGCTGGAGGGGAAAGGAGGTTATTGCTTCGGGAGCCTTCACCTTCCTCTTGCTTTATTTTGGCTGAGAAGGGAGGGAGGTTATGGTCATGATTTTTCTACGGGTAGATGATGTTAGGGTTATCACCCTCGAAGATTCTGTCGTTGATCATGGCGATTACCTGGGCGATCAAGTCGGGCATCGCTGCGTTCAGCTGAGCAGCGACCCGTTCGGCGATGGTACTAGCATTCAAGCGCGGAGGTGCCATGATTCTACAACAGGAAAAATAGGTTCGGTTTAGAACGCACGAATGGAAATATATAAGAATTTAATTCAATGAGCAAGTTAATAATCCCGCAAGAGTGGGGTAATAGGACAGATAGTACACGCACGACAAGGTTTCAAGATATTCACACGATACGGTTTCATACGCAAGAAAATGATTCACACAATACAAGATTCACAACACAAGGTAATAATAGATAATAATAAATGGAACTTCATTCATTAATATAAAGGTGGAGTACAAGGTTCAAATAGGAGAAGTACGGTACAATACATAAGGAAATAAAATAATTGGCGCGAAGCTGTGTACATGGAAAATTACAACTCGGCCTACAGTACAATAATAAAAGAAATGAACTAATGGCGTTTCTCCAGAAACACCTTGGCTACCATAGCCGCTACCAATGCCCCCATGACGAAGCACGTGCTGACAAGGCGTTGCACGGTCCGTGCAGTGGCCCGAGCCGATGCGATGGTTCGTATCGACTGTTCCGCCAGTTTGTGCGCGGCGTCGGAGACTTTGAAGAGGTGGAGACTCTGTTTCTAGGTTTCCTAGGCGAGTGCCAGAACCTCGCGGTGCAGGTGGAGAAATGCGGCCGGTGGAGGAGGCTGGAGAGTAGGTGGCATCATAGGTCGGGAGGCTCCGGCCTCCTGGGCACGTCGCCTCTCCTCGAGGAACTGACGTTCCCACGCGTAGCGTTCCATGACTGAAGTTCGCATGGCGGGATCGTATGCGTCCACGAAGGACTGAGGGGGTGCGGGTCGGAACGGGTCCGGTTACTGGCGCGCGGCCATCCCGGCGCGGGGCCCTTGGGGCTGAGGTGGGGCTGCAATGGGTGCCGATCGAGGAGGGGGTAATACGGTCCTCGGGCTAGACCCATTACTGCTGCTAATGGTCATAGACGTATCCTCCGTCGGGTCAGTCGTCTGATGACGCTGACTCTCGGAGGCCGTATGACCCTCAGAGGGTTCGCGCAGGGGGGAGGCGGCTTGTGAGAGGGATCGCGAGCGTGAGGACTGAGACATGACGGATCTGCGACGTAAAAAGTTTCGTAAGTACATGAACACGATAATGCTAAAGGAAAATAAGTAAGGAATGCAGGTAAGGGTCGATCACGTGAGGTTGGGAATAGTAAGACCGGGAATTTTTCGACTCAAAACCGTTTAACATTAGTAATTATGTTCCGTTCTTGCATAAACCATTTTGAACTAGGCAGGGGTGATCAGGCCATGCGTAGTTAAAAACAATCATGCAATTGCGAAATTAATTCTCTAAAGTTTTGAACCCATAATGATTTTCCGAAAAGCCTTGGTTATAGTTTGGTTTCAAAAACTTTTTGGAAATTTCTAAAACCGTTTCCAAGTCTGTCACACCCCGCTATAGCGGAAACACGGAATGTGAGAGCTGGAATATCATTACACGGTCATAAGCAAATATAAACGATTCAAGTCATTTCAATTAAATAAAAATAGTTCGAGTTTCAACAACCAAGCAGTTCATAAGTTTTAAATAAGTACAAGTACAATGTTTCCAAAAAAAATTCCCAAAATAGAAAGGTCTTTTCCCAATGAGCGCCTCACGTAACCATAATGACCCTTCCTTGCCATGCATTCCACATACTTACATTAATTTCCTGAAACATAAGATAAAGTGTCAACTACATAAAGTAGTGAGTGAGTTACAGTTTAGAGTTTCGAGAAAAGTTTCCAAAAATAGAAGGTACATGAAAATAGTGACGTCGTAAGTAAAAAGAACGGAACAACGTTAGAACATACACGAATAGTAAAAGGTGTAAACGTACACAAGTAAGTTAAATAAATAAAACTCGTATAAATAAAGTTGCAGCGGAATCCAAGCGCTAAAAAGGTATATGCGTAGGGAGTATGTGTTTAACTAAATAGTTCCTCGTATCAATCACTTGGCATAACATAAGTAGTAAGTATACACTAAACCGATTGTGTGGTCCTGATCTAGCCCAAAAATGTTTGATTGAGTGTACATCTGAACTTAGTAATATGTACTTGGGACGCTAACCATGAGTAAGGAGTGACCGCTCCTAAGTATCGATACCCATATGACTAACGGCTGTTGCTAATAGTGTATTAAAGTTCCTGAACCAAAACGGGCATATGAACAAAGTTTCCAAAAGTAGCAATGAGTTCTTACGGGCTTATATTTTCATCAAGGATTGGTTGCTAACAAGTATCCTAAATTTAGTTAACCCGCTAAGGCATCAACACATATACGCATAATAGTTCACAAGTTCCAAGTTTCCCAAAGTTCAAAGTTTCATAAGAGTTTAAAATGTATCAAGTTTCCAAAGTTACGTACAAGTTTCCAAAAGTTTCAATAAAGTGTCAAAAGTACCAAGTTTCCAATAGTTTCAAGTAATTCGCAAATAGTGTTAAAAGTTACAAAGCATGTGATCTTATGTTTCCCCCAAATAATGTTTAAAAGTACAAAGTAAAACAAAGTGGGGTAGTAACTCACGGTTTGCGGAGATAAGAGGTATGAACTAGCACAAAAGAAGCGGAACGCGTCGGGAATCACAAACGACCTAGAACACCGGAAAGTTGTACAAGTTTTATTAGTATAATTTGAGTTATGTTAAGTTCCAATTTAACATTTTAAATCTCATTTGTCTTATACTTAGATTCTGTCCCAAAACGATTATTACAGAAAGTTTATAAGGTTTATGTGTTCGTGTACGTTTTATAGTTCGATAAGTACAATTATGTCCAAAAGTGTCCAAGTTCAAAGTTAACGTGATTAAGTTATAGAACCTTTAAGTTACTGAAGTTGGTGTATATTTTAAGGTGAAATTTG